>CM031241.1:145480790-146035325 GCA_018340775.1 Taxus wallichiana var. yunnanensis
TTCACATCGTACATTTGACGTACGATTGCTAGTTTTAAGCCCAACAAGTATATTAGAATTTAGTAGGCAATTCAATGTAATAGAAGTACCCAACACTAAACACTTTCAATGCTCTACGCAAATGCAACACATAAGGTCCATTTCCCTCGTTACATTATTTTAAAAGAAAGAAAGAAAGAAAGAAAAAAAAAGTTTAAAATCCCATTATGGGCCTCACTAACCAATTACATAGCGTAAGAGACAAATCTGGAAAATGATTCAAGTAATCACCAACTACCACTTGGTTGGATTGTGCTCCCCTACCTAGATACTATCTTTTTTCAGTGAGAGGCCCATACAAGCTGCTTTTAGGCCTAATTCTAAAATATCTCATTTTAACCTGCATTATACATCATTCTCAGTGTTACAGTGAGCCGAGTTAAAAACAGAAAGAAAATGCATAAAGATGTCTAGGACTGGATTTCATTATGTAACCTACATTGTTTAACATGGTCTTTGATAACCCATTTTTTTTCTTCTAATTCGGTCCTTAGCAAACCATGGCATCTCCAATTTATACAGTGTTTTTTGCATTGGGTTATTTGGCTAGAGATGTTGCAGTGGCATACCGGTATAATGCTGAACTTGCAAAAACACCTCCCATGGGGTAAGATCTGTATGCCTTATTTTGTTCGGTTAAAGAGAGTTTATGTTGTGGCGTGTTAAGTCCTTGCAAAAATGTTTTTGTTTGCAGATGGAACAGTTGGAACCATTTTGGCTGCAATGTGGATGAGAAAATCATTAGGGAGACAGGTCTGTATCTGCAATATCAGCTTCATTTTTTCTTTTTGTAGTTTTTAAGTTTTGTGGGTTTTGTTTTATGTAATTTTGCTTTCTTTCTCACATCCATATTTAATCTGGGCAGCTGATGCATTAATATCAACTGGGATATCCAAACTAGGATACACATATATCAATATAGGTAACTCAAGTTAATGCTCATTTTTGTTTTGTTCCGCGTGTTTTACAAGTAGGTGATCGAGATCAGATGTTTCAGATGGTATTTTCCAACAGAACTATATGTGGGTGTTTATTCGATAGATTTGGGCTTAATGCAGTAAGGATTTTTAATTTTTTTGTGTGAAACATCATCAGCCGCGCTTAGGCGGCGATTTATTTCCAGCAAGCTGTACATGAGAATGTCCTATAGATAAAGAGACAGAGTATGTTTCGATATTGATTGATTGAGTTGGATTTTTTTTTGTGAACATCAGATGATTGCTGGGCCGAGTTAGAGCGAGACAAAACTGTGGGTTCTAAAAATCCCGTTTTTTTTTCTTCTACTTTTACAGCTTCAATTTTTGATCAATATTTGTAATCAAGATTTTTACAGAACTCGTTTTTTACTCCATGTTTTTTTTTAACATTTGAAATTGATGTATATATTATATCATGAGATCGCATGAATCATTTTGAAGCTCTTAAACATTTGTTTTGCTTGGTTAATCCTGGGTGGTCGTTGCCTTTACTGGATGTGAGGTATGCTTGGATTGCATTTTGGTGCGGGAGTAGCTTGGTCTATATTCTTAAGATTTAAATCTAGAACAGTTTTGGATATTACCCCATTAAACCTGGATCAGGCTCTAATTTGCTCTATTAAACCTGGGTCATGCTCCAATGTATCCCATTAAACCAGGGTCACTGGAATGTACACCGTATTCATTTACCCCTAAGGATAATGGGCTACCTTATTGCTGTGAGGAGCATGAATTGGGGTTGGGCGTCAGTTTGCAATGTAGTTAGTGGGCTTAGATTTGCAAATGGAAGGCTTTTTGGGTACACAACATAGCTAACAGATTTCAGTTCAAGGTTATTGGTTCATCAGAGTTTGGAGAAAATGACATATATATTGTACTATATATGCATTAGAATTTGTAGAATAATGGCCTGTATTGTGTAATAGGGCAAATCCAAGAACCCAATAATTGAGGGTCTAATTCTGAACCTAACTTTGATAGTATACATTCTTCTAGTGCCAATTCAGCTTTTGATTGTTAGGCCTTGTGAAGAAACTACCAAAGCTGTGTAATACATTTTCAATTCTGAAAACAACTAAAAGTCGCTGCTGCAAAGATTCCAACACTCAGAAAACTTGTTACAGGGAAAAGTTGTTCCACGTGCCTCCACATTTCCATCAGGCATCCGTGCCCTTGCAGACTATGTGCATCAGAAGGGCCTTAAGCTTGGCATATATTCGGATGCAGGGTAAAAACTTCTTATTCTTCCTATTCTAAGTAGTATGGTATTTCAAAAACATTTATTTTATTATTTTTTAAACCTAAAATTTTACCGTGCATTTGTTTCGTTTTTTTCTTTTTCTCAGGCAATATACATGCCAGAAACAGCCTGGTTCATTAGGGTTTGAAGAAAAGGATGCCCATACATTTGCGGAATGGGTATTTACTATTTTCAGATTTATTTCTTTACTGGAATCCATATTGCAGATTTTGGTGAGGAAATAGGTGGCAGCATAAATTAGTGTCTCATGTCAACAGGGTATAGACTATCTCAAGTATGATAACTGTTTTGATGATGGTTCAAAACCTGAGTCCAGGTAAGCTACCTCCTCTCCCGTGGCTTTCGATTTGTATTGCTTAGCTTCAGTTTTGGTTGTCAAACTGATTTAGCTTTATGTGCATGGCAGGTATCCAAGGATGAGGGACGCACTTCTTAAGACAGGCCGCCCAATATTCTACTCTATATGTGAGTGGTATGCAAGGCTCTGTTTTATGAAGCCTATACCACTAAATGTTTTGACAATTTCTGTATTTAAAAAATCTAATCACAAAGTTTTAGAAATATTTTATTGCTTATTCTCACAACAGTTTGGTATTTCTGCAGGGGTGTAGATAATCCTGCTACTTGGGCGCCCAATGTTGGAAATAGCTGGAGAACAACAACAGACATAGAGAACAAGTGGGAAAGGTAATGTACTGGACCTTTAGAAATCTTGACTAATGCTGAGGTATGCATGAGTTGGGTTTTGAAATCCAAAGATGACAGGATTTTAGCTCATTTTTGTAGTAACAGTGTGTAAAAATAAGTGGGAAGATTTGGACCCTCTCTTTGCAATTTCAGTGTTAATGCTCATACTACTATCTGCTTGGCTCAGTATTATATCCCGGGCAGACCAAAACAACAACTGGGCTGACTATGCAGGACCTGGTGGATGGAATGGTAAGGACTTTTCTTCATATTACTTGAATTTACTATATTGCACTGTCAGACGTTTGGATTTTCCATGAGAATTTGTCATTTTCTTAAAAAGCTTAGAATTTCAGCCTATTTTAATAAGATTTTCTACAGACAATCTAAAAGGTCTTTTTGGCTTGGAGCTTAAGTTGCTGTTTGCATAAAAAAAAATTCTATAAATTTGTCTGTGATAATGCTCAGTAGCCTAATCATAAACCCTTCAATCATTTCCACTAATGTTCCTTGTGTTCAATAAGCAATGCCACAGCCTGTTCCTTTGCTCACCTACTTGCATCATTTTGCAATGTTTCATTTACCTGAAAGAAATCAAACTTTGTCTTTGCCATCTGTTGCTTTTCTCTGACTACTGAATTGTATATGACCATCCCATCAGATCCAGATATGTTGGAGGTTGGAAATGGTAACATGACCATAGAAGAGCACCGCTCACATTTCAGCATTTGGGCTCTTATGAAGGTAATTAGCATGCAAGATCTTGCAAAGATCATTCCCTCTTCTTGACCTTTGTCATCTATTAAAAGTTATTTTATGCTAGGCTACAAATTTCTGGTTACTTGCTTTTAGATGCAAGGATTTGAACTGTGATTAGGCTTATTTATCTCCAATTCAATGCATCAATCTATTGTGGTTGAAATACAACTTGATCTGGTAGATCCATTTATCCAATGTATTTGCCTTTTGTTTCTGGATTTAGGCACCTCTCCTGATTGGTTGTGACGTGAGATCTTTGAATAATAGGACCTTAAAGATCCTAAGAAATGAAGAGGTTATTGCAGTAAACCAAGGTTAGTCCTCCTCTAGATTTCCAAAGAAATAAAATGCATTTCTATTGGAACAAAAGTGGTTATTTCTCTAAGATATATGAAATTTCCATAGCAGTACGACATGATAGTCAAGTCCTTGTATTTGAGTCTGTTACACTAGGTTGGGTTGAATGGGAACCTGAACAATCCTCTTGCATGCAGATCCACTGGGAGTACAGGGGAAGAAGGTGAGCCAGCAAGCAGATCTTGAGGTATTCATATGCCCCCATTCAAAGAATGTTATTCCAATTTTAAATTCTCTTCATGGTTAAATCTTGAAGCACAATGTAGGTGTGGGCTGGACCACTTACCAACCGTCGGATAGCTATAATTTTATGGAACAGAAGCACATCAAGAGCAAGAATTACAGCCCACTGGAAAACTATTGGACTACACTCCTCTGTTGCTGCCAAAGTTAGGAACTTATGGAGGGTAATGAATCCTAGAAAACTCAAATTTCACCTGCACACCCAGCGTTATTTGAGTTGGATAAAGACTCATTATTGCTTTACTGATGGCTTTGTCTGTGTGGATTTTACAGCACAGAGACCTGGCGGCTTCTCATAAAGCCAGCCTCACAGCATCAGTGAAGCCTCATGCATGCAAGATGTATGTTTTGACAGTAGTTGGTCACTACACTTCTCCATTGGAATGGATTTATAATGCTCTAGGAAAAAAAGTATACCATAAATAATGGTAAGGAGTAGTGTTTCTCAAAGAAAAACTGCACCATTTTTGCAGAGTTAACAAAGCACTTGATGGTTTCATACTCAAGTTAAAGAAAATTTCCCCCATTATTTATATCTTGGAAAAATGTATATGCACTCGAATGTATATGTTGGCTAGAACAAGTTGAAATACATTGCTACTCTAAAAACATGGTAATTTTTTTCAGAAATATTCCCAAATTGCAGTTCAATATTCAGTGTAGGAAATTGTCTTTATATTGTGGCAGGGGGGTAGTGGGGATGCTACAACAGTAAAATCCCGTGGGTGCATCCCATCAGCAAATAGCACTGTATGTGGATGAAGATCCTCCCAATCTGACATAGAAGGTAAAATATTGTTTAAATTTTGTACCCTTTAGGTTTCAACCTCATGACCAAAGTTCAAGAATATGAGAGGCATACCAATGGACGTACACCTTCAAGGTAATCTGAAGGTATAAAGTGAGGACTTGTGGGGGACTATGACATTATGAGTTGGGAATTGGAATGCCAATAGCTTGTCTCTCTTGCAAACAAATCTCTTGCTTATGGGCACTTCAACACCTAATCAATTTATACCTTTCATTGTGTTGGAGAAGATTTGAGTTCTACAAGAAGTAAGATTTGCGTTCTATGAGATTACTAGGTAGCTATGGCTTGTGCATGGTTTATCTGCTAAAAGCATTAGGCTGCTGGTGTTGCATAATTGAGGAGAGCAATCTCTCGAACAAGAACCAAATGACCTTCCACAGCAGGGGGTTGTTTTTTGGCAAGAAATTTTGGGTTTAGTTTGGTTTGGAGCACCAAGGTTGATACAATTTTTTTCTTTATATTAATTTTTTTTTGGTATTTGGCTCAGTAAGTATTGAAATTTTGGCAGTCATTGTAGGCCAAGCCCACTGAGCCTAAGTTGTCGATGAGTTGAAGAATACAAGCGATTGTGGCTTCCGGCCAAGCCAACTGTCAGCTTGGAATGAGACCCCCTTTAGAAGCTCATGATAAGGTTTCTTTTCATTTACTTCTTTTATTTGTTTGGGTTTTTGCTTATCCAAGCTTGGGGTGTAAGTTGAATCTCATCCACCTATTGGATGTCTGAGATGTACACCTGTGAGATTAGCACCAATTTGGAGGGATTTTAGTTTTTCATTTTAATTTTTGGAAGGTGACAAATTTGGAAAGATATTTTGACATATATCTAAAAGGTCTGATTTAATTTTTTTGATATCCAGGCGAAATTAAGGAGAGAATATTTTGTGGATAGAGGGTGGATATGATGAAGTGTTGAGTAACTTGAGTCACCTTCATAAAAAAACAATATTGAGTTTAAGAATAAAGTTGTACTGTCTATTTTAATCCATATGGAGGGGTTGCTCATTAAAATATTTTGCATATTGAGGATAAACCAAGGAAAGAATATTTTGGGGGCGGTTGGCGGATATGATGAAAGAAGTATTAAGTAACACAAGTCAAGTTATTCAAAAAATAGTGTGGCCCTCCCACAACTAAAAGAAATAGAAAATTTGTAAGATAAGATGAAGACATGAATAGGGAGTTGGAAAGAAAAATTTGGGAATTTAATTCCTGCAATGCCCCACACCTACTCCATGGCTCATATTGATCCTACCTAAATAATATCTTCTATGCATGTTACACTTTGTCATCTCGATCTTGCTCACATTATTTACATGAGTTCAATTTCTGCTTATAGGGGCCAAAAAAAAAAAAAAAATATGCCCCTGTCCAATGTTTGACCTTGAATCTTCAACTTCAACTTATTCAACGCCTCCCTATCGAAAGCTCTAGCACAACACCCGACCATGTTTGTTTGACATGAAATCCTTTCTTTCCTAAGCGTAGGACATCATAAATAATCGTTTTCTTAATTTAAGAGTAATAGCCAAAGAAAGGAAATTTTATTTTATTTTTCTTGAAATGTTTTTGTATGTAGAAAAAAATCAACAATAATGCAATATAGATAGTAAATAATGAAGTGGTTTATGAGATATCCATGTAGCACCAAATAGGAAACAATTCCCACGTTAAAAATATGAAATGGATAAAACATGAAAGCTAATTGTGGGTTATGTGTTGATGTAGGGCATTTCCTTTTTCATGGTGGTCATTCTTCTCCAAAAGAGGAATGAAAGATAGAGTAGTCTTTCCATGGTTTACCGAGGGTTGGTTATTTCAAGTATATAGAACCGTGACACTTTTTAATACACTAACTTTGATAGGTTGGTCAATTTTAATTTTTTTAACATTTGAGAGGTGAAAATTTTGGAAAGATATTTTGACATATATCTAGGTCTGATTAAAGTATTTTGCATATTAAGGAGCAACGAATGACAAAATATTTTTGGGATGGTGGGTGGATATGTGAGTAACATGAGTCACCTTAATCAAATAATTGAACTTAAGAATAACAATGTATTGTGTTTAATTTAAACCATTTAGAGGGGTGCCTCTTGGTGTAAAAATGATAATTATAGAAAAAATGAAAATAAAACTTGTAATTTTATCGTTCTACTTGAATATGATTTCAGATTTTGTATTACTATCTACCATCTATTTTTTGGTTTGATCTATATTTCTAGAATTAAATTTTAGTGGTTTGTTAGTTTGTAGTTGTAGATAAATTTGGGATGCTAAATTTGTGAAAATAAAAATAAAACTATAAAATTTAAAATCCAACAAACAAAATGAGAAATTTTTATTGCACGAGATAAATTTTTAGCAAGTATATTTGATACTTATCTCTATTCTTAAACATAAATGACAACACCAGAAATAACATCTAAATATTCAAGAAAGGCTATTAATTTTGTAGTAAAAGGTGCAGCTCAAGATTGTGAAACAAATTTGATCTCGTTCATAATGAAATCATGTATGAAATTTTCTCAAAGCTGCCTGTTGATAAGATGTTCCAAATTCAAAGCATCTATCATTTTTGGTGCAATATGGCTCTTTCATCTCACCTCTTTCACAAAGTATGGCAACAATAGAACAATGAGCAGTTGTTTTTATTGATCAATGTGATTGTGGCGTTCTTTTGTTGTTCAACAAGAACACATGGTTCAATTAAAATAGTCATTTAGTGATACCAACCTATCAACTACACCCATTTGGGACACCAACATGATAGAGGAATTAAAAAATCAACAAACAATAAAAAAATATTATGTTGTTGATGCAGTGGTAACAAAGTTAACAACCTTGCATCAATATATGTAATTTGGAATATGCCTTTGGCATAATCATTAACAAAATAATCATATCTATAGAATGTAGACCATCTAGTTTTAAAAAAATATATTCCAAGATTTCTCGGCACATCCACGTCTATTTTCGTCAACTTACGGAACAACACAACAATGTAGGACAACACACGATGAGATTCAACAGTTGACATTGTGCCAAAGATTTTTGTATGGTTGATGCTAAGGTTTTGGGGCTTTAACACTGTATGGTTCCATCGATTATAAAGTTTGTCACGTTGGGGATGGACATGAAACGACACATAGGGTGATATGGTGGTAGGATGAAATGGTCTCCTTTCGGGCAAATCAGTAAAGTCTATCTTGTTATACATAATAAGAAATAGTGACACGGAAAATTTTGTCCCGTCAATTCAATATGAACAAAGTAGTTATAAGTATCATGTTATTATTATTATTAATATATTGATGCATTCCAATAAAAATAATATCGTGCACTATTACGAAAAAAACAAGTGCCAACATGTACAAATAGGGGGAATAATAAACTTTGAAGTACACTAAGAGAACATTTGATCATTCACCCTATTCTTGGAAATGCATCTTCTTGATGGTAAGAGATATCCACATGATTACTTATCCTAGCAAGCATTATTAACATACTTAGTCAAACTTCAAAGCAAGAGTTGGGAAAATCCTTTGATGGCGTCTTTAGAAATCTACAAATTAACGTTATAAAGTTGGAAACCATGTATGGAAGGTAGGTACACAACCTGCATTTCAATATCATTGGATACTTTTTCTCCCTAGTCTAGAAAGAAAATGGTAAGTAAGTTAAAGACTTTCACGAAGAAACTTCTATATCCCCGTTTTTCTTTGCCTCGTGTAATTTCACGAAGAAATTGGTTATTTTAGGAGCTATGGTTGAGACAGAGACATCAAATTATATTAAGGGGTCGTGGAGACCCGAAGATGACACACTTTTGCAAAGGTTGTGCTGAAAGATGGGGCTAGAAATTGGTCACTTATCAGACCATCCTTAGATAGTCAGGAAAATCATGTAGGTTGATGTGTTGTAACCAATTAAGTTCCATTTTGAGCACTACTCATTTACACTTGATGAAGATGTTGTTGTGCAGGCACATGCCAAGCATGGAAACAAATGTTTTTGATGATCTCTTGTTATTTGACCAACCACACCGACTGCAGAATAATCGTAAGGGAGACTTTAATCTTATTTTCGATTGAAAATATGCATATTTTTTCCCTAGGTCACGTGGATGGCCTACATGAATCCGTATGTCAACATCACTTTAAATGTGACTTCCATTGTTGGATTGTCTGTTGTGTGTCAGACACAGCCGAGCTCACTTCCATTTGGAATGCCTTCGACATAATTATTTAGAAAAAAGATGAAGAAAAATAGATTTAGAATAGACATCTACATAGAAGTAAATATGTAGTTAAGTAGCCGATAGGCTATATTTTATTTGAGGAAACATTGCCTCCAAAAATCCCTCTCACCGGAGTAAACCCATGTGGCTTCCCTGATTTCGTAATCCTGCTATTGTCGACTACTCCATTACGCAGAATGAGTCGCCTGTGTTAATTCCCACGTGACTTTCCCTACTATTGAATGGACGTTTTCATCTCCTGTGCAGAAGGCAAAGAATGTGTGGCATTTCTCACTGCTTTCTAGCAAAATAGTTTCCTCTACCTTGCATTTCTACCACTTTTTGCTAGCTCCCGCAGACCGCTAATCAACGACACATCAATGTAGATGGTTTTACATAGTATAAGTTTTACTTATAATTTGGTTAGGGCTTGCTATGGTCTTACACGCAAACTACATGGACGATCTGGATCAATCCGTAGGCCAACATCACTTTAAACATGATTTCTCTTGTTAGATTGTCTTTTGTGTGTGAGACACAACATGGCTCACTCCCATTTGGAACGCCCTCCGCACAAATATTTATTTAAAAGTATGTATATAATGAATATGACATGTATTTTCTAGTGACACGTCCCTAGCCGGTGCCACAAAAATGATGCCTCAAAAAATGATGCCATATTTCTTTTTCTGCGTGTCATAACTATCTGTAATGCATTTATTGAACTCTCTTCCTGTAAATTACAATCACCCTTTTTAACGCTTTATTCCGCCATCATCATGATTCAGAATAAAGAATTCTGAGAAACTGCATTTGCTATACATGTATCTAATACAATTATATTTAATAGTTAACACATATATAACACCTGTCATGGTTAAGGCTTTGAAGACGGCCACACGACATTCATTCTCTTTATTGAAATCAGTGACTGAATGAGCAATGCAGGTTGGGAGGAAATACAGTCCAGATTTGAATACAAACAATTATATTAATCCTACAATCCAGGTGGAGCAATTTCATGCCTCAATGGGCATTACGATATTTTCCGCAAATGCTTATAACTACTTCCTTCTCCCTCCATTGTTTTCCTTATCAGGCGAAATAAATATGAAATCTTCAGTCCTTACTTCAAACCAGATGTATTCAGTCGAGTTCAAGTGTTTCCTGTCGTAGCATATACTCCGTGAATATACAAACACCATAGTGCAGGTGCAGTCTTGTGAGTATACGTCCTATACCCCTGCAAAAATCGTTGAGGCTTCTCAAAGCGCGTGAAAAGAAAAATGTATGGGGCTAATTCGTCGTCCCCGCTCAAGGTGTGCTAACATATTCATTGTGTATATGTACGAATTGATTTTGTAGCTGAAATTTGGGGTTTTCATTCTCGCTCTGTTTTTGAGGAAATTATTTTTAGTAAATGAAGAAGTAGGCGTATTTTGTGATTAAAAGTTATTTTGTCACAGATGGGGACTGTCCATCTCTTTCTTACTGGAGCACGCAGATGAGTTGTGAGTAACCCAACCATACGTGGCAATGGATTTAATGCTTGTGTAGGGAATTTACCAAATTAGACTACTCCAATAAACACACAGATCTACTACACATAAATGATGTAGTTACCAAATTAGACTATTCCAGTAAACACACAACTACACTTCATAATTCTCTTTAAATATGCTTTTAACCATCCTCCTCATTTCCTTCAACATATCCTTGAGTAACATTGTGTTGAGCACAACTGCAATTATAAAATTCTTGTTGGCCCACTATCATTGAACAAAGGTTAGAGAGAAGATACCAATAATGACTTGGAGGGGTGCTTTCAATGGACGAAGAAGATTATCTCTACCTATTCTCCCCCTCTGCGTCGAGCTCCTCTCCTCTGCCTTGCATCGCCATCTTGGATAGGTCAAATCGACTGTGCATTAGGAAGCAACTCGACACTTAGCTCGATTATTCTTTGGAAGGGTCATAATGGGTGAGCTCCTCAAATGACTTAAACTTTGTTTTTCTGAAAGCAAGCCCCAACGACCTTTTCCCGAGCTCCTTCTTCATTACATACAAATAAAGCTAATCCAATCATCTTAGCTCGTGGCTTGTCTACACACCAAGCTCAAATTGATCAAGGTAATTTGGATCAAGAGTCTTGATTCAAGACCATTGCAAGCTCATCCCGCCCTTTGGCACCAACACAGCTCCCATAGAGCCTTCTCGACACCCTACATTGCAAGTCACAAATTGAAGTCACTCTTTGAGATCAATTCAACACTTTTCTCTAAGCTCTTCCCCAACCTCAGATATCCATCTCAACCCATATCCAAGCTAGTGGCCACTCTACATGCTCGATTTGTTTCAAATCATGTTGTGTAAGCTCCCAAGTGGACATATATTTGTGTGCAAGTTGATCCTATCTCTGTTCTCTACCTCTCAAGGTGGCTCCTACAACAAAGAATCGAAACAAGTACAAGGTGGTAAATAAAACATCTGAATGAATCCCAAGCAAAGGCCAAAACCCTAAACAGTAATATTAAATCTTTGTTTTTAGGTATTTGTGCTCAAGTATTCGTTGAGTTGACATCACCAACTTGCTAGAAACTTGGGATTTGACCTTAATAGTATTATAGTAGTAGTATATTTATTATATTAAAACTTTTGGTAATTGCAAATAATAAGTTGTCTAACGTTTTTGTCATAATAGTCCTTCTTTTGACAATTTTAAAAGTAACTTGCACTTCTGTATTGTCAAATGATTTTTACATTTTGATTTTTTTGACATGTAAAATTTTACCCACCCTTTTCTAACGGGTTTGAAGCCTTGGAAAGCCATGCTGTGAAGGGCTCAATTCAGCGAATTAAAATATAATGAAATAAATAATTAGCATCAAATCACACCACATATTGTGCGTATAATGCGTTTTGAGATTTGATTTGTTAGGAAAAGTTCTTAATTTCTTGTAAGTACTTACCGCATTTAAATCCATACTTATATTCTTTATGGATTGATATCTCTCTGTAGTACTTACAACGATGTTGAATGCGTTATACTTGCAACTTGTATGATTGATAATCTTGTAATGAAAGCTCCCAATTTCCATTGGCAGTGGCACCACGGATGAGATTTGACATTCACCCCTACTCGTCAGTTCAAAATTTGAGAATGGTTTGATATTTTTATAGACCTTTACAATACGGTTGTCCAAAACTATTAACTATGCTAAATTTAACAAATGATAAACTGTAAAAACAAAATCCAAAGCAAACCAAGTGTAAAAACAAAAAAACAAAAATACTCAAAACTCAAACAATGTAAAAAGAAGTTAACTGTTTGCAGGTTTTGGTTGACATACAATGTAAAAAACGTCTACAACTCATTTATTGTTACCCACTTCTTCACTCGGTCACCGAAGGCTTCAAAGCATGTTTTTGCGTAGGCTGTAAAATCTTTGCTGCAAAACAAGTTACATAAATTACAAATAAATAAACTAAATAACATTCTACATGAATATTAAAAAATGACAAGACTTACACAATTTTTTCACTTAGAAAACCTCTGTATTCATCTTGAAGAGTGTGTGGAAGATCCCAATGATATATGGTCACAAATGGCTGGATGCCTGAAATCTCATTCGAAGATCACAGTTTGAAAAAGGTAACACAAGACAGTGGCCTGAGTTACTAATCCTAGAAAAACAGCTTGTCACGACTCACCCATAATAAACCGGGTAATTAAAATTTGAGATTCATTTTGAGAGTCATTGAGATGGATTGAGATGGATGCATATCTTGGATACGCAGTAAATCCCTATAACGATTGTAATTTTTTAACACGCTTTCCGACAAGATCCTTAGTGCAATCCATCTTGGCTAAGTGCAGACTTGCAGAGATTTTAGATTTGGTATAAAAGAAAAATAAATGTTACACATCACAAATCTACAGCCGTGGGATTCCCAACTTGAGTTAATATAACCAAAGTAAAACTACTAATTTAATGTCTTTAATGTCTGAAATAGACACTAACAACAATGGCGTTTGATAAATATTTGGGTACGTTAATTTGACAGCCTGATAAAAATGTTAAAAGTTTTATAAGACAGTTTTCCCTACCACAAAACTATAAAAAATGTCTTCTACAACGAAAAACGTTCGGAATGGGCATCAAATCTCATCTCTGAGTGACACTGGCAACTGGCACATACTTAGCAAATCTACAAGATCAAAACAAATCCTACATTTGACAATGCCGTACTTGGCAGATTGAACGTCAAATCTTGGAACTGAGTGCATTGTCTTAGGTCTAATTCACTCCTCTTTAGACTACCGTCAAGTCACTCCTAGTTCTAAAAATGATTCTCCGCCTATAACTTATCAGCACACGGTTCCACAGTATTGAGATTGTTGTCAACTCATTCCTTATTAGCACGTGGTTTCACAGTAGCCTGTGATTTTTCAAGAAAAAGGTTGTTTTTTCATTTCAGTAGCCACTTATTTTAAACTAACAACCACACATGAAATGTATGATGTGAATGCCGTAGGGAAAGTCCAAGATGAGGTTGATTTTGAGGGAGAAATTCATAAAAGAGGAAGAGGGTTGTAGAAGAGGAGGAGAAGCAATTAGGAGAGGATAATACTGGGTGGAACCATTATGTGGAAGCAAGGTTTTATGAGACTTTGAAATGTGGAAAAACAAACACAACTAATGCCGAAAGAGTTTAAATATATAAAACTATAGTGTGAAAATCAAGATATTCCAGAAACCATCCACACTTCCAAGCGGGAAGTTTGACCGACAATTAAAATGGTGTTATGTAAAACATTTTAAAAATGACACTTTAAAGTCACAAAATGTGGGCAGATGTCACATGGAAAAAACCAACACTTATAAAGTAATGTCCATCTAGTAAAATCCTAATAGTAACAACTATTAAATGACTTCCTAGCCCTTTTGTGAAGCAAGTTTTAAGTGATACGTTCATGCACTGGATTTTCTCAGTTTTTGGCTAAGAATGTTGTCGTAATAAATAAGGAAAAGGAAAAAAGTAAATCTACAAAGATTTAGGATCACGTCTAGAACAAACCAATATGGAATCCCTGTTTATTTATTTCTTCGGTGTCAATCCTTTGGAATTGTTTTTAAGTGCAAGATGTCAGCGATCAGTGAAACAATTGAAGATGTCAACGATCGATTAAATTTTTCACGCGTCATGTGTAAGGTTCAAAATCATGCTAACACGTCTACGAGAGCATTTGTAACAATATCTGAAAAATATATTTACATATTTATATGTAAAATATACTAATAGATTTATATACAAAATATACTAATATATATTAATAATAGGTAAATATAAAATAAATAAATTGTTATGTATAAAAGTAATACTATTTAATATTTTTGAAAGGCAATATTTGAAAATAACTTCAAGTTCCAATGTTCATAAGTTTTATGGAAGTTAATTTTGAAATGCCAGATGAAAGCTCGTATTTGGAGTAAAGATGAGAGAGATCATTCTTTCAATCCATTGCTTTCTAGCGAGTGGAGGGTAGATCCATGACAAATCCAACACCCTGAGAGAGATCATTATTTCAATCACATGTCGGGGATTTTATGTGAAATAGGGATTAGTCTGCATTAACTAGGAGAAGATATAAGAAGATCCAATGTGTTTAGAACATCATTTAAACTATTAATGACCAATGAAATTTTGACGTGCGTCGACCGGTCATCAGCAGGAAACTCTTGTAAATATCTCTGTTGTACGGAAGAAGCATTGCTCTTCTTTCTCAACAATTTGTTGTGCTACATCGAGCAAAACATCATGCACCGTGAAACATATCACACTTCCATCTGAATCCTTAAGAAGTGGCTCTATAAGACAACATTCGACTAATAGATTGACGAATCTTTGTATTGTTTGGAGAGGATCATGTCCGCTCACAACCCCTTCTACAAACCATAGCTTCCTAACATTTGGAATAAAGATGAATTCAACTTTGGGAAGCAAAGAGGCAAAGAAAACATAATCGTAGAGAAATGTCAAAGTCGGGCAAAGCATCATAGCTCAACTGTGCCTTTTAAAAAATTTCAATAAAAATTTCCATTCATTTGAGTGGGTGACACATCCGCCATCGCCTACCCTATCACTTTGAGAGCTAAAAGAAGGCCTCCATACTCCCTGCACACATGCCTCGTTGCATCATGGTCGATGATCATGGGTGAAATTCCATGATAATTGTGTGGAAAATCATGGAAACAAAAAAATGCCTCTATCATCCTCCCACAACTATTTGAATTGGATGTTGGATGCATCTGGAAATAGTAACTGTTTGAGCATGTTGTTACTTCTAGAAGTGGCAATGATGAGGTTTGAGTTGTGGTGTGGAGAGATCATAGGTACACATAACTCAATTAACAAGGAGTTTGCACTTGTTTACCAAACATCATCTAAAAACAAAGCAACCTTATTTTCACTCAACCTCCCACTTAGCCATGTTTTCACATCCTCTTCCTCTTTTCTCTGTAATCTTTCAATTATTTGAATATCTATTTGTTTGACAAGGTCATTTTTGGGAGCATTAAAAGTGGGAGGTTTTGAAATGATAAATGTGAAGCATTAAGCTATCAACTGGAAAAGAGCATATACCTAGTTTTCGTCGAACACATTTTCAATCTATCACTAGAAAATAGCCCTAGTTGAAATGAAACCATCACTGATCAAGCCATGTGCATCACCAAGCCTGCAAAGAGTTGAGGACCGAGTTGTTTATTTGCAACCGAATTAACATTCACCTTTGCATTGGTTGAGATCTTGAAGGGGTGGAAACGCGTTTCTAGCGAGCTAGCATTACCAACAAAGTTGGTTGATGAAGGCAAGTTGCCTTGTTGTGTTTGAAAAGAGTCGTGGATCGAGTTGGAGGTTAAATATATTGGCGAGTTCACATTCCTCATTGCATTGGCGAGCAAGTCAGGAAATCAAAGTATTGTGACCATTGAGCTGTGTAAATATTTATAATTAATATTTATTATCTTATGAATAATGAATGGGAATATGTTTCTTAATTCCTCGGTACGTCAATTGTTAATTTTACAAAACAGTTCAAAACAATTATATACCCTAGACATTCCCCAGTCATAAAAACGTGTTGAGTGCATTCGGTTATGCACCGAGTGTATAAATTTTTTAACATATACCAAATTTCAAATAGATAAAAAGAGAAGAATATGAACAAAAATCATAGTCTTCTTTGTATTCCAATTCTTTGGTACATAATCTAGATATTATAACAATATAACATTATTACACCGAAGGCGTTCCCCTATGGGAAAGGCCCTTGCGGACGTTTCTGCGATTGTGTTAAATTTGACGGTTTGACGGCCGTCTAGACGTTTTTGCTTTTTAACATTTTTTTTTGTGTTTTTAGGCAAAATCTCCAAATTACCCAGTGAACTGACAGTTGCATGCTTTGAATTGGGGGTTGTTATTTATCATTTGCTCTGGCAATTCAGATCGTTCTTCTTTCGTGAATTGCAGTTCAAAATCTGGAGGGGGTTGTGTTAAGAAATTTGGAGGGGGTTGTGTTACGACGCAATATTCCTCAGAGAGACTCCTTAGAGAGACTCGAGGAGTGGAAGACGACACTCCAGTGTGTCTCCAATATTACAGGGCGTATGCTGATCAGTGACAATGAGTAAGTATTTCAATATTCTGCCTCTCACTTTCCATCTACATGATTGATGAACATATATTACTGCAATATCTGTTATCATTGTGTGTTTTTCGGTTGTAAATGTTTAGTCATGAATAACTCTAGTGAGTAAGATTTTCAATATTCCATTAAGCGCGTTAATCAAATCTTTTACATGGCATGTTTAAACACATTTTTTCTTTTGTTGTTATACATGTTTAGCGATGAAGGAAGGATATTGGAGAGCATAGTCAATTTCGTTATGAAAGCGGTTAAGAAAATGCCTTTGGAGGTAGCCAAGTATCTAGTCACAATGGATGAAATCGTACAACAATTTTGAAAGTTTTCTGTGCAGGTAGAAAATTGAATGCTTTCATATCTCAATATTTTTATTTAGATCTTTGATTCTATTTTATTCTTTTTCATACTCACAATTTCACATCTTTGCAGCCTTCATCCACTAGCTGCAAGACTAATTTATCTTCCATGCACTTAAATTAAGACCTTCGTAGCAAAACACCAGGCCTTATGCGCTTTCCAGTTTTCCTTTGAATGTTGTCATACATGCCGCTATCTCCTCCGAATAGAAAACATCTACAATTTCTCGGTTGCTAGGCATAGATCGAATATCTAGTATCAAAATTTATTGCCTAACTCATCTTTTACTCAAAAAATAACATCTATCATTATATAATAACCACATTAGGGCTAGCCTCTGATGCATTTGTTGGTAATGGATTTGTGAAATTATCATGTTTTTCATAGTTGAAAAAAGGAGGAAAAAAGAAAGCAACATGAAGAGCTGCTCGTTAAATAGGATTGTGTGTTCTTTCATCCTCAAATATTCACCACAACAGTCTCCTACTGATAAGTCACATTAGATTTGGTCTTAGGCTGGTCAAGGGTTGATTGTGATTACTGCATTTATGTTTATATACCCTTTTATAATTGTGAATTACATTCAAGATAATGGTGGCATATATATTAGTGTTAGTATCCATTTCCACAGTATAGAGAAAGTGTTTACCTTGGTGATGTAGGGAACAAGGCAGCGCAACACATAAAACCTTTCATTAAGCTTCTTGCGTCTCTTCCTCTCTGAAACCACATTCTTGGTCGCTGCAAAAAAAACACCAGGCCTCATGCTAACATTGTTTAATCCATGTTGACCAAATAGATGTGAACATGTGAATGGTATTAGGGATGAGATGTGAATTGTATGAGAGTGCTGATAATTTAATTTTTTTGTATATTGTAGGGAATTTATGACCTTCGTAGCAAAACAATAGGCCTCATGCCCTTTCCAGATTTTCCTTTGAATGTCGTCATACATGCCACTATCTCCTCCGAATAGAAAAATGTCTACCATTTCTCGATTGCTAGGCATAGATCGAATATCCAGTATCAAAATTTATTGCCTCACTCATCTTTTACTCAAAAAATAACGTCTATCATTATATAATAACCACATTAGGGCTAGCCTCGATGCATTTGTTAGTAATGGTATTGTGTTGTTAACCAAACAATCATTGAAGCCTTGTTTCACACATTCTTTTTCTTTGGACAAATTGACTTCCAACAACTACTTAAATTATAAATCTTTTGATTGAACAAATTGGCTTCCAGAAGCAACTTCTAAAATTACAAATTTGTTGATCGAACAAATTGGCTTCCAACAACTTCTTATATTACAAATACGTTGTGACCATCTTGATTTTATATTTGTTTGTGGTTATATTAAGGCTTTATTTTTTATATCTGTTGGAGTTTTGTTTGTGTTGAGTATGAGGTTTTAAGCTTTCCATTTAAAAGGATATTTGAGAAAATGCTTTGAGTATGAGTTTCTTGGATTTCCTTCCCAGCTTGGCATAAATGATGTTGGAAATGTAATTCAACATACAATCTATGAGCAAATATATTTGGAGGAAGAGGTCATCTTTCAATCCACATTCTCAGCATGTGTTGAGTATGAGGTTTTAAGCTTTCCATTTAAAAGGATATTTGAGAAAATGCTTTGAGTATGAGTTTCTTGGATTTCCTTCCCAACTTGGCATAAATGATGTTGGAAATGTAATTCAACATACAATCTATGAGCGAATACGTTTGGAGGAAGAGGTCATCTTTCAATCCACATTCTCAACATCCTTTTAATGAAGATACTCTTCTTGATGTTGGGGACTACTACACTAGCACTTTATTTTGGTACAGGGGTTCATCGTCAACTCAAGCTAAGTGAATGCCTCATTCAGTATTTAAGCAACATCTACCACACATTTTGGACAAAAATTGGGGACGATTTTTAATTAACCAAGGAGGGGGAATTAAGTAGATTTATTTAAGTTGGTGCTGGAGAGAGAATTTAGTAGATTTTGAGCTGAAACTTGGCTATGCACTTACTAATCTTTCTCCTTTTTGGTTGAGAAAAATAGGGAATGCTTCCATAGAACTAGCATAAAATCCATGCACTAAGTCAAAAATTATTTGCTTAAGATTTTGTTTTTTTCTATAGTTGCACACAACAACATTCATGTGACCCCATGTCGAGAGAGAGGGGAGTGGGAACCCGCTCCTAACTAGGGAGGAAATGGTAATACATAGTCATATGGGTTATTGTACTTAAATGATGAGATGATGTCACATGGCCTACATTATGGTGGTGTTTGCTCTGACTAAGACTTACGCAAAACTTCGACGCTTCTTTATCTGCTACTGGTATTTAAATGAATCCATTTTATAGCATAGTTCCATCTCCATCTATGTCTGTGAAGATCACTTGAACATGATGCATTCCTAACATTGCAGGTTCTATTTTTGGGGCTTTTGCCAAAATTTGTACCATGCTCAGAATTTCTCATGTTATAGAGGAAAAGAACCGAATTGCTCGATATTTGTAGGAAATAAACAAATTGCAGCAGATTGTACTCATTTTATGAACTTTGTAATTAATTTGTTTTTGTCTTTTATTATATTTGTAGGATAAGTAAAAATGGGCTCATGTAACATGTGGCCATAAAATTATGTCTTAAACATACTAATTTTTTTTGCAAAATTGTCTGAATGTCCACAATTGAGCAGAGTAGGTCAATGAGAGTTCAAATTGGATTCAGTTACAATCAAAACACTAGAGTATAAAGAATCCTATATTCTAAAACATCGCAAAATGCAAAATTCGGCCCAAATATCCAATCACTTATAGATTAAAATGGAAAATAATATCATAGTGCACATGATCTAGGTGGTTACATGATTCCTATGGTCGGAATCAAGATTCAATAATATCTCCTATTTGGAAACACCACTCACTACCTATGCATCCTTATCCCCTTGTGGGGGAGAACCCCCTCACGGACCAAGAAGACAAAGGTACATGCATGGAAGAGCAATTGTTTCATCTTACAGAATGATTCCTTTGTCCTCTACAACATCCTCACATCTATTCAATCATCCCTTATGGAAAGGTATGTCAGAGCAAAGAAAAGAGGGGTGTGATTACAGAAATTTTTAGGACATCATATTCCATAACTAAATGAAATTAATTAATTAAAAATTACATATTATATTCACGTGTACAACTATATCAGTCACATAGATCCTTAACATATCAAGCTTCTCCAACTAAGTGACTCAGTCACAAACTACAAGGTTCTAAATATTTTATCTGAGTTTCCATCAAAATCACAGAAAGAAAGAGAACAAATATTGATATGTATTAAAGACCAAATATTACAACTTTTCTGTAGAGGACAGGCTTAGGCTACCTTCTGGTCAGGGAAACTGTGGAACATGTGGGTCTCTTTTTACAACCTTTGACTATGAAGATATAGTGGTTTTAGCTGCTAAATGTCACACATGTAACATTTCCTTGTAGCTTGACAACCAAGGAGTAAATTTTGTTCAATTACTTGGTAACAGAAGCCTGAAAATTCCCTGCAATGATTATCATAAGGATAGGCTGTATGCAGCCAATGGATTCTAAAACACGTTGCAACACTAACACAATTTCACAGAAAAATTAAAACCACATCAACTATAAAAAGTAATTAACATATCCCTCTAAATCAAGTGAGGCCCTTGCGAACGTTTCTGCGACTGTGTTAAATTTGATAGTTTGATGGCCGTCTGGATGTTTTCACGTTTTCCGATGGAATTCTAGTGGTTTTTAATGGCGTTGTCGGTGCAGTTGGGAGGATGCGGGCGATGGTGGCCCATTTGTTGTCCTGCTTGGATGATGAGATGATCCTCCTCAGGGGAGAACGATTTTATTCTCTCCCTCTGCCTCT
This sequence comes from Taxus wallichiana var. yunnanensis, assembly GCA_018340775.1. Lineage (NCBI taxonomy): Eukaryota > Viridiplantae > Streptophyta > Pinopsida > Cupressales > Taxaceae > Taxus > Taxus wallichiana. The sequence continues at coordinate 145,502,129 of CM031241.1, forward strand.
CCCCACAATCGTTGCTCTCTGTGGCGTGAAAGAAAATGCATCAAGCATATGATGTCATCCATTACCCGCCTAAATCCAAATTTAATTCTTAGAGCGCTCTGTAAACAGGGTCAATTGAAGGAGGTAATGCATATGCCTTGGATATTTTTAAGTAAATGTAGTTCGCAGATGTAAATCCAAAATTGGCAACCTTTGTCAGCATCCTACCAGTGTGTGCCAAAATAAGAGCTTTGAAACATGGTATGGAGATCCATCAAAAAATAATTAAAAGTAGACTTTTGTCATATACTGTAGTCTCAAATGCTCTAATAGACATGTATGCAAAATGTGGCAGCATACAAAGGCATGTCATTTGTTTGACAAAATGCATCATCCAGATGTTGCCTCTGGAATGCAATGATTGCAGGATATGCAATGCATGGCTATAACATGGATGCCCTCAAACTCTTTGAACTGATGATGCACCATGGAGCCATTCCTGACCTTGTAAGATTTATTTGTGTTTTATTTGCATGCAATCATGCAGGTGTAGTAGATGATGGCTGTAAATATTTTAGTCACATGAGTGAATTTTATGGCATCAAGCCCACAATGGATCATTATGTATGCATGGTTGACCTTCTTGTCAGTGCAGGCTATCTTAAGCAAGCACTTAACTTCATCATCAAAATGCCAATAAAACCTGATGTGATTGTGTGGATGTGTTTGCTTGGAGCTTGTAAATCATATAAGAATATAGGGTTAGGAGAATTTGTGGCAAGACTCCTTTTTGAATTGGATCCTAATAATATTGCGCCTTATGTTCTTCTATCAAACATTTATGCAGAAGTTGGTAGGAGGAGTGACATGCAAAAGGTAAGGAAATTGATGAAAGATAGAAGAATTAAGAAGGTACCTGGATGTAGTTGGATTGAAGTGCATGAAACAATACATGCTTTTTTGTGTAGGAGATATATCACACCCACAAACACAAGAGATCTATGCAAAGTTGGAGAAATTATTGTGGGAGATGAAGGCAAAAGGGTATGATACAGATAGAGCACCTACATTTAATGATGTAGAGGTGGAGGAGAAGGAATTACTTGTCTACCACCATAGTGAGAAATTGGCAATTGCATTTGGGTTGTTAAACATGTCCCCTAGAACGACTATTAGAGTTGTCAAGAACCTTCGTGTGTGTAGTGACTGCCACACTGCAACCAAGTTTATCTCCAAGATTGTTGCTATGTGAATTAGGCATTGCTCAATATAATTGCTATGGTGAATTAGGTGCAGGTGCATTAGGATGTGTATGGGAGATGCACTTGTTTGGTATTATTGCAATCTATTTGATTTTTTTCGTACCATACAATTTGGGCTTTGAGGGCATTTCTTCTGCATCATGCATAAGATTTTTTTGACTTGTTGTTGCCTCTGTATAAAAAACCTTAGACTCCAATGTTTGTGCAGAAATCCTAACTTGTGTTCTTGCCAAAAATTGAATAGATAGCGGTGGCTCTTTGATTTCAATGTGACCTTCTAGCATCAAGGATAACTTTATTCATTGAAGGCCTTATTTTCTCATCATAATACTTGATAAAACATTTAATCGACTAATTTGTGTGGTTTCTGTGATATTTGTTGAAACATTTCTTTCAACGTCTTTAAAAAATCTATGAATAAAATTACAAAAATAAACACTAAAGCTAATGGATAGGTCTCAGAGCCGTGCATTTACTCGTCTTAGGGGAACCCTGGATATTTAGCCCCTGAATGGTTGTTGTATGCATCTGCGACAGAAAAGAGTGATGTTTTCAATGACATCCTTCAATTCCCCAAATTCATCCTCAGTTCTCAGCCAAGGTTTATGGGTGGGATTTTTCTTAATAAGTATAGAGTAGTCAGTACGTATTTTGAAATATAAGCATTATATTCTAATGTATAGCATTTACAATTAGTACTGGTAGATTTTGTGAAATATAGTAAGATTGGAAAATATAGTAAATTTAGGTGATTTTTAAATTTAATTTGTTATTTTTTACCAGTTAGCAAAGCCAATAAATTTTTCTTGATCTCGAGCCATGTGTATGGGGGAGGCTGGATAAGCTTGAACTTGGTTTTTTTCCCTGGTGTCACAGTTTTGTGAATGCTTTCAATAGCCTCTTCTTGCAACTCATACTTCTATGAATGTGATCATTTGCGATCAATGATTTGACATTGGAGTGCTCCGTGGCTAAAGTATACCATTGCATGCTCTACTTCAATGGCAAGCAATAATACACTTTTTATGAATAAATACATGATTCTGATGTGAAGATAAATATGAAGGAAGATGAAGAAATGATTTTTTTTGTTTTGATTGTCTTTTCCTTTCTGCTTGGGATTGAATGGAGGAATATGGACTCCAATACTCTTACAACTAAACTAGTATGCTTACAAACAAGTATAAACCAACGTAGTGAACAAATTGATCATATGTCTAGTAGCTGAGAGTTTGTTCATAAACCTACTGCAATCTCTATAGGACTTTCATTATTTTCCATGGAAGTCTATTTTAATGGATGCAATTTTTGGTGTTTAGATAGGTGTTTCACTTTCAACATAAGGTAAGTCTTGAGGTCACTATATAGCCAGCACACCTCCTGGGCACTACTTTCCACTTTATCAATGTAGACGAGTATGTGGTTTTATAATATTAAAAGAGTTTAGATACATCATAGGCTTAGTTTTGTTTGAATGTTATTTAGAAACATTGATTCACGAGGGTATGGTGTTTTCCTTTGATTTTAAGCTATACTTGCATTCAAAGGCCTGTGACTAATTTACGACTATGTGCTAGGCTTAGGATTATTTGTCTCGCAGTCTTTTATCCATCCAAAGCTTTGTAAATTACATCACTTTTTTCATATTGAATTGTTTTAAAAAGGTTAGACCTCAAAATCAATGTTTACTAGAAAAGTAAAAATTATTTAAATGAAGTCAACGTTCGTCTATATTTTTACACAATAAAATCAATCACACTTGCCCATTATTCTTAAAGAGGGTAACAATAATGTGAGTATAATGAAATCAATAAGAAGAAAAGTAAAGTAACAACACATATACCCTCTGGGTGGGGAAACAAGCAACATATATAATATACGACTGTATATGAAGCGGGTTCAATTGCAGCGTGAGAGGAAACTACCGCTTTCCGTTGTTTTGTTTTGTGATGCAAAAGAAGAAGATTGAGGATTAGGAAGCGTTTCATTCGGGCGTAATGTCTACCAATATTGACTTTGCTTCTTATTCTTTGAACACTTGCAGGTACGCACTTTAACCTTTGTAGCACCATTCCGCATGTAATCTAACAAATGATCTAGCCAACGACGTACTTAAATCATATTATAAAAATAATATGTGGATGAAAAATAGAGGAATCAGATCAAAATAAAATATGAATAACGAAAAATAAGGAGACTATCCCAAAGGCTATAGGATCTAAATTAAATATATTATGTCAATAAAGTACAACTCTACCCTCGTCGTCCACCTCCTCATCCGCTTTCAGAGTGGAGAAGGCTTCACCCTAACTTGTAGATGCCTTTGATGTAAAAATCTAGTTTGGTATTTGTGCAAATAAATTTTCGAATCGATTCGGTGATATACTTAGTTGGAATTACATGTTTTATGCTACGTAAATACATTCGAAACCAAGGTATCCATGGTTCAAACCCCACAAGAAATTTCTGGTCATAGTAACAATTTGGATGGGTGAATATTTGTATTCAAGTCCTGAAATATTTTATCAAGGGGGTTGTCAATTTTTGATAATGATGATGAGAAGTTTTCTACGGGAAATAAAAAGTAATTAATTACTTATTTTTTTCTTAATATTTATGCCAAAAGGCATGTATATAATGGGAAAGACCGCCCCCACAATTGACATTGTCAGTGAAATCAAAGATGGTAAGGGCACTACGTAAGAAGGCGTCAAAGCACGAATTGTTTGGAGCCATTGATTTTGAAGAAGGCGAAAGGGATACATGACCTATTATGGTTAGTTGAATGTGACCGCCACACCAGACTACCACTCACCACATGACTGGGATGGTCACGAGACTCATATTGCATCATCATTAGCTAGAAGGGAGGTAAACGACACATCAACATTGGGTAGATTTGTGGCAAGGAAAGTTGTGAGTGGAGCTCCAATGGCTAGGTTGGAAATGTACAAGGTCTGTTGGCCCCTCCTTGGTAGAGACTCTACGGTTGAGAACACATGTATTGATGTTGGCGTGTTGGCTGCCCTAGATGATGCGTTAGACGAAAGAGTTCATGTGATGAGTATTTCAATTGGAAGCAACAAAAATCCCAAGGAATATTTGTGGGATATTATACGTGGACAGAATAGATTGTGCTAGCCACGGGACTCGCATCGCATCAACCACAATTGGCAGGGAGGTAAACGACACATCAACATTGAGTGGATTTACAACTAAGAGAGCTATGTGTGGAGCTTTGATGGATAAGTTGGCACGTATGACTAGTTTTTCATAACCCGTTGGATTAACGAGGGGCACTCCCAAAGAGAAGGTAGGCTTTGTTACATATCAATATCATTCTGAACTAGATGCTATAGAATATGATACAATAATGGTGTGAGGATTATGGGGATTCATTCAAGAGGTTGGAGAAGCATGAGGATTGTGCTGGAAGTCACAAATATGGCCGCAGATTTTCTAGTCAAAAAGCTTTGCAGCAACATGCCTGAAGTGAAAAAATAGGTCACGTATGAGCTACACATCCTTCTAAAGTGTGGGATGGACAAGCGTGTTCGCATCGCCGAGGCCAGTTTAATTGTTTTAATTGTTTTTGATTTGCAAATCTACTGGGGAATTTGTTTGACTGCATACGCCAAGCTGGACTGGTTGCGTGAGAAATTTTTGTGGGGAATCTTGTTTGGGACTGTGTGTAGAACCTCTAAAACGTCTTTTCCGTTGACTGCTGGTCGCGTGGGTTGGACATATTTTAGTGGGTTTGTGTGAAAAGATTTTGAACTCTCAGCATGCGTGTGTGGATGACCATTCCTGTTTCAAAGCTTCCTCTTAGCACCGGCTGCATATTTCTGGCAAGGGCGAACTGTGCAGGCTTGGAACCTGTTGGTTGTTTGCGGGTGAAGTTGGGTTGATTTTTCTAGAACCCATTTGTGTATATCCTGTAATGATGGTTTCCCTTGAGACCACATCTCTTTGAGGCATTTTTTCAAGCAGTTTACCTACCTTATGTTTACTTCCACATTTTACTTATGTGGCCCCTGAGGCTCCTACAACTTCATTTGGCAAGGATCCGTTTTCCCTTGTGCTTCGATGGGTGTCTTTGTCCCTCCCTCATGTCGCATTTTGACGTAGGCTGGGAGTATTTTTGCAAGGTTGTGGAGTTTGAATTTCCTCCTGTCAATGCGTTATTTTTTTGGAGTTCCTGGGCTTTTCCTTTAAACCCATTTTGTGTCTCTACTGCAAATCATTGCAGTCCTTGAAGACCACAGTCCCTTTGGGAAGATGCAGCTCGTGGTTTTGGAGCTCCCTGCCTGTGCCAACGTGGGAGTGGGTAGTGCTTCAGTGCCAACATGTATGTGGATAGAGATTCAACCTGAGGAGTGTTGTTGCAAACCTGAGAGTGGTTTTGGCGACTTGTAGAAGCTGGAGAAATAGGCAAGATAAACCTACCATTGCTACAATTGCTAAAATTTAAAAATATCATGAAATAGAACCTTCTTTTCCCTTGAATTTTTCTGTCTATGCTATTTTTGTGGTGGGTTTGGACACCTTGCTGGTAAACCTCTCCATTCCTCTTGAAATCTGCTTATGTTAGCAATAATAGTTGCCAGTGTAATATTGTACAACATAGACGTATTTCCTCCTACAACTTTGGTTGTTACGTTTTCATGCTTGAGTAAATGACCTTCTACCATTTTTAACCTGCATTCCTTTGACTGAGTAACAAGGTTATTAAACTTTTTATAGCTAGTAAATGTTGTGGTGAAAGCAAGCTTGTTGTAACTATAAACCTCTTGCTCTTCTTACGAGCTTTCTATTTTAGATTTGATTTTCTTTCGGGTATGTTGAGTACAGTTCACTCGGGTTATGACAACCTTTTTTAGCAAAAAACCACTAGATGGAACCCGATCCGGGTTGACTACCATTTTAGGGACACTTAATCACCCTTTTGGATTATGACAACAATCTCGTAATGTCAATTGTTTCTTTGATGTGCCCAACCTTGAGAGGTGAATTTTCGAGGTCCGTTGGGCCTCCATGTCCTCTTTTCTCAGACTAAGTAATGGCCCCTTCGATATTCAATCCATCCCGCAGGTTTACAAAACTTATGTGTGGTTGAATTCAGTGGTTAGGTTTATGCTTGAAGGGAGTATCTTGGCTAAGGTACTTGAATTACTAGTTGTTTTGCACCTTGAGTATTCCTACATATTTGTTTATGATGCTAGACATATACCTAATTTCTGTTGATCATTGGTGTAGGTCCAAAACATTTAAGGTTTTCCTTAAGGGGCACTTTGACTATTCCTTATGAAGCTTGAACCGTAACGAAAGATTTTGTCACCGAGATTTGAAGTTACATGTGTGTGTTTATGGATAGTACTCTTTTATTTTCAGAACTACCTTGGCTTAATTCTATTCGTGATGAATCTTGGTGGTATATATATAATTGTGCATCTCGCTGATTTTTATTGACATTTGGATGACGTATGTATGTTGATATCTTGTTGACTTATGATAGAACTATTAAGATCATTAGGGATATTTGGGGGTATTTATATATAGATGCATTGTTGATTTATATTTGAAGTTGATGTTAAGATAATGGCTTTTGGTGATACATATAAATGCAATTTTCCTTTTAGAATGGTTTGAATATGTTAACGAGGGGTACTTTAAAAGAACTTGTGATGGAAAGTGGTGATCCACATTATTTTAAACCGAAACTATAGACTTATAGAGGAGGTTTGGAAATCCCTAGTGTTGTAAAACTTGGATTGATGTTTAAAATGTTAACTTGTATGACGGAACTCTCTTTTACTCTCGCTTGTTGTTACTAGCCTATAAGGGCAGTGGCCTCTTCTTGAATGATTGTGAAATTCCTTGGAGTCAATGGCGAAACTAGTATTTATTTTCCTTCCCTTTTAAAAATGTTGAGTGGTGGTCATGTATTAGATTTCAATCATATAATCTATATGATTACATGATTGAAATTTTAATACACTCGACCTTTCGTGTTTAACCTTTGAATCCGTGGTTCCTCCTGGATTAATTGTTCAATTTTTTCATTTTAGAAATTTAGTATCGTAGCCTGTGCTTTTGGTACCTTTTGATGATTTTAGATTGTTGGTTTGAATATCAGTTCTCAATCTTATAACCTAATTGTTTATTCGATGGAAACCCGTTACACTAGCTGTGTTTGTTTCTAACTTATCGCCAATGGTCCCTTCTCAAATGATTGTTAAACTTTCGTTGCTTTTGAGACAATGTTCATAACTGAAGTATAAGACTTTCTTCTTAGATTGGCATGGTGGAAATTTTATTATAACTTAAGAAGTTGTTGTTGTTTGAGCTTCGATCCAATTCTTGAAATAGAATGGTTTCCTTTCTTGATATTGTTAGATAGTAGCTTATTATTGTTATGTGTAGTCTTATCTTTCTCAGTTCTCGCGAACTGACTCAGGTTAATAATTTGTTGCAGATGGCTTATGCGAGTAGATGAGGGAAAGACTTGTAGAAAATTGCATCAATCTTGGTTATGAAGTTCTTTTGTACGAATACTTTTTATGTTGTAAAACTCTGGAAAGGGTCCTAAGAAATTTTAGAAGAGGGTCAGTGCCTTAGTATAATGTATTGTGGAGTAATGTTTTCGCAACTATTGAAACTGTGGCTGGTTTTTGATATCGTGGGAAAATATAAAAATTGATTACCATATTGTTATGAGTGATTTTAATGTATTATAGAAATTCTAAGAATAGTATAGTGTTGCTTGACCAATGTTGTTACTCTCTTGTTCCCTAGTCATAGTTCCATAGAATTGTTTTGTCCCTTTGGGTTGTGCGTCGTGTTGGAAAGAGTTGATGTAACCATGTATAGTTTTCACAAAGGAGTAATGGTAAACTTTTCTCTTGAGATAACATGTTGTGTTGTAAACCCTTCTTGGACATAGTAACAATGCAATTTTAAGCATAATAAAATGGGTGGATGATCCTTATAAAAAGTTAATATATATATATATATATATATATATATAGTTGTGATCTACTTGATAACAATTGTGCCCTTAAGTGATCAAAGAGGAAACTATCTTTTGTAATAAAAATATATATACCTTGTTTTCTTTCCCAAGCTAAACTAATGAACATTATCCTTTTTATGGTGAGTCCTTAAATGATCTTAAGGTGAAATCAATGATTAGATTTTGGAAGATAATAAGGTCATAATAAGTAGGAGGAAACGATTAGAAACCATTCAATCTATCTCACCCATTGAAAACATAATTTGTATACTTATGTCAATCTCGTCAAGTGAAGCCTAAGTGAAACCTTTAATCATTCTGGATAGATTCTTAGCCCCAATAAAATCTTGGTTAATAACTAATGAGATCTTAAAGATGAATCCAATTCGATCTTCTTCCTCTAACCTCTTCCAAGTGCTTTGTAATCTTCTCTTAATTGTTGTTAAATGTTTGATCCTTGCACAAGGAGGTTATAGTTCCAAAACTAATATGGTACTTTTTCCCTAGTTGGAGCTTGTGCTCGTCACCCTGTGCAATGGAGGTATGAAACTAGATTCTATAGCTTGTGTATGGATAAATAGCCTTGTGAGAAATTGAGGACCCCTTTATTATCAAATGAACTAAGCATGTTATAGACATATAATTGATGATCCTCTTTCAGAAAAACTTGGTCTTAAGATAATTAGTAAAAAGTATAAAAGAAAGAAGTTCACCTTTGTAAGAAGAATTGCTTGAATCAAAACATGAATCTCCTAGATCATAAAGTCAGGTATTGAAAGGTGTCTCTGGTAAATACATAACCATAAAAGATTTTACACCGTGGGATGTCCTTAAGCAGAATCGTGTGTATTGTGGTTGGAATTTTTGTTGTGCCTTGTCGAAGAGAAAATTGAGTTGTTCATGTTCGGTGTTATATGTTTCTGGTTTCCCATGTGATCAAAGTTGTTTCAATCTCATTGAGAGTTGGTTGTAGCCCCTTTTGGTCGCCTCTAATCAAAAAAAAAAGTTATCCGAGTTTTTCGGTGTTGTAGTTGTGTGTTTTTGTGGGCGTTACACTTATAATTTTTTGTTTTAAAGTTTATTATATTATATTATTTACATTCACCCCCAAATTGTTAGAGTTACCCTTAACATTCTTTCGGAAAGAACAATGCTAATAAAAAAGAGCGTTCTGTCTCGCTCAATGAAAACCGATAGTTGCCTTTCTCTATGGAAATGACTTACATATATTACCACCAAAATATATATTTATATTTATCATAGATTACCACTCTTATTCCACGAATTGAATTGAATTTGGTTGAATAAGAGTACAAAGCTTCATTGAAGCTATCTAGAAAGAGATGAACTATGTTGTTAGGAAAACCAATCATATTAGACACATGTTTGTTACATTCGGTGGAATTGTTTCAAAGCTCCTATTATGGTGCAGGGTTGAGTCTGCCGAGAAAAGTGAATTGTAATTATATCTATCTAAAAACATAAATAATCACTTCCATATAGAATATGTAACTTCATACTTGTGGATATGGGTTATGTCGCCAAAATACTAACTGTCTCCAACAATGTGCCAACTTTAATTGCCATTTATTTATACAAGCAACTAAAGACTTGACATATCTTTGCTAGAATGTAAAGACACCAATTATTGCAAAAATGAATCGCATAGAAATAAATTTTAATAGGAATTCAACCTTTTTTTTTCAAAATCAATGTTACATTGTCAAAAATATTATTTTGAACATCAATGATTCATTCTTCCCATGTGAGGTATATATTGGACATGTGCCCTTTGATGCTTGATTTTTACATAGAATAAATCATTTAATCTAGAGAAAACTTAATTTGAACTTGAACATGATCTTTTCCTCCTAACAAGAAGGCTCTCAAATCATATAGAGACTAATTACAGGACCCCCTTCTATTACTATAACAAAAGGCTAAATTTTTTTATTTCTTTTTTCAAAATTTATATTTAATGATTTATTAAATAAAAAACTAAATTCATGATTTCTTTGAAGCCATATACATTTTACACCTACTCAAGTGTTCTTAGATAATTTACAAAAACTTTCTTGAGTTAATGTACTTGTTGTTCGTGTCAATTGTCTAAGGTGTTGTTCCAGGAGAATAAATCTAAGAAAAGTGTGAAAAAGTATCTAACGTTGGTATAATAAGTGGTAAGCCTATAAATATAACACAACAACACAATATATAAGTGGGAAAACCATGGAAGGTAAAAAAAACCCACTGAAAATCACTTATCTTTATTGAGAATATACTTTTACCCAACACTCCCACTATTTCACATGTAGTTACACCTTCACTAAGGATTTACGAATTGCCTCATACATTTTCTCATGAGACTTACAAATCTGCTCACACATATAGCTCACATACAATGTTACAACCGTGTGTAACCAATCCCTAAAAGATCACCTTGTTATATACAAGGTGGGTGGTCATGATCCACTCTTAAAATCTAACTTGAGTCATTTGGCGGTTTTATAATAAGTAGTTTCCCACTTAATATTATAAACCCCAACACTCCCCCTTAATGTTAAGTGGGGAAACATGCAAAAAACATGTTAACATTTGTTCCTTATGCCAAGTTACCTTTTGGTACAAAAGGATTTACAATCCATAAATCAACTCGTGATTTAGGATAACATCCAAAAAAACTTGTTCTATGGGTTTACAGTTCCTTGGTGTACTCAAGTAGAGTCCCACAAGTTTTTCAACTCCACAATACACTACTACAGTGTCCCATAGAATTATATAAGCTGCGAACAATTGTAACCACACTATAGATTTTATAAAATCCTTGAGACATTGTTTTTCCGTGGTTCAAAATAGTGTTTCGAGGAATCCATAAAAATTGAAATACAAAGGAACATCTACAAATTCTCAAGATAAAGTGATTTAAGGATGAAGACTTATATCAGATTATGGAGCCTTTTATAAAACAAGGAATTCCCATAACTAATGCTTTCTGGGAATTACAAGTAAACTTCACATACATGACAATTTACTTAAACAACATAGAAATAGTCTTAGGAGTATCCATTCGAAACATTCATGGCCATTAAGAGGTGGCATTATCATGCACACTCCCCCTCAATGGTAATGTTGAAAGGCCCAACAAGCCATGAAACTTTACAAAAATTTCACAACACTCAGTGGCTACGTGAAAATATCCTCAACTTAATCTTCAGTCAAACATAACTTGAGATCAATATCACCATCCATGACTTTTTCTCGAATGAAACTTGATATGATCTGTCCTTTGATGCTGAAATGGATTATTTTCAAGATTAATTCAACTCTGGCTATCACATAGAAGAGTAGTGCTTCCTTTTACACCCATATGGAGTTCATCCAATAGTATTTTTAGCCATATGGCTTCCTTTGTTGCTTTCATAACACTTCTATGCTCTACTTCAGTAGAAGATATAAAAATTATTGGTTGCTTCTTGCTACTTCAAGTGATGACACGTGAATCAAAAACTATTGAACACAAATCCAGATGTATATCTAACAAAACATTAACATGGTTAGAGAAATAATATCTATATTAAGCATAATAACACTAGGTGTATAACAACTATCATAACAATATACTTAACAACTAACCATGTTAGAAAATGTTTTATAAAAAAACATATATACCTTCAATATCTTATTCTAAGCCTTTAAATAATGAAATAAGACTTGATAGATAACTGATCTGAACAAATAATCAAATCATACAAGAAAATAAGACATATGCTTTTCATTTAGGGGTGATAGATGTAGTTTATAGAGTTACTACATCAGTTCTATGATTATTCTCTTCATTTTCATATGATTTATTCCATTTTTTATTTTTGAAGTTTGACTTCTTTTATAATTTATAATATTCTTTCTTATGACCATATTTTCAAAGAAATATTAGTTACCATCAAAATTAACTATTAAATTTCCTGGTTTCTTGTCTTTACTAAGAGTTTTAAAAATTATTTTTTTATTTTGAATCTATAATGTTTAATTTTTCATTCTTGAGTGAGAAGTGTCCGAGTGGCATTCTATTTAGAGTCAAAATTTTCCATAACACGCTCTTCTTGAATTAGAAGAGATGACAAAGTGTCTAGATCAAGTAAATCATACTCATTCTGATATTTAGAGTTAAGAATGGAGATATAGTTTCTAAAAATTTGGTGAATATTTATCCGAATGATAAAATACGAAGCTTATCTGAAACAATTTACAATTACATCCATCTAAGCCTGAGATTTAATATTTTTAATTTTAGCTAGGTAATTAACAATTTTTCGACCCCCTCCATGGGAGTTGTGAATAATTCAATAATTGTTTAATTATCTTGGAAATATGATTTCCTTCATACATAGTTTCTAATTGTTTCCATGCATCTACAGGAGAATCCATATGACCTTTATGCAGTAAAAATTAATCTCTTATGCTTTGAAATAAGATGGACAAAGCTTCCTATGATCTTTAAGAGAAGGAGCTAATTTTTTTAGGATTTGCATGTCTTCCGGTGGGTCATTTTTCGACACCAATTACAAGATCCCATAGCTTTCTAGCCATGAAACAAGATTTTATCCTTACTCTCCAAATACTATAATTCATTCCATTTAATAAGCGGGATTTATCGATATAAAAATTAGTAGAATTAACCATTTTAAATTCTCAAACTTGATAATGAAGACAAGTACAACTAAAAAATGAACCAAGAGAACCAAACAAAGACAAAAATAAGCTATAGATAATTTAGCGAGTTCTACACATGCACAACTATCTAAAAGATGAAAAAGACAAACCATAAAATGCCGAGAGTAGAGATCTAAGCTTTACAAAATTTTAAATCTTCAAGAAAAACAATATTTAAAAATGTGGTATAAAGAAAATTTAAAAATTACGGAGATCCCCTGGTGGATACAAAGTCTCCAAAATTTAATTAAAACAAATAGCTTATCGGGTCATGCAATGTGAGTTAAAAAACTGCAACGAAAAATAAGGAATAATGTGCTAGAAAACAGAAGAACACATAGAGCTAATTAAAAACTAGGGGGCATGTGTCACCTTTCCAACAACTTTCCACACAAATGAGCCTAGTGGATGTGAATTCCACTAAATTAACTAAAATAGATTTCCTTTTGGGTCCGAGTAATAATGTGAAAGCAAAGACAATAACATAAAAATTAATCAAACAATATCATTTGATAAAAATATAACGACTAAAAGATGACACATGACATTTTTTTGCCAATTTTTTAAGAGATAGCTTTGGGCGGACTTGAAGTCCCCAGAAAGAGCCAAGATTAAAATAACCAAATAACCAAAAACCAACGAAATCAAAAGACAAGTGTCGCAATCTTACTAGCTAAGCACAAAAAGAGACTAACACAATGAAGGTTGGGTAGTGTTCGCCACTTGTGAAAAACTAAATGTATGCGTTGTTTTACTATTGGTTCACACTTCACAGTGCAACCTAAATGATCAAATAAAAATATGAACACTCATGTAGCCTTCTTAATGGCTCACTTTTCACAATTCTGACAAGGATTGACAAATGCAAAAAATGTGGCTTATTCCTATTGGATAACCACTACCACAATTAAAAGAAAGCTGAAAATTTCAAAATTCAAAAAGACTTAGAGTAATTCTATTAGCTCAAAATTTACAAAGATAGAAGCAACCAAACACAAGACTGACATTGCAAAATATGAAGCAACTTGGAGCAATTCTATTGGATCGAATTTCGCAAGCGATAGAAGCAAGCTTAACACAAGACTGACAATGCAAAATACTTGGAGCAATTCTATTGACTCAAATTTTACATGAGACAAAAATATCTAATAAAAATACTAACACAACGAAGCTAGATGGAGCTTAATGATTGGCTCGGACTTGACAAAAATGAAAAGATCTAATAAAATACTGACACAACGAAGCCACATGGACTTATCTTATTGGAAGAATCTTTTCAAAAATAGATCTCGTAAAAATAAAGTAATTTAATGTTGGAATAGACTTAGAAGCTCCGAACTAACCAGATCTAATGAAAAACTTTTGGATCCAAAGCTAAAACAGCTATAATGACTATAAAAATTGAAAAACTTAAAATAAACTTGCAAACAACATATTTAAACCACAAGAGACCAAGAAGCAGTCGCGAGAATCACATATCTATGTATGCAAATTCACAAGCAAGATCTAGAAAGCCAATTAACCAATATTTCAAAAATATTTGGGTGGGAATTGGAATTATTTCACTTGATTAGCTTGAAATCGTTGGCATAACAACTACCGTTTCCCATATCTAAAAAAATTCTAGCTTCTTCACTCCTGCAAGTCAACAACATCCAGATCGATCCTGCACATGCATAATCGCTAGCTTTAATACCATGTTAGGAAATTTATGGGAAGATATAATTAACAAATTATAGATCCACATAATAAATTTTTGAAGATTATAGATTATGATGTGCAATGATTAAGTAGAGATTAAGATTTTATATTTACATATTACAAAATGTAAATTACATGAACAAAAAGTAAATGAACATAGTGACACAAGATATAAGTGGGAAAACCATGGAAGGTTAAAAATACCAGTGAAAATCAGTTATCTTTATTGAGGATATATTTTTACCCAAAGACTCACACTATTTCACATCTAGTTACACCTTCACTAAGGATTTACAAACTACCTCATACATTTTCTCATGAGACTTACAAATATGCTAGCACATATATCTCCTATACAATGTTACAACCATGTGTAACCAATCCCTAATGGATCATCTTGTTATATACAAGGCGAGTGGCCATGATCCACTCTTAAAATCCAACTTGGGTCATTTGGAGGTTTTATAATTTACAATAAGAAATTTCTTGCTTAATATTATAAACCCCAACAAACACTCTCTTCTCTTGTAACTCCCTTGAGTTGGCAATTAAATTCTCACAAGTATATCTATTTTCTTTGATCTAGTTTCATAAATTTTTATCAATAGAATGTCTTATGTTTATAGACCAAAATGTGCATAGCTGAAAAGTATTGTCCCCAATAATGGAATTCTATTGTAGAAAATCTTGACAGATGATAAGGCAGTCCATCAAAATACTTCATATGAAGGGAGATTTCCAAGAATACTCAGTAAGAAGCATCACAACCTTTCCCAAAATTATCGTCACAAGAAAGAAAAGGATAACCTCCATAAACTCAATAAAGCATGGTGATCCCAAACAAACATTGTATTCATAATCTCATATATGTACATATAAAAGATGAATAAAAGTGAAATATTACACAAAACAGAAACAAAAAAGTTCAAAGAAGCTCATTATATGGGTATGTAGTGATTTTATATGCTTGAAATTGTTATTGTTTATCATTTTTACTTGCAAGGATGCTAACACAGGGTTTCGAGTTTGGCTTCGCACCTATCAATTGCATTTTATTAAAAACCTCTAGAATTTTTCAACAGACATACAATCATAACATTCCATGACACCACACTTCCTTCATTTTTGTTTTAAACAATTTATGTGCCTTATGTATCTTTCAACATTTTGCAATCTTGTCTATCAAAGCAGCCATAACTACATCTGATAAGAGAGCACATTCTATTATTCCATGATGTATCTTCACACCTTGCTCCCAAGCTTTAATTTTGGAACAAGATGGAAGTATGGTGAAAAATGTTGATGATTCTGACTTACACAGTCATGGCATATTCGAGTGGCCCAAACAAAATATACATAACCAATGTCAACTAGACTTCTTGGAAATTCCAAGTAACCCCCCGTACCAAGCCTGACACGTATATGATATGGGTACATGTATAGCTACAGTTAAGGTACACTGGGAGTACATATCCACATGCCCTGAGTTTTTCCCAGGTACTTAAATCCATACTTAGGATGTACCCATAACATAACAATACCTTTTTTTAAGTGCAAAAATAAAAATAAAACTCGAGGGCATTGACTGGAATTGAACCTTGGAAAGTTTGTGTGAGATTCAATATTGTCAATAAGCTTTGAAGGGTCAAGAGAGATGAAAAGGAATTCATTTGGTTGACTTATTATTTGGTGGAATTTTTTTGCTCCTCATGGGATGTCTTCAGTCAATTTGGAAGGAATGGGAACAAGTAAAGAACTCGGTTGTTGGGAAACCTATCTTCTCATCCTTTAACACTAGGTGCCATGCCTACAAATTAATTTCGTTGAATATGAAATATAATGACAAGATCCTTACCTTGATAAGAGTCTGCTATTCCCTCCTTTGGTTTGAGAAAGGAATTAAAATATTTCATGACTTGTACAAATTTGGGAAGTGGATGGAATAGACATACCTTGAAGCTTTCTATAATCTTCCTCAATCTCAGTTCAGAATGTATACAATGCTAAAAAATGCTTTCACATCTCCCTCTACTAGACTAATTATGGAGGATGGGAATGTATTTTGGGATACTATGAGGTGGATCAAAGGGACCTCGCTCAAAAAGACTACATCCAAAAAAATATTTGAATAAATTTTCTTCTCCCCAAACCATTCCTTGTGCCTTAAAAATAAGTGGAATGTTTACGAGCCCATTAATAGATGGACTCATAGATTTTGTAGCACACCAAAAATACCAACACAAGGACAACACAGTGAAATACCGGATAATTTTTTTTTGACTTACTTGAAGATGATACGACACTACACAAGTTCTCTAGGGAATACAATAAACTAAAGAGATGCTTTCCACAACACGGACCCACATTGGTTACAGATAAACATGAGGCACACACTTAGGACACAATGGTTCATCTAAAGTATGCAATTTTACAACAAGGTTTTCCCACAGAAGGTTTCTTTAGAATCATGTTTTAGCTGTAAGTGTTCTTACATTCTTTACTTTTCGCAGAGGAATCATAATAGGAGAATCTGAAAGTCATGTCTCCTTTGAAGAATTTTCCCCTACCTTGATAATGTTAATAAACAGTGTAAACCAATTATTGGATGGTAAGAGGTTGCTTCATTAACTTGATTAACTGGTTCATTGGTTAGGAGGCAGTTTGTTTATCAAGGCTCTTAACTTCATCAAACTGTTTTCAACGTTGTGCTTTTAAACATATATGTTTTACCCCTTTTAAGCGGTCATATTTTTATTTTATTTTATTTTTACAGTACATGACTGTCTAAGACTTGGATTCTTCATTAAGATCTTATTAGTGGTTAAAAAGGATTTCATTGGGGCAAGAGTCTAACCAGAATTGTTAAAGGTTTCACTTGGGCTTCACTTGAAGAGATAGACATAAGTATACTGTTTACTTTTTCAACGGGCAAGATAGGTCGAAGAGTTTCTTAGTCAAGTTCCTTCTATTTATTATAATCTTATTATCTTCCAAGAATTCAATCATTGATTTCACCTTAAGACCGTTATGAGGATTTACCACAATAAGAGATTGTTGATTAGTTTACGTGGGATCACAAGGTATATTTGTTTCTCTTGTTTTCTTTTGCTAGGTTCCAAAACATAGTCCTTTACCAATCGACACAAGACCAAGGTAACTAGAGCGATGCAAGATGATTCAAGTTCGGATAATTAGAATTAGGTTTGACAATTCAAGGATAAATCATATTCTGAAAAGTGAAAATTCAACAAAGGATACGCATGTCAAAACAAGTTCATTTAATCTTATTGACAATAATATTTCTCAAATTGACTTTCAAACGATAACAACAACCTACATGAGAACAATACAAAATTATAACACAATGCCTTCTAGATAGTCTCCACAATTTCCATACCAATGCTGTAAAGTAAAAGAAAAACATTCGTACAACAACAGTTCCTAAGAAGGCTGGAATCCACTTTCTACACGTGTTTCTTTTTCTCTCTCTCTCTTTTTTTTTCTTTTCTACTCAGGAAATCCTCCTGCACATTTGTTAGCACATGTCAGTTCGCAAGAACTGAGCACGATAAAAGCTATAACATTAAGACATTATGTTGTTATCTAACTGTTTCAAGGAAGAAAAGTACCGTTGAAGAAGAAAACAATAATTCAAGAGTCTAAACAAGAGCAATTAAAGAGCTGTCCAAAAGCATAAAATGTCTAAATAAAAGGGATGGCACTAACTCTATTCAATTATCATTTTCACATAGGAGCAGTTAATAAACATCATAGTGAATTTCACCCATATCACAATAATGACCGTCATTAACAAGATAACATTTCGAAACAAAAACAATTACAGGAAGAGAATTAATTTCAAACGTGATCTATCCCTATTTGTTTAAGTTAGTTCACCAAGCCAAGGATTCACTATGCCACTGGAAGATCCCAAACAATCAATCGACATGAGAATATCTAAACCAACATGACTTATTAATATTAAGATGATGTGCCTATAACAGTTAATTTTATGTCGTTCAGAATAAATAAAAATGGAAAGAAAAGGGATGAAACGCACAAATGACCTCGTATGGGTTACATCCTATCCTAACAATCCTTCTATTAAACTTTCTTCTAATCAAGAGAATGTCTTAAGAAAAAGGACAAACTTGGCAAGACCAAACATAACCATTATAAATCTTACAAGAGGGTTACTCAATCATTCACAAGAACACAACACAGGATACATAGCTTCCAAAGGATCTATCGTCAACAACAAGTCAACTTTAACCTTTTTGGTCAACGCATAACCATTCTACTACAATGACAGCAAGGAGGTCGTATCACAACGATCATAACAAAAACCATCGACCCAATGAGTTTCCAAACACACCAACCTCTAAGTCACAGGAGAATGAAATTTAAACATCTTTACGGAGAAAAACGTAGAGTAATTTCTTACGCATAAAACCAACATCCCAATTTTTAAGATTTGAAAACTTCCTCACTAATGATCCAGTAGATCTCGTATCCTCCAACATGTGTGAAACAAAATCAAGGTACGAAAAAGAGTATTTCCTCTGACATTTTAAGCTATCTAAAAGAAATGTGAGTAACGTCTAAAGAAGGCATTCCATAGGATCAGCTACATTCCTCAAACATACAACAGTCACCAAGGGAGAGAAGGTGGTTCCAAAGAAAACAATCTCCAAACGGTGAACATGAATTGATATCAAATTATGAAGATCAACCATGACGCTTGACGAATAAAAGTATTTCTTCGAGCGATTTAAAAAAAAATAACAAAAGCAACTAACCTAGTTGAGAGTAATATCAACTTGGCTCAATTCGATAATCAGTCAAGCTAAGCACACACCAAGCCAACCGGGAAGGGTTACTAGAAACTAAAACAACTAAAAGAAAAGAATAGAGACAGGAAAAGCATCATTCACCTATACACAATGCACTCGCAGTACTCAATCCCTAATTCGCAAATACCCGACATAACCCAGGACTACAGATCTCGAACCGAAACAAGAATAAGAACAAAACAGGAACTATAAGGTTGAGTCCAACAACAATGTTTGATAAAACATTCAAATCGTGAGACCAACATAAGGAACTAGGGGGTGTTCATTACAGGACCCCCACCTCTTTTGTTTTATTAGACTTAAGAACAAAGTTCACCCAACTAATATTTATTAAAACCCAAAAAACAATATAAAGGCTTCAACCAACGCAATCATTTCTAATGCCAAAAGGGAATACAAATGAGCAAGGGAAGTGGAAACCAAACAACATACCATCACACGAGACATTTATAGGAAGATTAGAGTTATTTAATGAATCGGTTAAATAACAACATAAGAATCAATGGTATAGAGAATATCGTACGATTAAGCTCCCATGATCGATAACAAGATGGACGGGGCCTGCAACAGCAACCGAAGCCTAACTCCATTTTCTTCAAGCTCGTTGGGCGCCCAAACATCGAACATCTTCATGTTGGCACAGGTAGGAGTTCACAGCCAGGGTGGGTGGTCTAAAATACTTGCCATCATTCTCCCAACACCGCTCCAAGATCAGCCCTAGAACTTCTGTAGGCCCCATTTTGGCAATTGAACTTAATCCTTCGTCATTCATCCAAACACCTCCACCATCTCCATATGCATCTGATTGTTTCTAATTTGGACCTCCTAACCTTGGTGCTCTCATATTAGGAGCAGCCCTAGTTTGAGACAAAGCAAAAGAAGATGGCTTTATAACCAAAAACAATCTCTTGGTACAGACTCCATATCCATAAAACAGTCCCTAGACTTAGCATCCTCAATTAAGGCTGACCAGTCACTAGATTGCTTCAATGCAGCTGCTTTGCGAGCTCGTGCCAGTGCCACATTCATGTGGCGAATATCATCTACAAATCCAACCCCATGATTTGAAGCTTGGACACAAGATATACTGATTACATCACGCTCCTGGCTCTGGTAGGCATCTACCGTGATGATCGATAAACCTTTTCCTTCATTAGATTGAGGACAACATCAAACACTCGGTGCAACCCTCGTGTTATGGGTCCAGACTTCAGCCCCAATGACATTGCATTCAAGGTCTGTAAGAACAACAAATACTTCAAAGAGTAAACCTGGCCTATCAATCCCTTTCTGTTACATGGAAAACATCCATAAACTTTCCACCGTCAGAAGATATGTACGCCTTAGAAAAAGTGAGATCCAAATCGGTTAGCACTTGTACAACTTCCAAAAGAATGCCATGCTTATTGGAACTATTAACCTTCACCAATGTAGCATTCGCACAAGTTCTGAATCTGACAATTATCCTGCTACCTTCATCTCCCAATACATTTTCTCCAACGTTGCATAGATCTCCTGAAAGTTTTCTTGCAAGGCAAACAGTGCTTCATGAATATTCTGATATGAAACAAATCCACCTCTATGAGATCCTCTTCCATGAGTTACATCGAAGCAAGCAAGAAGATCTCAAAAGAGAATCTTTGTAAATAAATTTCATCAAGTCTCCCAGTAATGATCACACACTGTCACTTAATCGGATTTGATAAAAATATCTTGTAGGAGAATCTCGAATTTGAGGGTGCAGAGATATAGAACAGAAACAACAAAGCTGTACAACCTGCTTGGTGGAGGCGCTCAAAAGACTTCGACCAAACTGCAACCTTCTGCCGCCTGGCTAACTCTTGTTACGGGCTTTTTTGTGGATTTCCGACCAGGACACACCTCGTGGCACCCAAAGAACGTGGAGGTAACACGTCTACTTCCCCAGCTGCGGCTTCATCTATAACCACCATATCTAACCCATGGCTAGGCGCTGGCAAACTTCCAGTCAGTATTAGAAACAGTGGTGCACGCAAACTCAGCCTCACTTGCAAAACTTGCCTCAAGATTTGGTCAAGCTTCTTCCATGTTAGACTCACCACCTGGACAGAAGCGACTCTCCAAAATGAAAGGGCAAGACAGCACAACTAAAACTTTACCTCGTTCTCCAACTACAGCTGCAAGATTTTGCAACAACTGATCACGACTGTGGTCGCGTGTAAACCGAGAATAGCAGTGCATGCACCATCGGTTCCTTGGGCTCGCCTCGCAGCAGAGTCGCCGCACCTAGCTCACTTTGGGCCACGGGTTTTCGAGATACGTTTACTTCTCTTCTGTAGCTATTGTGCGTGCAGCCAAATACCTCCTCACGGCACTCCTAGCAGAATTCCAGTTCAACGCTCCATGGATACAGCCTGCACAGCATGATTCTCGAGACCCACACCCACCTGCGCATTGAAGGAGGATCCCAGAAGAGATTTTGGTGAAGAAAATGGGACTCCACCCACTCCCGTCTCCCTCACGCAAGGACGAGATGTGACACCATGCATGCGACGGCAGGTAGGGTGGTTGGCAAGAGGCCACGGTGGCAGAGGAGGCAGGTGGGAAGGATGATCCGATGCCCAGTTGGGCATTACATTCTCCTCCCCTTAAGAAAGCATCGTCCTCGATGCGACATTACACAGAGGAAAGGAGATGGTATGCAACAAGGGATTGATACAGAAGAAAACACACCCTATGGTTTGAAATTTTAGTTGATTAAGGCACGGTCACAAGGTAGCCTTAGGAACATTTGGTAGGATTTTTAACTTTCAATGTTCTGTGAAGATTGGCAGTTCTTTCTTGTTCATCATTTCATTAGTCTCTTCCCATTATCACTATTCTTAGTTTAATTTCTTTTAAAATTTCATCATTGCAGAGTCTTGGTTTATTCTTTATTGTGGGTGCCCAACATGAGCTGCTGACACAACACCCTATCAGGTTCACAAGACACTACAGATTCACAAGCACACAAGTAAATACTTCAAGATTGTATTACACCACAAAAGGTTACTCAAATACGGAATGGATTAGGCACAGTCCACATAGTACACATCACACATCAATGACTGACATACCAAATACTCAAACAAAAGAGTACTACAATCCACCAGACATTTCCTCAATTTGCATCAATGAAAGACTCACATAACAACAAACCATTCTACAGGTACATAGTGTCCACAAGGGAATCAATGACATGTCCACAACATCACAACACATATCCATCTGACATGAGAATTCATATACATCAAAAGGCTACTACCAAAACATCACAATAACTCAACACATACCTGTAACATCAACCATACAGACAAATATCATAAGCCTCCCTAAGTCTCTTATGCCTCCCTCAAACTCTTATGCCTCCCTCAAGTCTCTTATGCCTGCCTCCCTCAAGTCTCTTATGCCTCCTCAAGTCTCTTATGCCTCCTCAAAGTCTCTTATGCCTCCCTCAAGTCTCTTATGCCTCCCTCAAACTCTTATGCCTCCCTCAAGGAGGCCGGTTGTCTCTCTGTGCCCAAGGCACATCGAGTTTGGACACTCCTAACCCAAGTGACATAATAACGCGTGGTTCAACAACCCGCTAGTTATATGTACCCCTTGGGGCGTACCCCCATACAACGAAGCGGGTCCATAGGTCCAACCAATCCATGGTGCATCCCATGACCCTATTCCACACATCACGACATTAGAACCAGCACAACAATCCAGTCAAAGTGCCAAGTGGCAAAGTACAAGCCTTGGGCAAGGCGGTAAAAATTCCAAATTTAAAAGAAGACCCCAAATCAAGCTAAAATAAATGACCAAATGGCCAAAGTTAGTATCAAATCCCCATGTTAGTGCCACAACCAAGGAAATGCCCAAAATTGTAAAGCATTGCAATCAAGAAAAGATGCTGGTCCTTGCAAAATAAAATAAAAAGCTCAATTTACGAATAAAATCAACTTATAATAATGTCACATTACGATAACTGTGTGGCCTTATCTGGCCACCAAAGGGGTACTCAACGAGTTGCTGGCACTCGGAACATCGAGCCTCAGCTCGTAAAATATATATATCAATCCCGCCACCCTTCGACAAGGCTAAACATAGTCATAGATACACTAAGGTTGCATACATACAACCACATAGGGAGAGAGGAAAGAGTCACATGTAATCTACTAAACCGAGTTTTGGCTCGAGTTATTGACCCATGGTACACCATTCCTCACTCTCAACATACACTTCTACCGATTTCCCTCAGGATCGGTTAGCGTAAGGTTCACAACATAACATATAACTACATTACTAACACCATGGTGGTACACACATAGCTACCATAACGTCTCACGTATGGTAGGTATACGGGGTAGATCACAATTATACATTCACAGGGTGCAATACATCACTTTACCACATTCTGCACCCAAGGTGCAATCACAATACGATAGGGTTCATACACTCACCGTATGACCCAAAATCACAACATGAAGCATTACCTGTTTGCACAGTCATACATACGATGAACATAGTACATCACAACATAACATACATTGCAACATAACAAGGTGGTACACACGTTTCTTCAGAACATGGTAAAAACATCATGATACAACTCGTTTCTTTTAACATCAACTAGTCATACAACACATTGATACACCTACATAGCACAATATGTCACAATGCTCCAACACTACGTCATCCACATTAGAATTTTTCTTTCACACATCACAAACAATAATTTACACGTGAATTCTTCCTAGAATCCACAAGAAGGAGAGAGAATACTCTCATCCCCAACACATCAACATGATGACAAATACGCACTGAGTGACATACACATCACGTGCGTTCACAATATCACAATTACGACAATAATCACATCACGCTTAAAGCACATTACTCTTCCAATATAAATCATCATCATGCAACATCATCATCATCATGCAGTATCATCATGTAACACCACCACCACCATGCAACATCACCATACAACACCAATCCGGCCCATAGGTTCGAGAGCATGAACCTACGCTCTGATACCAAAATGTAACACACCAAAAATACCAACACAAGGACAACACAGTGAAATACCGGATAACTTTTTTTTTTGACTTACTTGAAGATAATACGACACTACACAAGTTCTCTAGGGAATACAATCAACTAAAGACATGCTTTCCACAACACGGACCCACATTGGTTACAGATAAACATGAGGCACACACTTAGGACACAATGGTTCATCTAAAGTATGCAATTTTACAACAAGGTTTTCCCACAGAAGGTTTCTTTAGAATCATGTTTTAGCTGTAAGTGTTCTTACATTCTTTACTTTTCGCAGAGGAATCATAATAGGAGAATCTGAAAGTCATGTCTCCTTTGAAGAATTTTCCCCTACCTTGATAATGTTAATAAACAGTGTAAACCAATTATTGGATGGTAAGAGGTTGCTTCATTAACTTGATTAACTGGTTCATTGGTTAGGAGGCAGTTTGTTTATCAAGGCTCTTAACTTCATCAAACTGTTTTCAACGTTGTGCTTTTAAACATATATGTTTTACCCCTTTTAAGCGGTCATATTTTTATTTTATTTTATTTTTACAGTACATGACTGTCTAAGACTTGGATTCTTCATTAAGATCTTATTAGTGGTTAAAAAGGATTTCATTGGGGCAAGAGTCTAACCAGAATTGTTAAAGGTTTCACTTGGGCTTCACTTGAAGAGATAGACATAAGTATACTATTTACTTTTTCAATGGGCAAGATAGGTCGAAGAGTTTCTTAGTCAAGTTCCTTCTATTTATTATAATCTTATTATCTTCCAAGAATTCAATCATTGATTTCACCTTAAGACCGTTCTAAGGATTTACCACAATAAGAGATTGTTGATTAGTTTACGCGGGATCACAAGGTATATTTGTTTCTCTTGTTTTCTTTTTGCTAGGTTCCAAAACATAGTCCTTTACCAATCGACACAAGACCAAGGTAACTAGAGCGATGCAAGATGATTCAAGTTCGGATAATTAGAATTAGGTTTGACAATTCAAGGATAAATCATATTCTGAAAAGTGAAAATTCAACAAAGGATACGCATGTCAAAACAAGCTCATTTAATCTTATTGACAATAATGTTTCTCAAATTGACTTTCAAACGATAACAACAACCTACATGAGAACAATACAAAATTATAACACAATGCCTTCTAGATAGTCTCCACAATTTCCATACCAATGCTGTAAAGTAAAAGAAAAACATTCGTACAACAATGTTCCTAAGAAGGCTGGAATCCACTTTCTACACGTGTTTCTTTTTCTCTCTCTCTTTTTTTTTTTTTTCTACTCAGGAAATCCTCCTGCACATTTGTTAGCACATGTCAGTTCGCAAGAACTGAGCACGATAAAAGCTATAACATTAAGACATTATGTTGTTATCTAACTGTTTCAAGGAAGAAAAGTACCGTTGAAGAAGAAAACAATAATTCAAGAGTCTAAACAAGAGCAATTAAAGAGCTGTCCAAAAGCATAAAATGTCTAAATAAAAGGGATGGCACTAACTCTATTCAATTATCATTTTCACATAGGAGCAGTTAATAAACATCATAGTGAATTTCACCCATATCACAATAATGACCGTCATTAACAAGATAACATTTCGAAACAAAAACAATTACAGGAAGAGAATTAATTTCAAACGTGATCTATCCCTATTTGTTTAAGTTAGTTCACCAAGCCAAGGATTCACTATGCCACTGGAAGATCCCAAACAATCAATCGACATGAGAATATCTAAACCAACATGACTTATTAATATTAAGATGATGTGCCTATAACAGTTAATTTTATGTCAGTACAGAATAAATAAAAATGGAAAGAAAAGGGATGAAACGCACAAATGACCTCGCATGGGTCACATCCTATCCTAACAATCCTTCTATTAAACTTTCTTCTAATCAAGAGAATGTCTTAAGAAAAAGGACAAACTTGGCAAGACCAAACATAACCATTATAAATCTTACAAGAGGGTTACTCAATCATTCACAAGAACACAACACAGGATACATAGCTTCCAAAGGATCTGTCGTCAACAACAAGTCAACTTTAACCTTTTTGGTCAACGCATAACCATTCTACTACAATGACAGCAAGGAGGTCGTATCACAACGATCATAACAAAAACCAGTCAACCAATGAGTTTCCAAACACACCAACCTCTAAGTCACAGGAGAATGAAATTTAAACATCTTTACGGAGAAAAACGTAGAGTAATTTCTTACGCATAAAACCAACATCCCAATTTTTAAGATTTGAAAACTTCCTCACTAATGATCCAGTAGATCTCGTATCCTCCAACATGTGTGAAACAAAATCAAGGTACGAAAAAGAGTATTTCCTCTGACATTTTAAGCTATCTAAAAGAAATGTGAGTAACGTCTAAAGAAGGCATTCCATAGGATCAGCTACATTCCTCAAACATACAACAATCACCAAGGGAGAGAAGGTGGTTCCAAAGAAAACAATCTCCAAACGGTGAACATGAATTGATATCAAATTATGAAGATCAACCATGACGCTTGACGAATAAAAGTATTTCTTCGAGCGATTTAAAAAAAAATAACAAAAGCAACTAACCTAGTTGAGAGTAATATCAACTTGGCTCAATTCGATAATCAGTCAAGCTAAGCACACACCAAGCCAACCGGGAAGGGTTACTAGAAACTAAAAGAAAAGAATAGAGACAGGAAAAGCATCATTCACCTATACACAATGCACTTGCAGTACTCAATCCCTAATTCGCAAATACCCGACATAACCCAGGACTACAGATCTCGAACCGAAACAAGAATAAGAACAAAACAGGAACTATAAGGTTGAGTCCAACAACAATGTTTGATAAAACATTCAAATCGTGAGACCAACATAAGGAACTAGGGGGTGTTCATTACAGGACCCCCACCTCTTTTGTTTTATTAGACTTAAGAACAAAGTTCACCCAACTAATATTTATTAAAACCCAGAAACAATATAAAGGCTTCAACCAACGCAATCATTTCTAACGCCAAAAAGGAAATACAAATGAGCAAGGGAAGTGGAAACCAAACAGTATACCATCACACGAGACATTTATAGGAAGATTAGAGTTATTTAATGAATCAGTTAAATAACAACATAAGAATCAATGGTATAGAGAATATCGTGCCTGATTAAGCTCCCGCAGTCGATAACAAGATGGACGGGGCTGCAACAGCAACCGAAGCCTAACTCCATTTCTTCAAGCTCGTTGGGCGCCCAAACATCGAACATCTTCATGTTGGCACAGGTAGGAGTTCACAGCCAGGGTGGGTGGTCTAAAATACTTGCCATCATTCTCCCAACACCGCTCCAAGATCAGCCCTAGAACTTCTGTAGGCCCCATTTTGGCAATTGAACTTAATCCTTCGTCATTCATCCAAACACCTCCACCATCTCCATATGCATCTGATTGTTTCTAATTTGGACCTCCTAACCTTGGTGCTCTCATATTAGGAGCAGCCCTAGTTTGAGACAAAGCAAAAGAAGATGGCTTTATAACCAAAAACAATCTCTTGGTACAGACTCCATATCCATAAAACAGTCCCTAGACTTAGCATCCTCAATTAAGGCTGACCAGTCACTAGATTGCTTCAATGCAGCTGCTTTGAGCTCGTGCCAGTGCCACATTCATGCGGCGAATATCATCTACAAAGCCAACCCCATGATTTGAAGCTTGGACACAAGATATACTGATTACATCACGCTCCTGGCTCTGGTAGGCATCTACCGTGATGATCGATAAACCTTTTCCTTCATTAGATTGAGGACAACATCAAACACTCGGTGCAACCCTCGTGTTATGGGTCCAGACTTCAGCCCCAACGACATTGCATTCAAGGTCTGTAAGAACAGCAAATACTTCAAAGAGTAAACCTGGCCTATCAATCCCTTTCTGTTACATGGAATACATCCATAAACTTTCCACCGTCAGAAGATATGTACGCCTTAGAAAAAGTGAGATCCAAATCGGTTAGCACTTGTACAACTTCCAAAAGAATGCCATGCTTATTGGCACTATTAACCTTCACCAATGTAGCATTTGCACAAGTTCTGAATCTGACAATTATCCTGCTACCTTCATCTCCCAATACATTTTCTCCAACGTTGCATAGATCTCCTGAAAGTTTTCTTGCAAGGCAAACCGTGCTTCATGAATATTATGATATGAAACAGGTCCGCCTCTATGAGGTTCTCTTCCATGAGTTACATCGAACAGCAAGAAGATCTCAAAAGAGAATCTTTGTAAATAAATTTCATCAGGTCTCCTGGTAACAATCACACTGTCACTTAATCGATTTTGATAAAAATATCTTGTAGGAGAATCTCGAATTTGAGGGTGCAGAGATACAGAACAGAAACAACAAAGCTGTACAACCTGCTTGGTGGAGGCGCTCAAAAGACTTCGACCAAACTGCAACCTTCTGCCGCCTGGCTAACTCTTGTTACGGGTTGTTTGCTGTGGATTTCCGACCAGGACACACCTCGTGGCACCCAATGAACGTGGAGGTAACACGTTTACTTCCCCAGCTGCGGCTTCATCTATAACCACCATATCTAACCCATGGCTAGGCGTTGGCAAACTTCCAGTCAGTATTAGAAACAGTGGTGCACGCAAACTCATCCTCACTTGCAAAACTTGCCTCAAGATTTGGTCAAGCTTCTTCCATGTTAGACTCACCACCTGGACAGAGCGACTTTCCAAAATGAAAGGGAAGACAACACAACTAAAACTTTACCTCGTTCTCCAACTACAGCTGCAAGATTTTGCAACAACTGTTCACGACTGTGGTCGCGTGTAAACCAGAATAGCAGGTACAGCACCATCGGTTCCTTGGGCTCGCCCTGCAGCAGCTGTCGCACCTAGCTCACTTTGGGCCACGGGTTTTCTGAGATACGTTTACTTCTCTTCTGTAGCTGCTGCGTGCGGCCAAATACCTCCTCACGACACTCCTAGCAGAATTCCAGTTCAACGCTCCATGGATACAGCCTGCACAGCATGATTCTCGAGACCCACACCCACCTGCGCATTGAAGGAGGATCCCAGAAGATATTTTGGCGAAGAAAATGGGACTCCACTCACTCCCGTCTCCCTCACGCAAGGACAGATGTGACAGTCATGCAGATGGCAGGTAGGGTGGTTGGCAGGAGGCCACGGTGGCAGAGGAGGTAGGTGGGAAGGAGGATAATGTTTTGTGGTTTTCTATAATTAAGTCAAAGAAATATTTATTTAGATGGATTCTAATTCATAATAAGCTTATTCTTTGGCTTCTAATATTTTATAAGTAATTGAGACTATAAGCTTGTTTTCATTAAAGTTTTATACATATTTATATTTTTTAATTTTTAAAATATATTGTATGAACATATCTGTTGTCTCCAAATCATTGCACCCCGAATGGCCTAAAATGAATCATGACATTCACTTTGATTGGGACACATGGGATCACCTCTCAATCTATGGGACTTGGGCTCGAGGTGAACCTCTAGAGAAGGCCGACTTCCTCTTCCTAAACTAAACACAACACTACTTCTAATGCAAGAAAAATGGCTAACTAGTCCTATGCTAACATTTCATGGGATTAGGGAAAGAGATTTGCAAGGAAATAAAACCTAAACTAGAAGTGGTGATGCACCAAATTAAGGGATGTTTAACATCTAGAAGGGTTAATGTGGGAGGGATGCTTACATCATTGATCACCTTCACCTATCGCAACTAGAAAGGGTATAAAATACCACAAACCAGGGGTAGACGTTCCTCTGTTAAACTCGATCAGACAACAAACTACCAATCTCCCAGTGAAAAGGATGAACTTGAGAAGGGTGAACAAGCACCACAACTCAATTGCATGTAATATTTCACCACTTGATAAGCACAGAATTCCATGAACCTGCAATGGAAACTTAACTTGCACTATGCACCTGAAAACATGAGAGAGGAAAATAGAAGCAACATAATCATGAAAGGACATATATTTGATCACAAAACATAATTCTCATTACTTCAAGCACTTGCACAGTGCAACATTACATCAGGTGAAAAGGGCATAAATTGCCATTACAATTCGAGGAGAAAGGCTTGAGAGCCTGCAAATTCATAGATTGTGAAAAGAAGGGGAAGCTTGGAATTGTCTAACTCTCCAACTTGTGAGACCTGTTGGAATCCACTTGTTGGACCCCTTGAATGGGCCTCCAACTTAAATTTATAGAAAACTTTGAGTGGTTGAGAGAAAGAGGGAGAAGTCCTAGAATCTAGGCCGAATGTAGGAAATAATTCATCATTGTTGTTGGCCATGTTTGCTCATTTATTGCATCTCCACCTTTTGAGGCACACCCAAGCAAAGAGGAAAACCTGAAATTTTGAAATGAAAAACCTCCAACAATTCACCTTCTGATGGCTCCATGGCGTAGCTTTCTTTCTCCTGGTTCCAACGACTGTAAGTTTGTGAAAAACTGACAATCAGGGAGAAAGTTGTGACTTCTGAGTGAAAGTCGCTTGTTTTGAGTGTCCCAACATCCATTGCTCAGTTCTCCAAAGATGATTGCATAAATTCAAATGTTGAATTTTCCCTCATTGAATGACTCGGTGGGCACTTTGTATTTTCACTTCCACTGAAACATTTTCCATGTTTGCAAGTTTTCTTTGGTTTTCCGTTTGCTTCGTTCCCACTAACTCTCCACGTGGTAGACCATTAACTCCAACCGACCTTTAGAAATTACTCACTTTGCATCTCACCCACCGAGCACATAATTCTCCATGTTACCAACACCCATTTACTTTTCCTTATGAGTCGGTGATGAACTAGTCCACGTGCCAACTACCCAACACAAATCTGAAATGGCTCGAACCCCCAAAAATTGAAAATCCGAAACTCCGAATTTCAAAGTTTCAGGATTTTGGGCTTGAATTTCCTGAGCTTATTTTTGTCAAATGGTGATGTGAGTTCCAAAATAAAATTTTCTGAAAGCTCGAAAAGGCTATGTCTGAAATGAACTCTGAAATACTTCCTGCAGCTCAATCACCATTCTGAGTTATTCGTTGTTTTATCCTTTTGAAAAAATACCCCTCGAGCCATTGATAGCAACTTGGATACATCCACACTTGTGTCAATGTCGGCTCTCCATTCTTCATCCTCGACTGACTAGGTCACGAGATCTAAGTAGAGTTGGTTCACCTTGGCCTCAACGATTAATCTGAGCATGATGAACCCCATCTCCGATGTAATAAGGTTTTCCCACGTTTTATCATATTGAGAAAATATCGTCATCTCTGCAATTTTTTACCTTGGCTCATTGATCTCTGATAATCAACTCGGCCCACCAAGTTATCCATTATATTTGGCTGAATAATTTCTTTGAGGTCTTAGTGACCTTATTCAAGACCTTCCCGGTTCTGAGAGAAATGATTCACTTTGTAAATTGAGGACAACTTGGTCGACTTGATTCCTTTCCGAGCTCATTTAATAACTTGGCTCAATCATCGATTGAGCCTTATCCTACATAAAACACAACTTGATTATTTTTTTGCATTGAGTAACCCACCTGAATCACCATTTACCTAGATTCGGCTTCACTCTGCAACGAATACCCCACCCCACGAGCTCAACTCATACTTTTATACCAATGGCTTTGTAGCTGTGTGTTCTCGCCATCTCGTGTTTCTTTCACCATTGCCTTACAACTTACGAAGTTTCTTCTACCATGAATATTTACTGAGCCGACCACCATGGGTTTATTAATTTGATGCCTTCTCTTGTTGGGACTCCAACCTGAGTCTTCCACTTCGGCCGGGTTATCCGTGAATCCCCATGTCCCATTTTCTCGACTGATGTTTACTGATCCATTCCTTCCTCAAGTTGGGATGTCTCTGTGACATTAATTAGTGCCCAAATATTCTTTTAGCTCGATAATCTAGCGAGATCGAGCTCCTAACATTCTACGTTGATCTGTCGCATTCCCAACCCCATGGCTGACTCGGCCTATTCCTCTCCTCCTTGCTACATCCATGACTACCGTCCTTGGCACAAGTCTAGCTCATGGAACCTAGCTTTACTAATATAACCTGTATGTGCCTTAAAAATTACCGTCGCCCATCGTGAAAAAACAAGAATTCCTTGAGTGAGCTCTGAGCTTGACTATTTCTGCAAGAACTAAGCTGTTCATAGTCAAGCTCACCTAAAATTACAAAACTTGGTCTTGTTCAAGGCTATTTTTAGCTCGACCTTCTATGACGTACGTGACTTCCTCTGATGATCTCGAACCAAACATCCCCATTCGAGCTGCAAGCTTGGCTTCACATGACCAATCTGTTTATCTCAATGCCGAGTGATAAGTTCATAGCCAACTAGCTTGACCTTCCCATAATTCTCGGTGAGATCTAATGGCATTGAACCCAACTTCTCCTACCTGTCATTGTGTCATGCGACTCAGCCTGATAGGGCTTCTCCTTCTTTGGATTCCTAGGACCGAGCTTCGTCATTCCTTTGACACCGACTTGGCATTCCTTCGACTTAGCGAGGCACTTCAATTACTTGGCCTCCACTCAGCCTATTCTGGGGTCATCTCATTTTGGTGATCCATTGAGTGATATGAGCTTGAATTTTAACCCTTGGCGATGCATACCCTCCAGTACCGATTTTCATCCAAGACTTGGCTCGTAATTCCCACCACCTAATTAGCTTTCAACTCAGCTTGTCATTATTTAGGGTAATGTTCACACTTCTCCACGACATGTCTTGGCTATGCATCAAGCTATAGCGAGTGAGTATCCTTCACGGTGATGTCCTGTTGATCCCATAATTTTCCAAAGTCCATCGAACTTGTTAGTACTGATTTTATTAATCACCTACAAGCTCTGTTCTTCTCTGTAGATTTCCCTGACTGCCCTGAAATCCAATTCTAATTTCTCTGCACCTAAAAAAAATCTGAAACCATATACTTCCAAATCCTAAAATTCCAAAACTCCAAAATTCAGAGATTCAAAATTTCAGGCTTCAGAGATTTCCAACTTGCCTAACGTCTTCGAGCCCAAAATTCTCTAATATTCATAAACAAAATTATCTGAAACAAAACCCTGAAAGAAAACTCTGAAACAAAATGGTCTGCCTCATCCTTGAGCTTAAATCACTCCAATTTTACTTGTGGGCTCCTAGTCCCGTGATGAATCCACTACAAGCTCTCCGCCTAGCTCCAAATGTCTCCGCACTTCTGAATCCCTACGTTTCTTTGGGTAGCTCAAAGTCTTCAATGCCAGGTTGGTATCTTCTATGATTCCACACTATCGAGCCCTCATCTAGATCATGTTAATAAATCTCAACTATGAGCTTGTCTTCAGCCCTTATTCTGAGTCGACACTATTACAATGACCCGAGCTATTCTACATCATGATGAATCTCCTCTCGCCTCCATGACTTGAATTCATTAGTGCTCCTATTGCAGTATTGTTATCCTGCAGAATTGACAAGGGAAATTTGTAGGTAACCATACCAAAACTTTTGTTTTGGTCCCCTGAAGAAGTCTGATAACGTTCATAATGGCCTAAAACTCCTTTTGAAAATCAAGTTTTTTAGAACTTAGCCATTTTTAACTTCTTTAAGCAAGGCGCAGAAATTGTTATGTCGACATGAAGAAATGTGCACCCCTTAGAATGCCCTTTGGCGTGGAAAATGCCGTGTCAACATACTTAAAATTGCACCGCCTTTAAAATCATTTGGCACAAGAAATGTCATGTCAACATCATAAAACATGTGCCAAATATGTGCGCTAAGGCGCGGGAAATGGTGTATTGACACATGAAATGTGCGCTTAAGGCGCTGAAAGTATTATGTCAACGCTAATAAACTTGGGCCAAGGTGCATTTTAACCTATGTCGACACTCTGAAATGTGTGCTAAAGAAAGTTGGTGGGACGATAAATGCTAGGTTTTCTATAAATAGGCGCCGACACTGTCACTTTCACAATTTGAAAATTGTGAAAAGTATTTTTCTTTGCGCTCACCTATCCTTGTCACCCCCGCGTGCCATTTTTCGAGCTTGTGGACCCCAATGTCGTCCTTCATCCTTTATAAAACCGGGTAAGTGGCTCCTCTCCTTGTTGTTTCTATTTTTGTTGTGTTAGGTATTAGGGTTAAATATAAAAGACAAGATCTAAAGAAACACACCTAACGAATCGCAAATCATTTGAAACCCCTTTTCCTCTCCTTCTAGATCTCAAATTTAGAAGGCCCCTGCCTCTAAAGCAACTCAAAAAACCATATGTGTGTTGCCTTGTTAAACCAAATCCTCTCTTCACTATTTCAAGAAACCAAGAGAGAGAAGAAATCAAAGGAATGCAAGAAATCATGAAAACCTTGACATGTTATTTTTCCATGTTGCACTTCCACAAATCGCGCCTTGGCACACTGTCCTTTCTTGAAACATATGTTGAAATTCCACCTTAGTGCAATGTCCCTTCTTACAAGATGACCCTAACTGCGCCCAATTTAATAACACTTAGTAGCTTTAATAAGGCGCAGGCGCATCCTACACAACATCAACAATAGGATGTTGTGTGCTTTAAATCCATACCAAGCACTCTTTCCCTTCGCGCATTGGTTTCCTTTGCAACATAGTTCTGTTATCCCGTAAAATTGACAAGGGCAATTTTACCGATAACCATACCGAAAATTTTGTTCCGATCCCTCGTTAGGGATCCTGCGTTCGAACGCGAAAATCCCTTTTCCGGAAATCAGGTTTTCGAACTTAGTCATTTTTGGTCTTTTGGCTTGGCGCATGGAATTACTATGTAACACCAAATTTTGGTGCGCCCCCTTTAAAACCTTTGGTGCATATTTTCCTGTGTCTACAGACCTTTTGGTGCGCCTTGATATGTTGAGTCTTCCTGCGTGCGCCAAGGCGCATGCGCCTTCGTGTTAGCAACCCTTTTGTTGCACCACTTTTTTCGGTGCGCAAAGGCGCACATAATCTCATGTCGACACCACTTTTGGTGCGCCAAAGGCGCACTTAATTCCATGCTGGCAAGTGCTTTGGTGCGCCAAAGGGCGCATGCTTTCCTATGTCGACAGTAATTTTCATGCGCCCTTTACAAAGTTGGTGGCACATTTATTACTCGACTCACACACACACACACACATATATATATTTACGCGCCTGTAAATGTCATTATCACCAGAGCAATCACGTTTTTATATTCTCGAACTCACAAGACACTTGCCGTCGTTTTCAACACATAGTGGACCCGTTTGCACGTTTTCACTATTTATCCAGGGTAAGAGGTTCTTATCTCTTTCATGTGTTTTACGTTTTTGGTTCTTTGAATGCTTGTTGGTTTGGTTTTGGAATTGAAATATTGAACTAGCCCCTTGTTGTCTTTCCATATTCCTCCCCCTCTTTCCAGATCTGCTGGTAGAGGAAGTTGTTCGAAAGCATGGTTTTAATCCCTTCGGTTATACCATTCATTACCCAAATAACCCTACAAAAGAGGAAAAGAAAAGAAAAGAGAAGCTAAACCATGTGAAAACCCCTCGAGGGTGATTAAAGCTCTAAAAAAGAAGAAGACTCTATTTTTCTCTTTCCCTTTCAGTGCGTCGGGCACGCCCTCCAACATCAAAAATAGTTGCACCTCGCGCATTTGTCACCCCGCAACATGAATAAAATCTGCGCCAAGTGCAAGACTTTGAAGGCGCAGTGCTTTCCTCGTTGCGAAACATCATGTTGTGTAGACCCTCCATGCGCGCGTCAAGTTGCCTTTGGTGCACAAGAAGTTCTGTTACACAAGCCCATACGCTTTGGCGCACAAATCTTCATGCAACATGAAATCTATGCGCCTTTGGCGCATCACATCTGCCTCTATGTAACACGGTGTTTGCATCGCGCCTTTACAAAATGTACCATGCGGACCATGCGCCATGCGCCTTTGGCGCTGATTTAACCCTTGTAACACCTTTTTCCTGTGCGCCTTACCTATTTAGCCCTGTAAGCTGCAGCTTTCATGCGCCCTGCGCCCTGAGCCTCAAAATCACTAACTCTTTCTTCTGTTAACATTTCAATGGAAGATCAAATGGCTAATACAACCTTTTTGCGTTGGGTCTCGCTTCTTCTTCGTGCAGATCAACAACTAAGCTCGGAAGAACATATGTCTACATCAAGCAAGAGACCTACCAAATCCAAAGGCAAGGCCAAACTTACAGAAGAAGAGATGAAATACAAGTATCAAAGAGTCAGAATGCCCGAATCCAAGGCCGAATGCAATTTAGATATCGTGGGACTCAGAGTTGGGTCACATTGATATGGAGAAATTCTGGGTCAGAACTCAGAAGGTAACAAGAAGTCCATGGATGGACAAACCGATGGCAAAGTGCCTACACTTCATTTGGAGGAATCCCGGTCAAGACCGTCAACAATGAAGTGTGACAACAAGGACATAAGGTGTGTCGTAAATGACAAGGGTGAGGTCATCATTAACCTCACTGCCCGCCACTTCGAAATAATACTGCATTCCTCATCATCAGCACTTTGTGGCCGTCCACCGAGAGGATTGATTAAGGCCCGGGACGACAACGAAGATCGGTGCGCATGTGATGAATGAGGTCTATTTGAAAAACAAAAAGGTAGTGACCCGATGGCCACAAATCATTCATCGCAGTGATTTTTCGGAGGAACTCAGTGATACCATCACATTCCTGAGCAGGGTCTTTGGGCTTCCTAACACCCACTTTTTGCATAAATGGATGCTGCGGTACTTAGAGACCATGAACAAGAATGTGCCCGATCAGCGCTTTTGCTGGGGAGAGATAATAAGCAGCACAATCTCCGAGCAGTTTCAACAATTCAATACAACAGGGAGATTCTACATGAATTCCTATGTTGTCGCGCTGACAAAGATCGTAAAGAGACTACCCGTGCTTGATGCGGAGTGGGGTTTGGCCTCAGGTCAAAATATATGAGTACTACCCAGAATTGAGACTGGAGAATAGCATCCCTCAATTCACAAAGATCAATGATGTGTTTTTCTACCACATCATCTGCCTGTTGAGGCCAAATATGACTTACGGTCGCACAACCAAGAGCATAGTGGCAACCACTGAGAAAAGGGGGCCCTGTTTACCCAATTTCCCACGTTCACCTATCTGAGGGCAGCCAACTTCTTGGGAGAGCCGACTGACTGCCGAGGTATGCTGGGCCCAAGCTGATTTTGCTGGAGCTGTCAAGACAGCTGATTACATATCACGAGAAGTGCCTCAAAAGAAAGAAGGGTGGAACTCCTTTCCCCCTCACAGTGGGCCGATATACATGCCTTACCCACCACAAGGCAAAGGACATGTTCGCAGAGCTGGAGCTGCTTAATTTGAGACATGATTTCCCGGCCAGGCCTACCTTCGACCCAAGGAATTGTCTGCCAAGGGTGAAACTCGATCCAATCCACGTCCCTCAGATCGAGGACATCTACATCGACATCATCCATGAGGTTGAGCTCAGGAGAAAGGATCATTCTCGCTTAGCCTTGGCAGAAATCATCCAATATGGGGTAGCAATTGTCCCCAAAGGCTTCCAAACTACGGAAGATGAAATAGACCAAGTATATACTAACACGGATGGGGACAATTGGCCTTTTCCAGCCATTGATAGAACTAAGGCACCTCGCATTTATCGAGGAGAGGGTCAAGGAAACTCACAGATGCCGAGCATCGTGCGGATGAATGGGTTAATCTACCTTGGGGTTGATTTCACAACCTCCCCATTGGGTAACGCACCTCCTCGATCTAAACAAAAAGATCCTAAAGGCAAGGGCAAAGGCATAGAGGGTGAACCCAAAGCACCACTCGGAAGAAGCTCCAAAGTAAGTCCTCTTCCGCCTGCACTGCATGAACAGTCATAACTCAACGGTTACGCCTGCAAAAAAGAAGCGTAAGAGGATGTTCCAATAGGCCCATCCGCTCAGGATGTGGCACGGCTACAACAACCGAGGTTCCCTTCGTCCCTTCTTCTTCTCTTCCTTCCCCTCCTCGAGTGACTCAAGCGACCATCCCTTTGGTCGTGTCCTCTCCCCTTCTTCTACTCCTCCCCGCTTCTTCGTCTATCTTCTCTTCCGTCACGGATCTTTCCCCCTTCGTTTCTTCCCTCATCTCTTAGCTCCCTTCCCTTCCTATGTCTTCCTCATTGCAGTATCCCTTCCTCCCGTGGGCACTTCTTCGGCTATTCTCTCCATGCCGCCTCCACGTGTCTCCACGTTTTTCCCCTCTACTACTGCAGCTGCCCCCTTTTCCGTTTCCGGCCCTTCTCCCATAGGTCCAACCTGGATCTCCCAGCAGTTAAGTCAGCAAAAGAGGAAAGTTCCCATCGCTCCGATGGACTTTTCTGTGATCCCATCTAAGGGGGCAAAGAAGCAGAAGCCCATCACATGCTTCTCTCAAAGTGTTGCGGGAGAGAGGGTTTTGGAGATCGCGCCCTCCCAATCCCCTCAAGGAGAAAGAGGATCTGTCTCTCGACAGATTATACTGTGACCCAGGTCACAATGGGGACATCTTCTGAAAGCCTTCAGGGGGAGGCCCTTTCTGTAGTTGACGCCCTCTGCAAGAAGCTTCAGGAGACAAAGGAAGAGAAAAGGCAATTGAAAGAGCAAAAAAATCTGCTCCAAGCCTTACAGAAGATGGGTAGTGCGCCTCCCACAACTGCCGCCGAGACTTCTGAGCTTCTCAGCCAGGAGAAAATTAATGAGTACGCAAAGATCGGCGAGCAGGGTATGGCCGTTTCCGCTTGGAGGAGCCAAATCCTCAAAGACAGTGAAAAAGTAATCGCCGAGTTCTCCAACTTATATCTAAGCATCAATAAGGTGAATAAAGAGCTCCAGCGTTACACGGACCCATATCGGAAGATCCGGAACATGCTGACCGACAGACGAGACCTTCCAACAAATGTTTGACTGTTCAGTCAAAGATCTGGTCAAGTTCGGTGTCTTCGGCCATCCCAGGGCCCTCAACAAAATCATGTCCACTCTAGATTACCGGGTGGATCAGCTGGAATTTGTCCTAGAAAAGATTGACAAAGTGAAGGAAGAAGCCCTGGACGCGATGCACCAAATGGAACGGATCATTCTTAACATGTCGCCAGGGTTACTTACTCCTTCCTTCACTTTAAGGAAAGCTGATGAGACCATTCAGATCTTCAAGGAGATCATTTCTCAAGGCATGGGGCCAGAGGTCACTTTTGACGCAGAGTCTATCAACAACCTGCTGGCCTGCCGAGACTTCATTGGGTTACTCATTGAAGCGGAAAAAGACTATTCCAAGCTCCCCGAGAAACTCATAGATGAGCGGGAGACTTGTGAGGTGATCAGTGATCGGCACAAGGATCCTTCCCAGGATCAGCTAGGGCCAATGATCAACAAGTTTATGGAATACCGCTCTCAATTCCATATCTCGTCACCTGAGCAACAACAAAAGCAGTCCACCCCCTTTCGGCCGCAGGATGACGACGACGAGTAGCTTCTTCTTCTTCTTCTTCTCTCTCTCTCTTCTTCGACTTTCTTTTTGGGAATATCTGGAGTATGTTGACACAAATGATGACATCATCCATGTTGCATCATGGGATGATGTCATCCATCAAGTTGTCAAAAGTCAACATGACTTTTAGATATTTTGTAAATATCTTTGTAAATAAGTGGTTGGCTCCTTTTTGCCTTCTTTTCTCTCCTTCTTCTATAAATACCCCAACACTTGTTGTATTGGATGATGGATGAGTGAATATCTTTCAGATGAAAAATAGAAGTGAGGAGAAAAGACTTTGAGCTTTTTGTAACAGAAGGAAAATATTAATACAATATTTAGACTTTGTCTTTGAATACATGTGTTATGTGCATTAGATCTTTCTTACGTCGATCTCGTGTGTTTATCCTGTTGGATCCGCTCATTTTATTGTCATTTATTCATCATCGGTATTGCTTTGCTCATTTATGCAAGTAGGTTTGGCTGTTTACTACCAATCCCAAAACATAAACCTTCTCGACCTTTCGCTTTGGAATTCATTTCTTTTCTCCCTTCGGACACGATCTTTCTTCATCCCCTCTTCTTTTCCTTTCTTTTCGCGGTTGGAAACACCCCTACTGGGATGAGATCCCAAACCCCCGAAGGCAGAATTTGTGAGACTTGCACAGATTCCTGCTGGTAGAATAGCAATAAACCAGTTTCGCTTTGCTGACTCAAAGAGGGGCTATGCCCTGCACACTGTTGGCTCGTTTATCCATAGATCTGCCCAAGCGACAGATTTTCGGACCAACAGTTTTTGGTGACTCCACTGGGGATCGAATAGATCTATCAGATCTATGATGGTGGTAGGATAGAAAATCAGAAAAATAAGAAAATTGCTGCCTGTTTGCAAATCTGCATATTTTGTCAAAAATCCAAAATTTTGCAAAAGTGACTCAAATTGAAAAATTTTCTTCTGAGATCCATAGATCTGGCCTAGTTGGAGACCTTTAGTTCACTGAGTTTTTATAAAAATCAGTATTTTGCCATAGATCTGAGTTTTTGACTATTTACCAAAAGTTTGAAACCCTTTGAAAAAAGTCAAAATTAGATCCGAAAATCAGCTTGCTAATCTTCTCTGTCATTATCCTCTTTGTTATTAACCGCAATCGGTTTCCAAAAGAGGATAGTTTTTAATATTTAGAAAAGTACATGCTGCTGGTTTTTTCCAGAAAAGCCAGAAAATCAGCAAGTACAACCAAAAAGAAAGTTTGAATCAGCGCTACAAAACCGCAGATCGGAAAGACACGCTGGCAGGTGAACCCTTTACGCGTAGCAGGAGAGCTCGTGGAGAAACTGATCCTATTTTCGATTTGCTTCAAAGGCACAATTTCAGCGTAACACCGGCACGTTTTTCAATGCTAAGCTCTCGGTGACCGGTCATCCAGGAGTGTCTCACCTCCACGAAGAAAAATCTTTCGCAAGGGGCATCCACATCCCTTTGTAGTGCCTTGCTACTCAGCGGAACCACACTTCCAGCTCGTGTTCTTTTTCGGCTTTTCAAATGGCGGTACCATGGGGAAATGCTATGGGTCCCTTGGCTTTACCACATCCAGTTCACGCACTCCCTCACGGAAACCGAAAGAATTTTCCCAAATTCGACGGGAGCGGAAATCAAAGCACGGATTCCCACATATCTGCATTCATTATGTCATGCAGTATCCTGGATGTAACTCACGAGGATGTATCGGTTCGCCTTTTTCTGGAAACTCTACAAGGGCCCGCAGCTGAATGGTTTCAGCATTTGCCGGCCGGATCTATTACGAGTTGGGCCACCTTGCGGGATGCTTTTGAAGACAGGTACAAACCTTCAGAAGATGCATTTGCATTATTATCATAGATCACTCACCTAAAGAAGGAGGCAAATGAAACCATGTGCGATTTTATCGCTAGGTTCAATGCATTAATCAATCGTGTCCCTGTTGCCATGCTTCCAACGCCGGAAAATCAAAAGTGTTTCTTCGTAAACGCTATGAGCTTGAAATTTAGTTTCTTGCTCCTTCAGGAGCGAGTGGCTACCTTGATTCTCACCGGAGCATTTGCCATTCGAATAGAAGATAATTTGATAATATCTGGCGAATTGAAAAAGGAATCATCCAAGCCTAAATCTTCGGGCCCTTCGCCCGCTACTTCGTCTGATCCGGCCTTTCAAAAGATGGCGAACGACTTGCTTGCATTAAAGAAGCAGTTGGCCCAGGCCTCCCCTAGTTCTTCATACCGGGATATTCTGCGGAGGAATTTCGTTCCTAACAATATTTCACAAAGGCCGCGCTTACCCGCAACTGCTCCGCGGCTGGCGCTTGAGGCTCCTCCGGTCAACGCTCTGGCCAAAATTGAAGAAGAAGAGCAGTATTATGAAGAACCTTCGTCTCAAGGCGAAGATGATCAAGATGTCGGTGAACCAATGGCGACTCTACTATCGGGTATATGGAATTTGATGAGGAAGAATTTGATGAAGAAGAGGGTACCCAAGGATATGCGAGCAGACAATCATACGCTGTTTTTACCCACTCGCAAGGAAAAGAAGCAGAGGTTGCTGCCCATGTGCAGAAGGAGAAGGCCGTGTCAAACATGCCTCCAATCATTGCTAAAAGAGGTAATCCTCTTCCTACTCAACTCCCTGGCAAGTCTTTTACAAGGAAATCTTTTCCCCCCATCTCTCCTCCAAATCAGTCCTCTCATGTTCCTATCAAGACCAGTAATCCTATTCCACCATCGCGAAGTGAGGGACTCATTCCTTCACCAACGCAACCCTTGGCCGCATTTGATATCATAGATCATGCTAAAAATACCAAGATCCAAATGTCTGAAGCTGAGTACCTTCAGTCAAATCCCGAACAGCTTGTAAGATTGACCAAGTATATTCAAAGTCAAGTTGTTGTATCTAAGCAGGTTTCCCCAAAAGGAATCCTTTCCACTCCTTCTGAATCCCACATAAATGTTGCCTCAACATCTGCATCAGGCAAGATAGAGCCTTTCTATCTCTCCCTCCTAATCAATGGTCACAAGTTGAGTAACTGC
This sequence comes from Taxus wallichiana var. yunnanensis, assembly GCA_018340775.1. Classification (NCBI taxonomy): domain Eukaryota; kingdom Viridiplantae; phylum Streptophyta; class Pinopsida; order Cupressales; family Taxaceae; genus Taxus; species Taxus wallichiana. The sequence continues at coordinate 145,545,257 of CM031241.1, forward strand.
ATAATTGATTCCGGAGCTTCTGATAACGTCATGCTGGAAAAAGTCGCCATGCTTTGGGCCTCACTCTTACCAAGCCTTTTGGCAGATGTTATTCCTTGGAAACCAAGCAGGTTCCGTTGATTGGCCAAATCAAAGACGCACAATTTGCATTTGCGGCATTCCCAGAGAAGAGAGTAAAGATGACAGTCCTCGTTGCTGACATTCCAGCAGCCTACGGAATTTTGCTGGGAAGAAGTTTTTGCAGCGAAGTTGGTGGGGAGATTCATATGGATTGGTCTAAGGCTAGAATCCCGTTAAAGGTGTAATGCAGACATTAGAGCCAGAATCACAAAAGAAGTACTTGGTTACTAGCTCTGAGGACCCCAAAGCTCAAATCCTTTTTGAATCATCAGGGATGGGGAACTATTTCTTGTCTACCGAGTCGAAAAATGGTTGTTCTCATTCAAGAAGGAGATCTTAATAAGATCTGGACCTTGCAATTCGATGGCAGCTGTGCAACCAGTGGATGTGGCACCGGAGCCATGCTAATATCTCCCGAGGAAGAAGTCATTCCTCTCTCTTTCAAGTTGCAGTTTTTTAACACAAATAATACTGCTGAGTATGAATCTTTGCTACTTGGCATGCAAGCCACAAAAGAAAGAGGGATTAAGAATCTGAAAGTGCAAGGTGATGCGGAGCTAGTTGTGAATCAAGTTAAAAGGATTTACCAAGTGAAGAATGAAAGGCTCAGGCATTACCGTAATGCGGTGTGGGACAACATTGAAGAGTTTGATGCTTTTTCAATTGAATCCATTCCAAGAGCCCAAAATGACATGGCCGATTCATTGGCTATTTCAGCATCCCTCATGCTTCCTCACCCAGGTTTGAAAACAAACAAATACACCATTGAGGTGGTTTTCCGCCCGAGCGTGCCAGACAATTCTCAGCATTGGCAAGTGTTCAACGATGATAATCAACTCATTGCCTTTCTAGAGAAGGCGGAAAATTTTAAAGAATTGCACTTTGAAGGATCTACTTCCACTTGCCGTGAATCAGTCACCGATCAAGACGATGAATCCGAAGGGAACGATGACATATGTCAGCTCAAAGGAAATAAAATTCCAAAGGGCCTGGTTTCTCTGGAGCGGCTGTTCGACAGGCATGACCGTTTTGTGAAAAAGAAGAGGCGAGATGATCCTGACTCATCCCCAGAAACCGAACCGGTCAATATAGGTTCGGTAGAAGCACCCGCAATTTGTGAACATTGGAAAATGTTGCACGCCTGAAGAGAAGCGGAAATTCGTCAAGTTGCTGAAGAAATATATGGATGTATTGGCATGGTCCTATGCCGATCTAAAGTCTTTTAAGCCAAAGGACGTCCAGCATGACATCCCATTGAAAGAAGATGTCAAAGCCTTTCGCCAGAAGCAGAGGCATTATAATCCTAAGATTTCGGGCACCATCCAGGCCGAAATTCAGAAAATGTTGGATGTGAGAATCATCTTTCCTATCCATCACAGTACTTGGGTAGCAAATATTGTGCCAGTGCGCAAGAAAAATGGCGAGATACGCATATGCGTAGACTTTCGCAATTTGAATCAGGCTTCCTTGAAAGACAACTACCCACTTCCTATAATGGATCAAGTTCGCAAGCGAGAATCGGATCGTAGATGATCTTTGTCCATGCTTGATGGTTTTTCCGGTTACAATCAGATTGAAGTTTCGCCTGAAGATCAATTTAAAACAACATTCACTACTCCCTGGGGTACATTTGCCTACAGCAGGATGCCTTTTGGCCTAACTAATGCTGGCGCCACTTTTCAGTGGGCCATGGACTTTGCATTCAAAGGTATGATGGGGAAGGTCATTATGGTTTATCTAGATGACTTAACTGTGTTCTCTAAACATGACGAAATGACCATTGTGATCATTTGGAGCAAGTATTGGCCAGGTGCCGAGAACATGGGATCTCCCTAAACCCAAAAAAGTCTATTTTTGGAGTCACGGAAGGAAAGTTGCTAGGGCATGTGGTTAGCAAGGAAGGAACAAAGATAGATACCGAAAGAGTTAAGGCTATTCAAAGCCTTACTCTACCTACAAGTAAGACTGGTGTTCATTCTTTCTTCGGAAAGGTGAACTTTCTCAGGCGTTTTGTTCCCGACTTTGCTGAGAAGACTCGTCACATATTGAACATGATGAAGGGGTCACCAACTTTCAGATGGAGCGAAGAAGGGAAAAGGTCGTTTGAAGAAATAAAAGCTTCCGTTGCTCACGCACCAGTCCTGGTATGTCCCGATTTCTCCAAGGACTTCATCATGTATAGTTACGCATCTGAGCATACTGTGTCCGCAATCTTGATGCAAAAGAATTCGGAGGATGTTGAATCTCCGATTGCGTTCATGAGCTCTCCCCTCAAGCCTCACGAACTAAAAATGTCTCAACTGGAAAAGCATGCCTTCGCCGTTGTCAAAGCAGTGAAAATTTCAGGTATTACATTCTAAACTCTCACACGGTGGTGCTGGTCCCTGACACGGCGGTCAAATCAATTCTAACTCAACAGGAGTTAGGAAGCTTGCGAGGAAATTGGATCGCAAAGGTCCAGGAGTATGACCTGGATATTAAACCAACCAAGCTGGTAAGGGGCAAGGGCCTATGTCAGCTTATGGCTGAAAACAAAGATTCAGAAAACCCTGATGAAAGGGGTGACTACACCGATGAAGCACAGGACCGGCTGGAAAAACCCGATTCACTGCCTCTGGTCCTATTTGTTGCGACTAGTGATGAATGGTATTCCGATATCACTTTCTTCCTCACCTACGGCGAATGCCCAGTGCACCTAACTGCAAAGGAGAAGCGCACTATAAAGCTCAGAGCAGCTAAATATGTCATCTGGGATGACGGTTTATATAAACGTGGGATAGATGGCATCTTTTTGCGATGTGTTGACAAACCACAACAGGTAAAGTTACTTGAAAGTTTTCATAATTCAGCCTGTGGAGGTCATTTCTCTTCCTCCATGACAGCACATAAGATCATCGAGCCAGGTACTATTGGCCGACGCTCTTCCAAGATACGGCCACCTTGGTGGCAAAGTGTGAACCTTGCATAATAGCGGTTCGTCGGCAAGCCCAAGTTGGTGCGCCTTCCCCTAAGGTCGGTTATTGTCAACAAACCATTCGAGCGGTGGGGAATTGATTTTATTGGTGCACTCAACCCTCAATCAAGTGCCAGACATAGCTATGTCCTTACAACAATGGATTACTTCACCAAGTGGGTGGAAGCCATACCATCAAGCATGCCACTTCGAGGTTGTTTACAATTTCATTAAAGAAAATATCATTCTCGGGTTTGGCGTTCCAAACAAAATTGTTCTTGATAATGCTTCTAACTTCTCCTCGCAAGAAGTTATTGGCTTTTTGCTATGAATATGGGATAAATTTGGCTCATGCCTCGATTATTACCCTCGGGGAAATGGTCGGGTAGAATCCAGCAACAAGAACTTGGTGACCATCATATGGCCGGTGGAGGCAAATCAACGAATGTGGCACAAATTCTTATACGACGCTTTGTGGGCAGACCGCATTACTCCCAAGAGGTCTCTCGGTATGTCACCTTTTCAAGTGTTATATGGCATTGATCGTTGAGCTTCCCATTTCTGCGGAACTTCCTGCTCTGCGCTTGGCACGAGCTATCGAAGATGAAACTTTCCAAAATTCTCTTGAAAAGAGAATCATGTATCTGACAGAGCTCGAAGAAAAGAGAGTAAGAGTGGTCGACAGGATCACCGAACATCAGAATCAAGTCAAGAGATTATTTGATAAAAAAGCTAAGCAAAAGGATTTCCAAGTGGGAGACCTCGTCCTTCTGTGGGACAAGTGAAGAGAGCCAAAGGGCATGCACGGAAAGTTTGATTCCCTGTGGAGAGGGCCCTTCAAGATCAAGCAGCTCAACGGAGAGAATAGTTTCTATCTCTCATATCTGGATGGAACCGAGCTCCCGCTTCCTTATAGCGGGCAACATCTGAAAATTTTCAAGAAGTAGAGCTTGCTCTCTTCTTTGTACAGTTTTCTTTAGTTGTGTGTTTGTTTTCGTTGTGTGTTTGCTTTCGGTTTGTTGTGTTTCCTTTGTTCTCCCTCCGGTCACCCTTGTTTTTGACTCTGTTACCCAATGGATAGGCACATGAGATCTGGGATTCTCTACCCCCAAGTTTGCTCAGGGATAGTCCCCAGAAAGAGCCAGTTGTTATCCCGTAAAATTGACAAGGGAAATTTTACCGATAACCATACCGAAAATTTTGTTCGATCCCTCGTTAGGGATCCCTTGCGTTCGGAACGTTGCAAAATCCCTTTTCCGGGAAATCTGGTTTTCTGAACTTAGTCATTTTTGGTCTTTTGGCTGGGCGCATGGAATTACTATGTAACACCAACTTTTGGTGTGCCCCCTTTAAAACCTTTGGCGCATATTTTCCTGTGTCAACAGACCTTTTGGTGTGCCTTGATATGTTGAGTCTTCCCTGCGTGCGCCAAGGCGCATGCGCCTTCGTGTTAGCAACCCTTTTGTTGCGCCACTTTTTGGTGCGCCACAGGCGCACATAATCTCATGTCGACACCACTTTTGGTGCGCCAAAGGCGCACTTAATTCCATGCTGGCAAGTGCTTTGGTGCGCCAAAGGGCGCATGCTTTCCTATGTCGACAGTAATTTTCATGCGCCCTTTACAAAGTTGGTGGCGCATTTATTACTGACTCACCTATATATATATTTTGCGCTGCAAATGTCATTATCACCAGAGCAATCACGTTTTTTATATTCTCTGAACCTGTCAGCACACCTGCCTGTCGTTTTCAACACATAGTGGACCCGTTTGCACGTTTTTCACTATTTATCCGGGTAAGAGGTTCTTATCTCTTTCATGTGTTTTACGTTTTTGGTTCTTTGAATGCTTGTTGGTTTGGTTTTGGAATTGAAATATTGAACTAGCCCCCTTGCTGTCTTTCCATATTCCTCCCCCTCTTTCCAGATCTGCTGGTAGAGGAAGTTGTTCTGAAAGCATGGTTTAAATCCCTTCTGGTTAAGCCATTTCATTACCCAAATAACCCTGCAAAAAGAGGAAAAGAAAAGAAAAGAGAAGCTAAACCATGTGAAAAACCCCTCTGAGGGTGATTAAAGCTCTAAAAAGAAGAAGACTCTATTTTCTCTTTCCCTTTGGTGCATTGGCACGTCCTGCAACATCAAAAATAGTTGCACCTTTGGCGCATCTGTCACCCCCGCAACATGAATAAAATCTGCGCCAAGTGCAAGACTTTGAAGGCGCAGGTGCTTTCCTCGTTGTAGAAACATCATGTTGTGTAGACCCTCCATGTGCCGCGTCAAGTTGCCTTTGGTGCACAAGAAGTTCCTGTTACACAAACCATACATGCGCCTTTGGCGCACCAAATCTTCATGCAACATGAAAAATCTATGCGCCTTTGGCGCATCCTGTCTCTATGTAACACGGTGTTTCCATGCGCCCTTTACAAAATGTACCATGCAGTACCCATGCGCCATGCGCCTTTGGCGCTGATTTAACCTTTGCAACACCTTTTTTCTGTGTGCCTTACCTATTTAGCCCTGTAAGCTGCAGCTTTCATGCGCCCTACGCCCTGAGCCTCAAAATCACTAACTCTTTCTTCTGTTAACATTTCAATGGAAAATCAAATGGCTAGTACAACCTTTTTGCGTTAGGTCTCCCTTCTTCTTCGTGCAGATCGGCAACTAAGCTCGAAAGAACATATGTCTACATCAAGCAGGAGACCTACCAAATCCAAAGGCAAGGCCAAACTTACAGAAGAAGAGATGAAATACAAGTATCAGAGAGTCAGAATGCCCGACTCCCAGGCCGAATGCGATTTAGATATCAGGGACTCAGAGTTGGGTCACATTGATATGGAGGGTCAGGTGAGAACTCAAAAGGTAACAAGAAGTCCATGGATGGACAAACTGATGGGCAGTGCCCTACACTTCGCTGGAGGAATCCCAGTCAGCGCCATCAACAATGAATTCATGATGGTAGTTGCCGGTGCTACAACAAGGACACAAGGTGTGTCGTAAATGACAAGGGTGAGGTCGTCATTAACCTCACTGCCCGCCACTTCAAAATAATACTTGGCATTCCTCATCATCGGCACTTTGTGGCTGTCAGCCGAGAGGATTGCATTAAGGCCTGGGATGACAACAAAGATCAGTGCATGTAGCTGATGAATGAGGTCTATTTGAAAAACAAAAAGGTAGTGACCCGATGGCCACAAATCATTCATCGCAGTGATTTTTCGGAGGAGCTCAGTGATACCATCACATTCCTGAGCAGGGTCTTTGGGCTTCCTAACGCCCACTTTTTCCATAAATGGATGTTGCGGTACTTAGAGACCATGAACAAGAATGTGCCCGATCAGTGCTTTTGCTAGGGAGAGATAATAAGCAGCACAATCTCCGAGCAGTTTCAAAAATTCAATACAACAGGGAGATTCTACATGAATTCCTATGTTGTTTATGTTGCAGCATCAGAAAGAGACTACCCAGGCCTGATGCGGAGTGGGGTTTGGCCTCAGGTCAAAATATATGAGTACTACCCAGAATTGAGGCTGGAGAATAGCATCCCTCAATTCTCAAAGATCAACGATGTATTTTCTACCACATCATCTCGCACTGTTGAGGCCAAATATGACTTACGGTCGCACAACCAAGAGCATAGTGGCAGCTACTGAGAAATGGGGGGCCCTGTTCACCCAATTTCCTACGTTCACCTATCTGAGGGCAGCCAACTTCTTGGGAGAACCGACCGGATTTGCCGAGGTATCTTTGGGCCCAAGCTGATTTTGTTGGAGCTGTCAAGACAACTGATTACATATCACGAGAAGTGCCTCAAAAGAAAGAAGGGTGGAACTCCTTTCCCCCTCACAGTGGGCGATATACATGCCTTACCCACCACAAGGCAAAGGACATGTTCGCAGAGCTGGATTTGCTTAATTTGAGACATGATTTCCTGGCCAGGCCTACCTTCGACCCAAGGAATTGTCTGCCAAGGTGAAACTCGATCCAATCCACGTCCCTCAGATCGAGGACATCTACATCGACATCATCCATGAGGTTGAGCTCAGGAGAAAGGATCATTCTCGCTTAGCCTTGGCAGAAATCATCCAATATGGGGTAGCAATTGTCCCCAAAGGCTTCCAAACTACGGAAGATGAAATAGACCAAGTATATACTAACACGGATGGGGACAATTGGCCTTTTCCAGCCATTGATAGAACTAAGGCACCTCAGACGATTGAGGAGAGGGTCAAGGAAACTCTGCGCAGAACAGAGCATTGGTGCCGGATGAACGGGTTAATCTACCTCGGGGTTGATTTCACAACCTCCCCATTGGGTAACGCACCTCCTCGATCTAAACAGTAGCCTAAAGGCAAGGGCAAAGGCATAGAGGGTGAATCCAGCACCACTCAGGAAGAAGCTCCAGCAAGTCCTCCTTCCGCCGCACCAGAACAGGTCATAACTCTGGTTACGCCAGAGAAAGAAGCAGAAGAGGATGTTCCAATAGGCCCATCCATTCAGGATGTCGGCATGGCTACAACAACCGAGGTTCCTTCTGTCCCTTCTTCTTCTCTTCCTTCCCCTCCTCGAGTGACTCAAGCGACCATCCCTTTGGTCGTGTCCTCTCCCCCTTCTTCTACTCCTCCCCGCTTCTTCGTCTATCTTCTCTTCCCTCGCGGATCTTTCCCCCTCCATTTCTTCCCTCATCTCTGAGCTCCCTTCCCTTCCTATGTCTTCCTCAGCTGCAGTATCCCTTCCTCCCGTGGGCACTTCTTCGGCTATTCTCTCCATGTTGCCTCCATGTGTCTCCACATTTTCTCCTCTACTACTGCAGCTGCCTCCTTTTCCGTTTCCGGCCCTTCTCCCATAGGTCGCACTGGATCTCCCGGTGATTAAGTCAGCAAAAGAGGAAAGTTCCCATCGCTCGATGGACTTTTCTGTGATCCCATCTAAGGGGGCAAAGAAGCGAAGCCCATCACACGCTTCTCTCAAAGTCTTTGCGAGAGAGAGGGTTTTGGAGATCGCGTACCCCAATCCCCTCAAGGAGAAAGAGGATCTATCTTCGACAGTTATCTGTGACCCGAGTCACAATGGGGACATCTTCGAAAGCCTTGAGGGGATGCCCTTCGTAGTTGATGCCCTCTCGTAAGAAGCTTCAGGAGACAAAGGAAGAGAAAAGGCAATTGAAAGAGCAAAACAAATATCTGCTCCAAGCCTTACAGAAGATGGGTAGTGCGCCTCCCACAACTACCGCCGAGACTTCTGAGCTTCTCAGCCAGGAGAAAATTAATGAGTACGCAAAGATCGGCGAGCAGGGTATGGCCGTTTCCGCTTGGAGGAGCCAAATCCTCAAAGACAGTGAAAAAGTAATCACCGAGTTCTCCAACTTATATCTAAGCATCAATAAGGCGAATAAAGAGCTCCAAGCGTTAGCGGGACCCATATCGGAAGAGCTGGAACATGCTAGACTGTAGCACGAGACCTTCCAACAAATGTTCGACTGTTCAGTCGAAGATCTGGTCAAGTTCGGCGTCTTCGGCCATCCCAGGGTCCTCAACAAAATCATGTCCACTCTGGATTACCGGGTGGATCAGCTGGAATTTGTCCTAGAAAATATTGACAAAGTGAAGGAAGAAGCCCTAGACGCGATGCACCAAATGGAACGGATCGTTCTTAACATGTCGCCAGGGTTACTTACTCCTTCCTTCACTTTAAGGAAAGCTGATGAGACCATTCGGATCTTGAGGAGATCATTTCTCAAGGCATGGGGCCAGAGGTCACTTTTGACGCAGAGTCTATCAACAACCTGCTGGCCTGCCGAGACTTCATTGGGTTACTCATTGAAGCGGAAAAAGACTATTCCAAGCTCCCCGAGAAACTCATAGATGAGCGGGAGACTTGTGAGGCGATCAGTGATCGGCACAAGGATCCTTCCCAGGATCAGCTAGGGCCAATGATCAACAAGTTTATGGAATACCACTCTCAATTCCATATCTCGTCACCTGAGCAACAACAAAAGCAGTCCACCCCCTTTCGGCCGCAGGATGACGACGACGAGTAGCTTCTTCTTCTTCTTCTTCTTCTCTCTCTCTCTCTCTTCTTCGACTTTCTTTTTGGGAATATCTGGAGTATGTTGACACAAATGATGACATCATCCATGTTGCATCATGGGATGATGTCATCCATCAAGTTGTCAAAAGTCAACATGACTTTTAGATATTTTGTAAATATCTTTGTAAATAAGTTGTTGGCTCCTTTTTGCCTTCTTTTCTCTCCTTCTTCTATAAATACCCCAACACTTGTTGTATTGGATGATGGATGAGTGAATATCTTTCAGATGAAAAATAGAAGTGAGGAGAAAAGACTTTGAGCTTTTTGTAACAGAAGGAAAATATTAATACAATATTTAGACTTTGTGCTGAATACATGTGTTATGTGCATTAGATCTTTCTTACGTCAGATCTGTGTGTTTATCCTGTTGGATCTGCTTCTATTTTATTGTCATTTATTCATCATCAGTATTGCTTTGCTCGTTTATGCAAGTAGGTTTGGCTCTGTTTACTACCAATCCCAAAACATAAACCTTCTGACCTTTCTGCTTTGGAATTCATTTCTTTTCTCCCTTCGGACCTGCTCTTTCTTCATCCCCTCTTCTTTTCCTTTCTTTTCGCAGTCGGAAACACCCTACTAGGATGAGATCCCAAACCCCCGAGGCGTAATTTGTGAGACTTGCACAGATTCCTGCTGGTAGAATAGCAATAAACCGATTTTGCTTTCTTTGACTCAAAGAGGGGCTATGCCCTACACACTGTTGGCTCGTTTATCCATAGATCTGCCCAAGCGACAAATTTTCGGACCAACAAGTTCAAAATTGCACCTTGGGCACACTTAAACCCATGCAACATAATATTTTCTTGTGCCCTGCCAAAGCAAGACTTCTAAGGCGCGAGCACATTTTCCTTGACATCAACATGCCTATTTATGTCTTGTAAAACCGCGCCTGTGCTTTTCTCCTTGGCGCTAAAATTTTTGCACGCTCCTCAAAAGTGCGCCCTTTATAACCTGAGCACAAATTTTCTCTTGTCAACACTAGTGCACCTTTTTCCATTTCGACATCCTCAAAAGTGTGCCCAACATTTTTAAGCCTCTGCCGCATGCTATGAACTTGCACCTTGCACCTAAGCCCTATAATTGCTCATTATTCTTTCTGCAAGCTTTCATTATGAATAACATGATGGTTGACATGACTCTTCTATGTTGGACCTCCTTGATCCTTCTTGTAGAACAACAACAACCATCCTTGAGCTCACACATGTCTTCATCAAGCAAGAAACCAACAAAGTCTAAAGCTAAAGCAAAGCCGAGAACAAGAGATGAAGTACAAATATTAGAAAGTCAGGATGCCTGACTCATATGCAGAGTGACCTCGACATCAGAGACTCTGAGCTGGGGCATATCGATATGGATGACTTCTGGGCAAGAACCAACCAGGCAACTAATGGCCCGTGGATGAACAAGCTAGTGGGCAGTGGATTGCACTTTGCAGCTGGGTTGCCGATGTAAGTGCTGTAAACAACGAGTTCATCATGTTGGTGGCTCGGTGCTATAACAAGGACACTAGATGTGTCAAAGATAAGGAGGAAAGATGATCATCGACCTCATAGCCCGTCACTTTGAAATAACCCTGGGCATTCCTCATCACAGGCAATATGTTGCCATAAGTCTAGAAGACTGCAAGAAGGCATGGGATGAAAATGAGGATAAATGCATGCAAATGATGAATGAGATTTATCGAAAAACAAGAAGTCGGTGAGCAGATGGCCACAGACCATCCACCGTAGTGACTTCAATGAGGAATTGAGTGATACAATCACCTTCTTGAACAAAGTATTTGGGCTCCATGATGCCCATTATTTCCACAAATGGATGCTGAGGTACTTAGAGACCATGAGCAAGAATATGCCTGATCAGTGTTTTGGCTTGGGTGAAATCATTAGCGACACCATCTCCCGATGGATTTAATGAGTCCTAACAACTAGGAAGTTCTACATGAACTCCTATGTTGTATCTGTTGCAAAGATCAGGCGAGAGATTTCGTAGGCCTAGCTCGAAATGGGGTATGGCCCAAGTCAAAATATATGAATTCTACCTAGAGCTCAAGCTTAAAGCTAGCATCTCCCAGTTCTCCAAAATCAATGATGCCTTCTTCTATGAGGTGATATGCCTACTGAGGTTGAACATGAGACACGGTCGGACCAGCCTGAGTGTGATTGCTGCCACGAAGAAATGGGGAGCATTGTTCACACAATTCCCCACATTCACATATCTCAGGGCGGTGAATTTTGAAGGTGAGCCAACAAAGTTACCAAGGTACGCAAGGCCCAAGCTGATCCTCTTGGCATTGTCAAGGTAACTGATCACTTACCATGAGAAGTGCATGAAGAGGAAGAAAGGAGGAACTCCATTCCCCCTTACAGTTGGTCGATACACCTGCGCCACACTGGCCAAAACATGGGAAATGTATGCTGAGCTTGAGTTGTTGAATCTAAAGCACAACTTCCCACCAAGGCCTACCTTCGATTGCCGGAGTTACCTCCCAAGGGTCAAAATTAATCCCATCCATGTTCCTGAGATCGAGGACATATGGAACGACCTGACACATAAAATAGACATCAGGTGAAAGGATCACTCCCGGTTGGTTCTGGAAGAGATCATCCATTATGGCGTAGCCATCGTTCTAAAATGATTCCAAGATACTGATCAAGAAATTGATCAGGTTTACCTTGACACGGATGGGGACGATTGGCCATTCGCAGAGGTCGATAGAGCCAAGGCGCCGAAGACCATTCAGGAAAGGGTTAAGCCCACGTTACAATGCACCAAACATTGGTGCAAATAGAATGGTCTCACCTACCTCGGGGTAGATTTCACTGCTTCTCCTTCAGGTAGAGCACCTCCAAGATCGGCCCAAGTGTCGAAAGGAAAAGGAAAGGGCAAGGAGGGAGAATCAAGAAAAGAAGAAGAAGCTCATCAAATCCCTCCTACTACTTCTGAGAAACAAGTTTTGAACTCGTATCCCTAGGTAAAGAAGAAGAGACAACAGAAGTTCCAATAGATACATCCACCCAGGATGTTATCACAGCTATAACTACCGAGGTACCCACCATTCCTTCTTCCACTCCTTCTCCTCCCCATGTCATTGAAGCATCTATACCTATGGATGTGTATTCTTCTCTCCCTTCCTCCCTTCCATCTCCCACCTCTTCCATCTTCTCCTCTCTTGCGGATCCGTCGCCCAGTGTTCCCTCCATCCAATTGTAGATCCCTTCCATCTCAATGTCCTTTTCCTCTCTTGTAGTAACTCTAGGCCCCACAAGCAGCAAAGCACGTTGGACTCCTTGTCGATGCCACCACCAAGTGTTTCAACATTCTTACCTGAGGCCCCTTCATTTGCTTCCCCTTTCACCCCGTTTCTTCCTCCATTCCCTCTACTCCTTCTCCCATAAGTCCCAGTTGGATTTCGACCATCTAAGCCCAAGCACAAGAGAAAGGTTCCCATCACACCCATGGACTTCTTCGTCATTCTGAAGAAGGGACCCAAGAAGCAAAAAGTGATAACTCGCTTCTCTAAGAGCACTTCGGGGGAGAGAGTCATGGAGATTGCATATCCAGATCCCACCAAAGAAAAGAAAGATCTGTCTCCTACAGATTTCACAGTGACTCAAGTCACAATGGGAACCTCGTCTGAAATCCTACAAGGAGAGGCCTTGTCTGCAGTAGATGCCATTTGTAAGAATTTACAAAAAGCAAAAGAGGAGAAGAGGATACTCAAGGAAATGAACAAACATCTCCTCCAAGCATTGTAGAGAATGGAAAATGCTCCTCCTGTGACTTCCGCCAAATCCACTAAAGTTCTCAGTCAGGATAATATAAATGAATATGCTAAGATTGGCGAACAAGGCACGGCAGTATCCTCCTGGATTGAGTGAATCCTCAGAGATAGTGAGGAAATGATTAAGAAGTTCACAACACTCTACCAGGATATTGATCAAGCAAATAAGGAGCTACAAGCAGTAGCAAGATCCCTTTTCGAGGAGTTGGACGATGCTAGGTTGCAACATGAAACATTCCAAGCAATAGCTAACTGCTCAGCCAATGACTTATTGAAAGTCGGCGTCATCGATCAACCGTGAGAAAATAATAAATATCTCATTAAATTAGATTCCTGTGTTGATCAAATGGAATATATCCTAGAGAGGATAGATAAAATCAAGGATGAAGCCCTGGATGCACGACATAACATGGAGTAGACAGTTACAAAAATGGCTCCAGAGATGCTCAGTGAATCGTACACCTTGAGGGAAGTAGATGATACATTTACGTGCTTCAAAGCCATCGTCACTCAAGGTTTGGCACATGAGGTCACTTTCGACCGAGAGCCTATCAATAACCTCTTGGCTTGATGTGATTTTGTTGGCTTCTTGATCGATGCTGCGAGGAGTACGCGGGTTACTTGAAAAGCTCAAGAATGAAAAAGAAACTTGCGAAGTCATTGGTGACCATTTCAAGGGTCCAGATCATAGTCAACTATACTGCTGGAAAAGTGACAAGTGAGTGTGGGAATCTACAGGTAACTCTTCCACGTACCCGACCTCCCGAGGTCGTGCCGAGATATCCGGTGGGGATGGAATGTGCGTGGGATGCAAACAAACTAGTTAGGCAATCTAATGTCTTCGATATGCACTAATGAAATTTGTGACTCTAAGGCAAAGAAGGCCCTTCTAACTTGGGTGGTGTGATAGATCGATCGGAAAGGACGAATGATCGAAGGCATCAATCAATATCGAGCTCTGGCGTGATTTGATCTATGGGTTGTGGAATACGTGGAAAATGACTTGGGATAGTTTCGTGTATGTCTCCGGATAACGTCATATGGTGGGTAATGAATACAATCAGCTCTACGGACGGTTCTCGGCCTAGTCCATAATTCTCTAGCTTCGTTAGCCGCTATATCTAGTAAGGACAATTGTTCGATGATGATGGGTGGAAGTGGAGTGGATTGGAATACTAGTGTGCATAGGCCAGTGTTTATATCTGATTGACTTATGGATTCGTTAGGCTGTGGGATTTGTGGATCACAACCATAGACTCTTGGTTGTTGCGGTCCTGCTATGGTCATGTACGAAATCAAGTCCTAATCCCTAGTATCCAGTAATCGTACGCTTTCTCAGCTTCTATGTTTAAACTCAATAACTGCGTGATTTTCTTGGAATACCTCACAGGTGTTCGTGCAACTTGGATTCTTAAGCTAGTATCTATGTCTGTGAGAGTGTCTCCTACATCTGGCTGTGGGACCAAAGGATCACAACCAAAGGTTTGTTCTCTTTCGAACCCTTCTACAGTCATGTGAATGTTTGCCTAGGGTAATCTGTAGTTCGGTTGATTTGACCAAAACGTGTGTGCTTGGTCGTCTTCTATATTTAACCCTCTCAACTGAGAACTGATCAGTTGTAAATATGTTGTTGTTTGGAAGACTTGTATTCTAAGATTCTGGTCTATGTCAACTATTGCTGTGACGAGGTTTGGTTGAGGCACGATTGGCTCAAATACGTATTCCCTGGGCTCCCGAGGTCCCGTGATTGTCATACAAAACAAAATGTAAATCTAACTATAACAAAGCAAATTCTAACTACGTGGAATAAATCTAAAACATATATAACTTCTATTTTATGAGAAACCTTTTAAGAATTTAAGAAAAGTAGCTATTTAAACATATCTAGAAATAACAACTAAATAAAAATTTAAAACAAACAAGATAACCGAGTGTAGTTATTTTTGTGTAATTTGTAGATTTATTCTAAACAAATAAAATAGCTCATCTAATCTATCTGCAAGATTCTCGATCCTACCTCAGAAGTGAGGAGTGAATCATAGTTTCTCAGAAACTATCAATCCTCACAGCTTCCCTGGAAATATCGAGAATAGAATTTACTGAAATGAAGCAATTATCTACTCTATTTGATATGATTCTAACTAGAACTTTGAAAGCTAGAACCTGGATTCCATGAACAGTGGCGAATCCGATGGTGTGTGTGATCTTGTCCCCTCAGTGTGATCTCCTCGTTCTTTCGTGTTCACGTGGATCCAGAAAAGCGTGTAATGCTAGCATCAACAGAAGTAGATTTTGGGACAAAGGCAGCTCAGAATGCAGACCGAATACAATGCGAGTAGGAGAGGGATAGCGCAAGAGTACAGAGCTTGGCTTATGCAATTCCTAGCGGGATTTATTGCGAGTCATGCAACATAAAGCATCCAGAACCTGAAACTATCCTGTTTGAGGAGAAAAACCTGCAACTTTAATGGCTTCCTAAGCTATTCTATTCCAATGGATTGGATAAAACAACAACACTGCTTGCACAAGTTGGATATGTGGCTTACCAACAGCTGAATAATGTTAACCAAGCATGCAAAGAATTAAAACTATGGCTTCTAAACAGAATAAAAGACTGAACTATGAAAATGAAAGCATGAAAGTGAATGAGGGGCAGACCATTTGTTTGAGCACAAGCCACTTATTTATAGCTTTTCATTCACCCAAAGATCAAAACCAAACTGAACTCTAAAACTATAAACAATGGCCAAACACTATTCCAGGGGACCAAAAACATAAATGCAAGCCCAAGTCGGGAAGGGAAAGTTGGTGAAACGTTGATTTTTATGTGAGTCGCGTCAAAACACTTTTTGGAAAACGCGTAAAGGACCCCGCTTTGAGCAGGGGGTGGCGGTTCTGAGAACCGCCGCCTTGATCGGGGGTAGTGGTCACGAGACCGCCGCCCATGCGCAGGTGGCGGTTTCATCAAGAGCAAAAGGCCAAGAAAAAGGGGAAAAAGGAAAAATAAAGGACGCGGGGGGCTAGCGGGGCATGCGGGATGTTAACATACTCCGAGAGCTTTTCCGGATCCCGAACACCTTGCGAGGAGACTGTATCATCATTGGGCACTTGTTACACCGTTAAGATCTGATACCTTTACAATTTTGGGTACGTACATATTGCCCCCTCGGAGAAGTGTTTTAGCCATGAAGAGGCATAAAACGGTGGGTCCAGTATGGCAGTCCCGAAATGGGAAGTTAGAAGTTATACCTGACATGTCCGTGTGTTGAAATGATGCCATCCAAAATTCCTACTACCTGCAAAATGAAAAGAGAACTCAAGTGCAGATAGATACAATAGTTTGAAAAATAAACGCTAAGAATAACAGGGAATGAGAACGTACCATTTGTGCGGGGATAGGAACTTACCTCCATCAGCGCTCCAAACCTGTGAAAAAGTCATTTTAAAACGAAACAGAGTGCTATATATATGAAAGTGGGCCCATTTTCCTATTCATTTACATGAGTTGATTTGATTGATTTTGAGCTCTGGGACCCACGGTGACGGTTTCTTGCGTGAGTAGAGTCAAAACGTTCGCAGCGAGATCGTGATCATGCCTCCACGTGCGGAACACCGACCTCAGCGATCACAGGTTAGTTTTCTTCAGTTTATTGTTTTTCCCCCTTAATTTTGAAATGCTAAATACTCTGCAATGGGGGGGTCATTTTTGAAAATGCTAGTGTTAAAAGGTCCACCTAGGGGGGGCGCCTACTGGGTAGGCTCTTTTTTTAAGTAAAATGGCCGTTTCTGGCACTTTTTAGGCCTTTTTAGGTTAAAAGCCTGCGTGGGTTTTTGGACCACGACCGCTGCCCTTGGCCGGGTGGCGGTTACATGACCGACCGCTGCCTTTAAGGTGGGACCACCACCTTTAGGTAAAACCACCGCCCCTGCTCGGGGGCGGTTTTACACGTAATGCAAAAGGAACTTGTTTTTAAGATGTGTGCTTGTATTTTTAGCATTTCTATGTGTTTTTATGACTTTCTCAAAGCATTTCTGGATGCTAACTACTTTTTTGTGTGTTTTTGGGTGTATGCAGGCGAGAGAGGAGTACATCCGATGGAGCAGAGAGAGAGAGTGTGTGATTGGCTCTCAGGGGTACTAGATGCCCTCTCACAGGACGAGGAGGACATACTTCAGAGGGCTGGTATACTGCGCATATCGCGTGTGCCCCATGTTGCACCATCTAGTCACATCCTTTGTGACTTATTCTCTTACTGGGATGCAGATCGGAACACCTTCCGATTGCCAGGGGTCCGTGGTGAGTGGACCATTACATTGGAGGACGTCTACCGCATTCTGGGGGTCCCGATCATCGGGAGGCGACTCACTTTGGAGACAGCAGGCTCACGGGCACAGATTGCACAGTGGGCGACTTATATGGGAGATGCAGCCATCTCCATGGGGTCGAAGAAGGGGGTGAGAGTTCGATCCATTCCTTCTTTGCCTATCCCCGTATTTCGACAGGCCATCATGGGGATCCTTGCCTCGAGATTGATCGGGGACAAGGGAGGGGACACATTGCTATACTGTTGGGCCCCTATTATTGCACAGATAGAGGGGCATGGCCGGATATACGCTTGGGGTACAGATATTCTTGGGACCACCTACCACGATCTATATAGGGTGGTCCATTTACAGGGGCAGTCACTGAGCCACCCGACTCTAGTCATGAGTTGGGTTTATGAGCACTTCATCCCTTATGGCAGGGGTGTGGAGGTGGCAGATCCTGGAGCTGTTAGGGGCAGAGATGGACAGACATGTCGGTGCTTAGAGCACCTCATCGCCGATTGCCTCCCGACTACGCCGATATGGAGGCGACACCATACCAGCTCATGGCCGCATATGGGGCGAGGAGACCCTTACCTTGATCTCCTGCTCCACCACAGGGTAGCTTATCGATCGAGTGGGACGAGTGGAGGTGCACCCCTTTGGCCGAGTTCCTCAGCAGTTTGGCCTTCCATACATGGGTATGCTTCCCCCAGTGGCACCAGTTTACAGATCAGTTCGCGAGGCCAGAGGGGGGCCTAGAGGCCGAGGTTGGACAGTGATTACTCCTGGCATTCCCATTGCAGCCAGGAGGATAGTTCGTGCTAGAGGGAGAGCCGGTGCACCTCGGGCACCTTTGCTTCAGATAGCTGTGGGTCCTGCTCATAGCAGCGATGACCCTATTGATATTGACTCGAGTCCGAGGAGTTCACAGAGGGAGGGTCAGAGGGGGAGACCGACGACAGCGACCCTAAGTGGCATGACATTCAGGATATTATGCAGGCAGAGAGGGCCGAGCAGAGCGCAGAGAGGGATACTCTAGTTTCAGAGGAGCCTCTCTCTCAGGGCTAGGGTGGAGAGGATGAGTCCGTTGCGGGGCGACATGTTACCCCTGTCACAGGAGCAGCCCCTCAGTTGGCAGCGGCATCCGCGGCAGGTGCCGGTCCCAGTGACCCATCTTGGAGGCCTGGTGATCCGAGTAAGTTACCCTTTCTCCCTTTTAATGTTTATTTGTAGGCTCTCCTTAGTTGCTTATTTTATATCTTTTAGCCTCTTGCCTAGTTTCTAATTTGTTCTCTCCTTTGTTTGAAGAGCTGTTGATGAGTGGTGGGATCTGATCCGCAGGGTATGTACCGATTCCCTGATGATCCCCATGGATAGGACCCACGCAGAGCTGTCCGTGGACGCTGGGGAGCCTTCAGCAGCCGGTAGGCATACCGACATTTTTGCTCCTGTCTGGCACGTGGCCAGGATGGTGTCGACCCTCCGCACTGAGTTAGCGGGCTATAGGACACGGTGAGTGCCTTATGAGGAGTCATTCTCGTGGTGAGACTGCAGCTGCTCCTCGAGACCCTGAGCCCTCCGTACATTCAGAGCGCCGGCGTAGCCGGAGTCCTAGGCGTGGGCGTGCACCTTCGGAGGGGTCACGTAGGGATTGAGAGGCCACTTGGCTCTCGTGTATTTTGTATTATATATTCTTTGTATATCACGGGCTCTTTGAGCATTTTGACCATGCTTAGTGCATGATGGCATTGTATATAAACATTTGATCATTTATATATACGCATTCATTTTGGATCAAAAGCTTGGCACTCATGTTTTCCTTTCTATTTCCAGCTTTTCTATGTATACTATGATGTATGTTTGTATGCTTTTTAGAATGTATGCAATGGAGAACAAATGATGCAAATGTTTGTTTCTTTTTGTGTATTTCACTATGCTGATATATGTAGATATAATGTGATTTTGAATCTTAGCTTCTGTAAGCAATTTTGGATACCTCATGTTTGTTTTGCAGAGTGATGAATATAACCAGTATGATGAACAGATTAACTTGCCCCACTCCTAACTCCACGCAACTAGTAAGATGCGAGGGCTCATCACCGAGAGCTAGAAAGGGCACAAGTTATGAGGTGTAGCTGAAATGATAGTGATGAAAGACAGACAAAGCTTTGGTGGAACCAAATTGGAAGCTACAAGCTTACTCTACCCGAGTGACTTCATAGTTTAGAATGCAACTTACTTTGTGGTTTATCTAGACTTGGATCCGTAGATGGCCACATAGTAGACAAAATCTAGGTTTTTAGGATTTTAACTCTCTTGGAATTTTGAACATCTGATTCATTCATTTTTGACTCAAAGTTTCAAAGTTTGAATTGTTTGTGTATGACCTTTTACATTTATTTGTCAAGAGGACCCCCTACACTTTGCCCCATGCTACTAGTAAGAAGCGTGGGTTTATCACCGTGGGCAAGGCATAGGCGAGTAAGGGCATTTCCATCCTTTCCCAACCCTACGTCACTAGTAAGAGATGCAAGCTCATCACCGAAGGTTGGTGGGGCAAGGAAATGTGTAAAATTAAAATTTTCTGTTTAATCACTTTTTGACTTGTTTTCTTGAGTAAAATGTCAGTATGTGCTTATTTCCAAAGAGATGTACATATGGGATAGATGTGACACCATGAAGCTTCTAGAACAGACCATAGGCAAGACACCTATCCTAAGAAGAAATCAAAGCGAGAATAAACTTGCAGATCTTAGTATGGTTACCGTTAAGACTTTGTCATATCTAGCTTTACTTGATAAAAGATTCCGAGATGATTCGAGGATATCATGAAAATGGAGAGGTATGATTTAAAGAGTTTTATGCCAACAACATCATGAGTTTGTAATTAATTTCTTTTGAGAATAGATTCCTTGATCACAATTTATGTAAGAAACAAGTGGACAAAATGATCTTAATCTATATGAAGATGCAATGTAGGTAGTTATATAAGTAGTGCTAGCTGCTTATGCGTAGAATCGCTTGAGGTGCAGGGAATTGACTGTTTCGCCAAATTCCTCACCTTCTAGTGTACATAAGAGGTATGCACCATTTCCATAGTCCTTCATGACTCGGTATGGGCCCAACCATTTGGGCCGGAATTTCCTTCCTTCGCCAGTCTTCTTGTCGATACGGTTGTCTAGTCTTAGAACTAGATCACCTTCATATATGTCGCGTTCATAGACCTTCTTGTTATACTACCGGCACATTCGGTCAGCATAAGCTCTATGCCGTTGTTCAACATCTAACCTAGTTTCATCTAGGATTTCTAGTTGGGAAAGACGTGCTTCTCTGTAAGCGTCTTCATCTAGAATCCCTTGTAGTGAAATGCGGAGACTGGGTATTTCGACCTCAAGTGGGAGAACTGCTTCTGCCCCAAATACTAGCGAGAAAGGAGTTGCTCCCATTGGTGTTCTTATTGAGGTTTGGTGGGCCCACAAGGCCGGATATAACTTCAAATGCCAATCTCGCTTGTTTTCTTTTACCGTTTTAAGGAGAATGGCTTTCAGTGTCTTGTTTGTCGCTTCAGCCTGTCCGTTGGCTTGAGGGTAATACAAGGAAGCCGTATGATGGCTTATCTTAAATTTATTGCATAGTTCGTGAACCTCTTCATTCTTAAAAGAAGTTCCATTATCGGAGATAATGATTTGTGGGATACCGTACCTACAAATGATTTGGTTCAAAATGAACTTGGCGATTACAGAACCAGGTACAGTAGTAAGAGGCATAGCCTCTACCCACTTGGTAAAATATTCAGTGGCTGTGATTATAAAATTATGGCCATCTGTAGGATGAGGGAGAGAATTTCCCTATCAAATCTAGACCCCATGTAGAAAAGGGCCATGGAGTAGCGATTGGTTGCAGAGCTTGTGCCGGCATGTGGATCTCATGGGAGAATTCTTGGCACTTATGACACCTGCGTACAAACTCTATCGCGTCATGTTCTAGAGTGGGCCAGAAATAGCCCATTCGATGTATTTTTCGAGTGGTGGCATGGCCACCGAAGTGGCCTCCACATATTCCACTGTGAGATTCATGGAGAATCTTCTTGGATTCTTTCGTGTCGACACATCTTAGGAGCATTCCATCGAATGCTTTTCGATAGAGCACCTGCTCTATAATGACGTATTTAGCTACGATAATGCATAACCGCCTTCTTTGTTGCGGTGTAACTCCTTCTGGGTACGTATGGTCCATGATATAATTAATGATATCAGTGTACCAAAGACACTCAGAGATAGAGGGTTGGGTTTCGATGTAGTATACGCACTCATCTGGAAAGTCTAAATCTACTAAATCGCCTCCATCTAATGGGTTGTCAGCTAACCAATCCGTGATGATTTGTCCTTTAACTGACTTCTGATTTATAAATGTTAATTCGAATTCTCCCATTAAGGTTATAAAACGTCCAGCCTTTTTAGATAAGGATCCTTGTGTGAGGAAAGTTCGTAAGTGGTCCATTTTTACCATGACCCTCGTTTCTTGGTTTAGCATGTAATGCCTCAAGCGTTTAGTAGCAAAGACTATAGCAAGGCATTCTCGTTCTACTTGTGTATAACGTGTTTCATAGTCGAGCAGTGTTCGGCTGATGAAATAAATCACGCGTTCTCTCTTGTCATCGTCTTCTTGGGCCAACATATAGGCCAACGAGACATCGGTAGCTCGTGAATATAGAATTAACGGGTGATCTAGCTTAGGTGGCATTAGCGTAGGTGGTGACAACAGGAAACGCTTAACTGCATCAAAGGCTTCATTACAGTCTTTGGTCCAATCAATGCTATAATCCTTCTTGAGTAAATTGTTGATTGGATGAACGGTGAAGCTTAAGTCCAGGATAAATCTCCGGATTGCACCCAGCTTTCCGAGAAATGATCTGATTCCAGATTCACTCGAAGGTGGGACCATTTCGAGGACAGCCCAAATTTTGGTTGGATCAACATCTATCCCTCATGATGATATGATGTAACCTAGGAGCTTTCCTCCTGTTACGCCAAAGACACATTTCTCTGGGTTTAGCGTGACTCCGTATTCTATTAGGCGTGAAAGAATGACGCGGAGTACATCCGGATGGTCACAACGCTTCTTGGCCTTAGCCAATAAGTCATCAACGTAGGATTCCATGATTTTATGAATTAAATCGTGGAATATATATGTCATAGCTCGCTGGTACGTAGCACGCAAGCGTTCTTGAGACCGAATGGCATAACAGCGTAGCAATAGGTTCCCCAAGGAGTTATAAACGTAGTTTTAGCTTGATCTTGCTCAGATATTTTGATTTGATTGTATCCCGAGAATCCATCCATGAGAGACAAAAGTTCAAATCCAGTTGTTGCATCAACAATAACATCGATAGATGGTAACGGGAAGTCGTCCTTAGGACATGCTTTGTTGATGTCTCGAAAATCTATGCAGATGCGTATCTTTCCATTCTTCTTGAGAATGGGAACGATGTTAGATACCCATTGGGAGTAGTCGACTGGTTTGATGAATCCTACCTGGAGGAGTTTTATTACCTCCTCCTTTACCATGAGAGCTACTTTGGGTTTCATGGGTCTTGATTTTTGTTTAACTGGCTTTGCATCTGATTTAGTGACGAGGTTGTGCACCGCAATGTGGGGTGCGACTCCTGTCATCTCCTTATAATTAAATGCAAACGCCTTCTGATGTTCTTTGAGGATCCGCGTATGTATTTCCACTTCTTCTGGGGTTAAGGATGATCCTAATTTCAAGATTTTTTTGGTTCGTCATCGTCCCGATGTTGACATCGATTGTTTCTTTGATCAAAGAGGCATTACCCTCTTCGAACTCGAGGTAGTTTGGAGGTAAATCCAAATCATCCCCATTTTCTACTGCGTATATGCTAGGTTCCATTTGTGAGGGAAGATCCATCATGGGATTTCGAAATGGGAAGACGAATGTGGAATTAAGGATAAATCTAGCATGTGATAGGAGAGATGTAGTGCTGCATAGGCGTTTAAGTAATCCAAAGTGGCCATATCACTATCAACATGGTTTAGGATGGTAGATTCACTTCCGCTTGAAAGGGGAGTTGTCATTGTTTTTATCAATGGTTCATCACGAATGGACACCGTGTAATGGGTATCTTCTAACTCATTTCTTGGCGTAAAACGTGATGCTGAAGTTGCTATTGAATCGGTGAGAAGATTTTTCTCTCGCGGGATTGCTTCAATGGATATGAAGTTAAATGCCTTACTTAAATCTAATACGGCTTCTTTGTAAAGCTGCAAGTGTTCGGCTTTGGTTTCGTATACTTCAGAAACCTGGTTTGTCACTAATTGCGAGTCTCCTAAGACTCTGATGTTATCAATGCCAATTATTTTGGCTAAGGTGAGGCCAAGGAGGAGGGCTTCGTACTCAGCACCATTATTTGTGCATTCAAAATTTAACTTAAAGGCAAATGGTATGACTTTCTCTTCGGGTGAAGTAAGAATTATACCTACCCCCGCTCCATAATGGCATTTAGCTCCATCGAAATGGAGAGTCCAATATTTAGCTGGGAGTATAGATGTTGGGGTATCTGCTGTGTTTGCGCACTCCACTTCTACCATGCAGAGATCTTCTGATGGAAGGGAACCAACACCTAGGGAATATCCTATGCCTACTGAATCAAATGGTAAGAACATTGGTAAATCTTGTTCTATTAACTCAACGATTTTTGCAGTAGTCCCTAATGATACCATTTCTATAGTTTTAGCCTTATCTTTGGGGGTTGGGGTTGTTTTGGCTATGTTGATAGTTTCAAGATCCGTTGTAGGTACCAACTTCTCCTCTGGTTTTGGGTCAGTGGGTTTATTAAGTTGGTTTGTTGGAAGTTCAAATTCCGAGTGCACACCTGGTCTTTTCTTTAAATCAGCTAGGTGTATATCGAAAGGTTTTGGATCGCCTTTGGCTACAAATACCTTTCCTAGATGCAGGAATCTTACTTCTTGGAATAACGTAGAAGGGATTGCCTTCATTCGGTGTATCCATGGTCGTAGAGGATCATATTATAATTAGTTTCCCGATCTATAATATAAAACTCAGTCAGGATTGTTTTGGGTCCTAAGGTGACCGGTAGTATTATAGTTCCTATCGAAGTGGCTTTAAGGCTATCATAGCCTCTCAATGTATTTCGAGTGGTGGAACAGTTTGTTTCCCCATATCCTAGTTTTTGGAGGAAAGAGAAGGGGACTATGTTAACTGCGGCCCCATCATCAACCATTGCCCATTTTACGTAGTTATTATAAACCCATACTTGTAAGTGTAAGGCTGGATCGCCTCGGCGTGCAATCTCAGCATCTGTAGGCATTTTACTTATTTCGAATATAAATTCGACATCCTTGTCCGGCTGCCCCGGAGGGTGGATATCAAAATCTACGTGATTTACTTGTGTTTCAGGAGGTGGAGTGATGTTAATTAGATGACCTAAACCTAATGCTTCTAAAAGAGCAGCTCTGTGAGTAGGAGAGTTCTTTAGTAAGTCCAAAAATGAAATGTGTGAGAAGGTCTTTGTTAGGTCACTAATTAAATCATAGGCACCCATGGGTTTTTCTACTATTTGTTGACTCTTATCTGTTTCTGGCAGATGACTTGGGCTTGGTTGAGAGAAATACTCTCGTGTTCTTGTTATAGCTTCGATAGGTAGTTCAGCGTCTAGTTCTACCAAACTGACTATCTTAGGTCTCGGTTGACTTCCTAATTGTGGCGCAACTGATGGATTTAGTGAAGTCGTGGCTTCATGATCATTATTTCCCATCATTGCACCCTTGTTCGTCCCAGTTGGATTTAGTCTGTTATTATCATGATTTGGGAGTGGATCGTTAAAGATCTTGAGGGGAGCATTCTGAGGGGAAACTGCCCCTGCGAGCGTGTTTGGTGGTGGTGACACGGGATCTGCCAAAAAAAAATCTGTGAAGAACTGTCTTTGTTCTTCTGGCAAACGTTGCATGAATTTATTGTAGTCACGGCACGTTCTAGTATCATGACCCCGAATTTTGTGGAAACCACAATAAGAATTGGGATTGTAATTCCTGTTTTGTTGGTTTGGTGTATATTGTGGCCTAAAACTCTGATCAAACTGTTGCCTATTAGGATTAAAGTTTTGCATTTGTTGTTTCTGGCTTTGATTTTGGTTTTGATAACCAAATGAGTTTTGGCTTGGCCCTTGTATGGGATTTCACCATTGTTGTTGTTGTTGTGGATGGTTAAAATCCACTGTATTGATTGTCGGGGTAAAGTTGTTGTTTCGTTGGTTGTTTGTTTGTAATGGAGTATTGACAACATTTACCTTCTTAGGCTGATCAGTTACTCCATCTGTTGTTACCCCACGATTTTTGTTAAGGATTTTAGGTCCTTGATTGACGTTTGTGGTAGTTGTAGTGTTCTGGCTGGAGGTGATTAACCTCCCGTTTGTTCCATATGTCTTACGACCACTATCTATCGCTGCTTGATCTATTCGAAGAGCGCTCTCAAGTACTTCATCGTAAGTTCTTAGTGGGAACTTCTGGACTTCTTCCTTCACCTCTCTGCTGAGAGAATGAAGGAATAAATCACATAGTTCCATCTGATCCATATTTGGAGCACTTGCTGAAGAATAAAGAACTGTACGCCACCTCTGGATGAAATGGGCGACAGATTCGTTGTGTTCTTGTTTGATGTGCAAGAATTCCCTGATTCCTGTTCTTAACAATTTGTTCATGTCAAATGCCTTAATGAATTCTGACACGAGTTGTTTAAATGAATGGATGGAAGCCTCAGGTATTCTATAATACCAATCAAGAGCGATGCCTTCCAAAGTTTTGGGGAATATTTTAGCAACAACCCCATCCCAAGGGAGTAATTCTCGTATGGCTGTAGCGTAAGCCTTGATATGTGCATTTGGATCTCCCTCACCTTTGAACTTGGGTAAATCGGGAAGAGGTCTTGGAAGCATGATGCTTCGTATGGTGAAGTCTAAGGGCTCTTTCAGATATTCTGAATAAGTCCCTATCGCATAGGTTTCGACCATTGATGGTGGTTGCTGAGGGAGTGGTGGTGGGATAGGTTGTTGATACGGTGCAACGTATGCGTTGGCAGGGGCATAGGGAAGTCCCTGTGTTTGAGAAAACATGCCGGGAGAGGAGAACATATCTCCTTGTGGTGATTTGGAGTACATGTTTAAGTATGACGGGGCATTGTCTAGTAATGGATTGTTTGATACTAGACCGGGAGGAATGGTGTTAGAGATGATGGGCCTTGTTGGCGTTTGTTGTGGATATTGAGGAGGCATGCCTAACGTGCCTACTCCTGTGAGGAGATCTACTTGGCCAGGGTGGTATGGAGGATTGGAACTTCCTGCTTGCATGAACTGAGAATTTTGACTTGCTTGAGCAAGTTCTAACCCTCTCACTTTTTCTACTAACGTTGAAATGACTTCATTTGGTGAAGTCACGGTGCTTTGCCTTAGTGGCGTTTGTTGTATACCCTAGTGTTGTATAGGCATGTGATATCCTGCTATGAATTGATCGCTATCTTGCCAAGTTTCTCGAGAGTATTTCCTATATGCAGTGGCATAGAGGTATTTTCTTGAAAAGAGACCTCGGGTTGTATTTGTAAACCTCCTATAGATGGGTACATACCCCAGGAGCGTTGTTCACTCCTAGGATAACGTATTGACTGTTCATCATCTAAGACCAGGTATGGATCTGATTGCCTACTAATTTGTGGTCTAAGTAGCATCTGAGGAGACGAACCAGATTCTCCGGTAAACGTCATATTGTTCGAGCCTGAAGGCTCTGTTTGTTGCGTTCGAGGGGGTTGATCTAACTCCTCCGTTTGAAAGGACGAGCTATATCTGATCCTTGGAGTTTGTGTTGACAACTGATTAGTTGAATAGTTGTCACCCCATATTGAGAGCGAAGGTGATGATTTTCTATTCTATTGGGCGTAGTATGCCTCAAGACCCAAGAGGGGTCTGCCATATGCATCGAATCCCGACATATTCGGGGGGTATATGAATACCCGCAGAATAATGGGAAGGAGCGAAGGTGATTTGTGAAAGGCTAATGAGGCGGAGAAGATGAAAAGTAAACTAAACTTGGAAGAACACGTGATACTATGACTCCAAATTAGAAAGTAGGAAGTTTACGTCAGCTTCACTAATTTTGTTTGTTTCACGTCGGGTTCACCAATTTTGTATGCCGGAAAAGTGACAAGCGAGCGTGGGAATCTACAGGTAACTCTTCCGCGTACCCGACCTCCCGAGGTCGTGCCGAGACAGCCGGTGGGGATGGAATATGCGTGGGATGCAGACAAACTAGTTAGGAAATCTAATGTCTTCGATACGCACTAATGGAATTTGTGAATCTAAGGCAAAGAAGGCCCTTCTAACTTGGACTGGTGTGATAGATCGATCGGCAAGGATGACTGCTCGAAGGCTCCAATCAATATCGAGCTCTGGCGTGATTCGATCTATGGGTTGTGGAATACGTGGAAAATGACCTGGGATAGTTTCGTGTATGTCTCCAGATAAGGTCATATGGTGGATGGTAATGAATACAATCGACTCTACGGATGATTCTCTAGCCTAGTCCAGAATTCTCTAGCTTCGTTAGCCGCTATATCTAGTAAGGACAATTGTTCGATGATGATGGGTGGAAGTGGAGTGGATTGGAATACTAGTGTGCGTAGGCCAGTGTTTATATCTGATTGACTTATGGATTCGTTAGGCTGTGGGATTTGTGGATCACAACCATAGACTCTTGGTTGTTGCGGTCTGCTTATGGTCATGTACAAAATCAAGTCCTAATCCCTAGTATCCAGTAATCGTACGCTTTCTCAGCTTCTATGTTTAAACTCAATAACTGCGTGATTTTCTCGGAATACCTCACAGGTGTTCGTGCAACTTGGATTCTTAAACTAGTATCTATGTCTGTGAGAGTGTCTCCTGCATCTGGCTGTGGGACCAAAGGATCACAACCAAAGGTTTGTTCTCTTTCGAACCCTTCTACAGTCATGTGAATGTTTGCCTAGGGTAATCTGTAGTTCGGTTGATTTGACCAAAATGTGTGTGCTTGGTCGTCTTCTATATTTAACCCTCTCAACTGAGAACTGATCAGTTGTAAATCTGTTGTTGTTTGGAAGACTTGTATTCTAAGATTTTGGTCTATGTCAACTATTGCTGTGACGAGGTTTGGTTGAGGCACGATTGGCTCAAATACGTATTCCCTGGGCTCCCGAGGTCCCGTGATTGTCATACAAAACAAAATGTAAATCTAACTGTAACAAAGCAAATTCTAACTACGTGGAATAAATCTAAAACATATATAACTTCTATTTTTCTGAGAAACCTTTTAAGAATTTAAGAAAAGTAGCTATTTAAACGTATCTAGAAATAACAACTAAATAACAATTTAAAACAAACAAGATAACCGAGTGTAGTTATTTGCCTGTGTAATTTGTAGATTTATTCTAAACAAATAAAATAGCTCATCTAATCTATCTGCAAGATTCTCGATCCTACCTCAGAAGTGAGGAGTGAATCATAGTTTCTCAGAAACTATCAATCCTCACAGCTTCCCTGGCAATATCGAGAATAGAATTTACTGAAATGAAGCAATTATCTACTCTATTTGATATGATTCTAACTAGAACTTTGAAAGCTAGAACCTGGATTCCGCAGAACAGTGGCGAATCCGATGGTGTGTGTGATCTTGTCCCCTCAGTGTGATCTCCTCGTTCTTTCGTGTTCATGTGGATCCTAGAAAAGCGTGTAATGCTAGCATCAATAGAAGTAGATTTTGGGACAAAGGCAACTCAGAATGCAGACCGAATATAATGCGAGTAGGAGAGGGATAGCGCAAGAGTACAGAGCTTGGCTTATGCAATTCCTAGCGGGATTTATTGCGAGTCATGCAACATAAAGCATCCAGAACCTGAAACTATCCTGTTTGAGGAGCAAAACCTGCAACTTTAATGGCTTCCTAAGCTATTCTATTCCAATGGATTGGATAAAACAACAACACTGCTTGCACAAGCTGGATATGTGGCTTACCAATAGCTGAATAATGTTAACCAAGCATGCAAAGAATTAAAACTATGGCTTCTAAACAGAATAAAAGACTGAACTATGAAAATGAAAGCATGAAAGTGAATGAGGGGAGACCATTTGTTTGAGCACAAGCCACTTATTTATAGCTTTTCATTCACCCAAAGATCAAAACCAAACTGAACTCTAAAACTATAAACAATGGCCAAACACTATTCCAGGGGACCAAAAACATAAATGCAAGCCCAAGTCGGAAGGAAAAGCTGGTGAAACGTTGATCTTTACGTGAGTCGCGTGTCAAAACGCTTTCTGGAAAACGTGTAAAGGACCGCCACTGAGCGGGGTGGCGATTCTGGACCGCCTCCTTGATCGGGGCAGCGGTCACGAGACCGCGCCCATGTAGGTAGGGTGGAAGTTTCGTCCATCAAGAGCAAAAGGCCAAGAAAAGAGGGGAAAAAGGAAAAAAAAGGACGCGGGGGCTAAGCGGGGCATGCGGGATGTTAACGCATACTCCGAGAGCTTTTCCGGATCCCGAACACCTTGCGAGGAGACCTGTATCATCATTGGGGCACTTGTTACACCGTTCGGGCAAGATACAATACCTTTACAATTTTGGGTATGTACATCAACTTCAAACAATAATCGGTAAGTTTATGGAATACTAAGCTAGAGTGTCACATCACCTCTCCCGATCGAAGTAAGACAGCTCGTTTAAGCAAAGAGATGATGAGGAGTAGTTTCTCCTCTTGTGTACGCTTCGATCATTTTTGTAAAAATATTTAAAAAGTATGTTGGCATTTACGATGACATCATCCATGTTGCATCATGGGATGTTGTCATAGGAAAATCGATACCACCATGGAAGTCAATCTTTTGACTTTTTAGATATTTTGTAAATATCTTGTAAGATATTTTGTAAATAGTGGTTGGTTTGTTTTTGTCTTCTTTTTCTTCTCCTTCTATAAATACTGGAATACTTGTTGTATTCCAGGTGGACATTTTTGTATGAAAAAATAAGTGAAGAGAGAAAGACTTTGTGCTTTCTTGTAACAGAAGAAATATTAATATATATGTTCAGACTTTGTGCTCAATATATGTGTTATTTGCATCAGATCTTTCTTAAGTTAGATCTATGTTTTTATTCTATTGGATTCATTCCTATTATCGTCATATGTTCATCAAGATTGCTTTATTCATTTACTTTGAGAAGTAAGTTTGGCTCTATTTATGTAGCCCAAAGCATAAACCTTTCGACCTTTTGATCTTTGGATCCATTTCTTTTCTCCCTTCAAATCTATCTTCCTGTTCCTTCCCTCCTACCATTTTGTTTATTGGAACTACCTCTACATGGGATGAGATCCCAAATCCCATGAAGTTAGAATAGTGTATGATTTGCATGATATTCGCTTGATAGAATAGCAATAAACTAGTTTCGCTTTGTTGTCTCAAAGAGGGCTATGCCCTATTACATGTTTACTTTGGCCTATTTACCCATGAATGCGCCTGGATGGATAATATGTGATTTTCAAACCAATAAATAGCGAGGTGAGCTTGAACTTCATGAGAATGTGAGATACCTATATGGTGAGCATAAAGGCCTATTGACATTACGGATCGAGCTTGAGCTCATATTGAGACATCCATATCTTCCGCATATTTGTTGTGCCGCATAGTTAGTATTCATCTCACTTGATATTTACCAATGTATCTCACCTTTTCTTTTCAACCGTGAACTGCTTCCATGTATTCTTAAACTTGGCCATACCTGTAATCAAAGAACATGTGAGTCCCAAGCTTGAGTAGCCTCATTGTAAACTATTCAATCTCTTCTTAGAATATTGATCCTGGGCTCTTCCTTAACTCCACTTAGAAGTCATGAGTTCCAAGACACCCGAGTGAACTCCTCTTAATACATAACTCGACTAGCTATTTTTACATAGTGTTAATTTGCCTTTATTCTACTTATTTTTAAACCCTGATTTTAATAGTCTAGGGCTTCTCCTCAAACTAGAGGGTAGAAAAGATACAAAAAGGCATAATAAACATGATGTATTAATTATGATCATTTTAGCATGTGGGCCCACCGGAGTTGATTTTCCCATTCAGAGATCAATTCAAACCTCCAAGACATGGTAAAGAAAGACCAATCTAGGAAGATCCGAAACCTTCCAGAATGACATACAAGATTTCAAATCTTGAAATTATACTGATAATCCCAAAATCCTTATGGAAGACTTTTTGGTCTCAGGGTATCATCCTATTGTCCATTTTTACCTGGGGGTAAAAATTGACAACAATACCCACAACGTATTGTCCCCAAAGTTTTTGAAAATTTGTCATTTCAGTGTATCGTACCCATAACAAAACAATCTAGAATAGTAAATAAAAAACAACAAAGAGGTATCCAAAATTAAAATTTATCTTTACATGTCACAAGTAAATACCCAATAGGAGGAGATTTGTAAAAGGATGCTCCTAGTTGTAGACACTAAAATTAGGTCACACTCCCCTTCGTCCCTCGACATATAAGCCCCCTTTATTACATCTACCTAGCCATGACCCCCTTCACCCTACTAATATTAATTAAATTAAATTAATGCTTTATCCTCACTATATTTATTATTTAAATATCTTATTTAAATAATATCTACACAAACACTTCACTTAGACACCTCACCAAGCTAACTCAACCTAAGACCTATTCTTAGCAAGTTACCATAACTAACTAAGACTTACCCAAACCCTAAAATCAATGCCTACACTCCCTCTAACCACATTCCTGCATGCTCACAAGAGGCTCCCAGTCTAATCCACGGGATAATGACACAAGATCCGAGGAAATTAGGAGGATCTCCCTAAGTTTAGTAAACCTAGGAAATCCCACCTTGACTGATGTTGGTTACCCCTAACCATCACTGGTTAAGCCGGACCGTCGTTGGTTACCCCTTTTAACCCCAAAACAACCTTATTCTCAAGGTTGGAACTTGGAAGCAAGTTGGAAAACATTGGGAGAAAAGTGGATGAGCAAGAATGAAATCTCAAAGAGATAACACATCTTTAGAGAGCCAATTCTAGAAGAACTCGACATCCAAAGAAGGAGATTGAGTATCTTCTCCTACAGCCTTCCCGGCCACATTCGATCTATCCAAGAAAAGAGGAGTGTGCATGCAACCTCATGCAAAAGATTTTCTTCAGTTGGTGATTACTTTCACCTTCAAACCCATCATCGCACCTCCATCCTTCACACATAGACTTTCAGAATGAAATCCAAGTAATTACTACATCATACTTTCTGGTTATTTCATTTTATCATCATTTTATCATCCATTGTTTATCTTGCTCCCTATCGACCATCTCCAACATTTTGTACCTCCATAGACCCATCAAAACCTCATAAAAACCAATTCCAGTCACCCAATACCTCATCTCCGACCAATCAAATCCTTTGTGCAATCACAAAAGAGACCAAAACCCCGTTCTGTGACGTTTTCAGATTTCACAATAACTAGGCGCAGTTATTACACCTAACCACCATGGTCACCCGACGACCGACATCGGTCTCGTGTTTTCCCACACATCCTTAAACAAAGACCTATCCACCTAGTTTTACCTCACCCTCACTCACCATGACCTACCCGAGACCTTTATCGGACGCAGTGAACCCTAGAACCAACCCTTTGACCCATGGATTCTATTCTAGCTTAGCCTTTGTTAGATTAGATCTATTTTCTTATTGTGTTTTTAAGTGAGATACCTAAATCATTTCAAAATAAAGAAGAAAAAAGTGAAACACTTCCTGGATTTGGTTCACGCCCATATTGTTTAATTCCTTCAAGTGATATTTTTTTCATTACAGGTAGTTCCTCCTAGCCAAAAGGACCCATCAGATGGGTTCGAAGTCATTGCATTTCATTCATTCCTAGGAAAAATTGTGTGTTTGTTTTCCTTCTAAAAAGCGTACACACTAATTTTTCTTCCCCTCCGAAAAGCGTAATACACTCCTTTCTATTTTCTCTAAAGGAAAATTTTCTTTTGGTGTATTTAAAAAGAATCATTTCTTCATGTTTTTTCTGCATTTTAGTGAAAGAGTATCCCTCTTCCTCTTCATCTTATTGTGTCATCCAATTTATATTTTTGATTTGGGTTTAAAAACAATCACATTTCATTTTGATTTTCTTGCATTAGCTCACATTAAATGAGGGCAACCTATATGCTGGAGGTCATGCCTAGCTAATGGTTGACAAATGAATCGTAGAATAACACTTCTATCCTTTTCTCTTTCTCTGAGTCTTACCAACCCACACAAAAATTCAAAATACATACATTCTTAAACAACATCTTACCTGGAAGAAGCTGTAGGCGATCACATGATCATGACACAGTGGGCACCCAGCTTGCTGCTCTATCGAGTCATACTTCGTGAGCGAATCCCGCCCCACCATAACATTTCTAAAACCTCACCCTTTAGAATTATTTCTTCATAGGAAGCCTTCCTCACCAAGAAATTCTATTTTTCTGTTCATAACAAATGTCGAGTCCACACAAATAGCATAAGCTAAACCAATGTAATAGAATAGGCACTCTAGGAACGTTCTTTCTTAGTGTTCTTCTTAATTTGCGTTTTGAGGTGAGAGCTTTTGATCATTATTTTTGTCTTCCCTTACACACTCCCAATCATAAGTGGTGTATTTCGACTTCACCTGCGAGTGTGTTGGACCACATCTACATCATTCTCAGACTTCTAGGTTTGATTCAACACAAGATTTCTAAATCACAACCATTTTTCTCATCATTGTTTCAATTTCATAGTAACCGTCATCGGTTACCTCTGACCGCCATCGGTTAAACTCAACCGACATCGGTTCTAGGTCCTTTTGCTAACCTACTCAAAAGGACATTCTCACTTCACTTTTTCCACTTTCCACAGTCTCTGTCACTATCATTTTTCCCATTAACATTTTACACATCCCCAGATATGGCATACTTGTCAGGTTTTACCTTCTGCCTCACTGATTCCTCACTGCCTATTTTCTATAGTGACCGGCGTGGTTACCCCCCCGACCGATGCCGGTTTTCCCTAACCAACATCGGTTATCCTATTTCACATTCCACCCACCATTTGTTACTTCATCCATTTTTTTCACTAGATTCTTTGTTCTCTGTTTCTTTGTGTCATTTATAGAGAAGCAGCCCCACATGATCGTACTAATTCACATTGTACTAACACAAAGAAAAGTGAACGCCTCGTTTTCCACGCTAGTTGCCAACCACTCAACCACTCCCACCTAGTCCTTCACCACCTTCTATTTTATCACCAGCCATGGATCCTATCCAGCCTACTAATATCGCTACTAGAGATGAGGAGTTCGCATGACTCCTTGACCAAATTCTATGACCTTGCGGTTTTTCTCTCCCACTCATCCACTTGAGATGCCTCAGGTCAGTTGATATACAACATGCTCATATCTATCCCCCCGACTCTCACACCCACTTCTACATCGGCTCCATCTGGTTTAGTGGTGCCCGCTTCCACTTTACCCCCAGTCATTTCACAGTTAGGTCCTATACCGCTATGACTACCACATCTGTTACCTCGGTAGCACCCATTACATCCACCATACCCTGGTGACTACCCCAAACATAACCTCATCCACCCCTAATGTCTCATACATACCCATAGCTAAATTAGCACCTCCGAGTGTCGGTGATTCCTACCCCATTTCGAACGTGGTTCTTTTATTCCATAATCATTAGCCCCTATTGCCACTAGGGTTACCATGACCCTTCCACCCCCATATACATACTACCAACAACCTCCCATTTCATCTATTATTCATTCCACATACGTACCCCTATTTCATTGCCTTCTTTCTCCACCACCTTACATGGCAGCCCCATACACCGGAATGCCACACCAATTATATGTCCAAAACCAACATCCTAACACTATAGGAGGCATCCAATCATCACAATCCACCAATGACCTAATTAAATTGATGATGGACAAGATGCAAACACTGGAGGCATATTTTTTCGGCTCCTACAACACTCTCACTTACGATGAGATTTGCAATGAGCCTATTCACCCATCCATTCCCATTTGTTCATACCTTGTGCGTTGGGAAATGCCTAAATTCAACTGCTTCAATAGTAAGGAAGACCCATAACAACCTTTGCACTCATTCAAACACGGGTGTTATCTGATTGCTCATGATGATGCCTTACTTTTGAGAACTTTTCCCATGTCCCTCACTGGACCAACATTAGATTGGTATAGTGGGTTACCCAAACACTCCATATTTTCATTCAATCAGGTAGCCCAAGCTTTTTTGGATCATTTCTCTATCAATATCGCCAAGAAAGTTACCATGACCGATTTATATTCCACATGTCAGTACGAGGATGAATCTATCGTATATTTTGTCGCTCGCTGGCACAACTTGATCAATCAACTTACCTTTCAATTGCCACAAACTGAACTCATCGATCTCTTCACCCGAGCTTGCACTAGACATATCTCCCGACCTTGCAGGTCCAAACTTTCAGAACATTTGATGAGGCATTCACTATGGCACGAAAGTTAGAGATTCGGGCCATCGAAGAGAAGAAAATCCAATTACAAAATAAGAATTCAACATTCAAGTCGAATGAAACCTCCTCTTCTTCTAAACCTCCAACCAATTACTCAAAGGCTAAAGGTACCGCTAACGTAGTGGTACTCAAGGCCAGCCCAACTCATCCGTCAATCAAGCTACACCCTCATCTAATCTATCACCCGTACAGGATTTTTGATTCAGACAAGAGCAGCAAAAATATACCCCAATTGGGGAACCTTACTCTTATATCTTAGAAAAGCTTATCAAAGTTGGTGCCATCACCCTTCCACCCATAAAACCACACACTGGTTTTGACCTTTTCCCCCATGCCGCATGGTATAAAAACAAGATTTCGTAACTATCACCGAGTGAAGGGTCATAGTGACAAAACTGTATCACTTTTAAGAATATTGTCCAAGAAATGCTCGAGAAAGGCAAGTTGACTATGGATAATCCCAACGCCACCCCCAACCAAAATCTACAAATATTTAAAAAACCATTTCCCAATCATGCCCCTTCATCCAATCAAACTGGTGAGACATCCACTCACGATACCCATACCCGTGAGGTTCACGCAATCTTTAACGAGGTACCTGTCGCATCTCAATTACCTCACATCCCTTCCATAGAGGAAATCCTAGCCCAAAATCCTCCTTCCATGTTTGAACCACCACCACTATTCCTTCACCAATAGAAGAACACCCTTCATCTCCTACATCACCTATGGAGGAGTCTTCGCTAACATTGAGACCATCTCACCCCTAGCTTCACTTAGAAACTTTAGAGAGCCTTTACCTGATGACCATACCTCCTTAACCCAAGAGGAGCACCCATTACCTCCTCCACCCATAGAGGAGCACATTACCTCTATTTCTCCACTTATTGAGGAACTCCCATCATCTCTTCCACCCATCATAGACCCGGTGGAGATACCTTTGCCTCTTGGAAAGCATTCTCCATCTGCTACCTGACATCCAACAAACCTACTTTCATCTCTCTTACCCACGGAAGTTGAAGCCGGCCGAGTCCCCATCTCTAAGATGCATTTTACAGGAATTCCCATTAGGTCCTCACCAACTCCACCCACAAACATGTCATTCTCACGTTTGGCCGATCACTTGGATTATGTGGATAGGGCTTTATTATGGGGCACCTCTTACTCCCTATCTCAACACAAATGTAGAGATCCCTCGATGACACCTCCACTATCTACCCAAGCACATTTCCACCCATCAAACCACATATAACCATTGCTGTCACAACCCCTTCCATGATATTTGTTAACACTCACACCACACCCTTACCCATAACTTGACCTATGCCTAAACCCAAACCCATACATATAATATTTACCTCCACTAAACCTATTACCACTTTAGGGGTCACCCGACCACCAACCTTACTCATCCACCTATTAAACTAGATTTAGCTACATCCTCAACGTCAATACCACACCTACTCCGACACCCAAACCCAAGAAACAAACTCATCGGTCTCATATCCCGACTACACCAACCACATCCACACGTGTCCCGTCTACCTTAAAACCTCATTTGCCCAACATGGTCAAGCACCCTTCACCCATCCATAAACTAATAACACAACCACCCATTCCTGCCTCACAAATCTCTAACCTACCCAGAACACAACACGACTCATACCCTCACCTGCAGTCTCTTTACCACCAATACCTCCGATACCTTTAGCCATTTCTTCACTACCCACTACACTTTAGTCATTGTCCCTCACACCTCAAGCACGACCCACGTCATCTACCTTCATAGCACCCCCATTATCCCCATGGGTAACTCACCCTTTCTCCATCGCTTTTTCTTCTAGACCCCGTATACCCACATCACCTTTACCCAAGAAGGTGCAACCCAAAAATAAAACCCCACTACCCCACAATAAGGTAGTCAAAACAAAACCACATCCTCCTACCCGTCCATCTACTGTACCCCTACCTAAAAGAACCCGACTGATACCTCAAACCACACCGGCACCTAAACCCATAGCTTGACCTATTCCTACTCTTCCAAAAATAATTCCCCGACAACCAACCACACCTACACCAAAACCCACATTCACTTCCCATTGTGATCCACTAGCAAGGTCTTATGCCAAAATTTTAACTAACCTCCTCAAGACTTATGTTATCACATTACCGCCACTCCGACCTTATGACCCCCTCAAACCCAAGCCAAAAGGGTTTGATGATACTAAAATTTTGCATACCATCATGTGCCAGGGCACGATGTGGAGAACTGCAAGGCCTTGAAAACTATCCTTATCCAATTGTGTCCACCTGAAACCAACTTTGATGACGATGACCTTCTTGACAAGGACCCTGCTTCACCTACACCCATTCTCACACTACCCACTCAACAACCACAACCTCCACCCTCATAGCTCCTAGAACCACACACAAAATTTGAAATTAACATGGTTCACATCAGAGAACTTGCCACGCCACCACCCAAATGTTGTTGCACCCAACTGACCTCACAAGGATTTTCTCCTCCAGTAGGTTTTTCCCTTCATGTCGTTATACCACTTACCCTACACCTTCTCCATTTGAAAAATTCCCTCAAATCAACATGGTACACGTCACTACACGTGCACAAAAGGGTAAAGAAAAGGCAACTGACCCACCAACCAATCCTATACCCAACATACCATCTTCCCCATACCTAAAATAACTATCCGTGACCCCACATACCCCATTTCTAATGGCATCACACATCGCACCATGCTCAAACAATTACACCAATCTCCCCTCAAAATTTCCTTATATGACCTCATCCAAACCTCAGAATCCCATTGTCAATCCCTCATGGAGGTTCTTCAATCTATTGAGGTTTTACCCAATGACCCTACACCCGTAGCCTCCATTATCACACCCCATCATGTAGCCTCTCTCACCAAATTACCACCTTCATCCCCACCTCACCTTGTTCACCAAGTGGCCTCCCTCAACTTCTCAGAGACAAAGATCGATGCCATACCAAAACGATGACCCAGACCCAACCCTCTTCATCTCTGTACACATTGATGACATACGGGTACGCCATGTGATGATTGATGGAGGCGCTAACATTAACATCATTTCATCCCATGCATTTTCTCAAATGCGCATACCTGATAATTACATGCACAAACATCCGGTCATGTTGCATTCATTTAATGACGCTATCACCTCCACACTAGGCATTATGCCATCCTTCACGTTCGTGTGGGCCCCCACACTATTCTAGAATTGTTTTATGTTTTGGAAGGGGAATTCCAATATAACTTGTTGCTTGGTAGACCCTAGATCCATGTCATGGGTTGTGTTCCCTCCACTTTGCATCGTTGTGTAAAGTTTGAACATGAAGGACACACTTATACCATTCTAGCTGACCCATCACCTTTCAAAACATGCAACATGCTTTACCGACCCAACAATGTACTCATACCAGTCAAGCCATCTACTTTTGCAACCAATACCACTTCACCTACACCTACACCCACACCTACCAGTATCGCCGCTACTTTTACCGCACATACCTCCTCCACGCCTACCACTATTATACCTCCACGGCTAACCCATTAGCTTCCCAATCCATTAACACCACCTCCACATCGACCTCGACACATCATCCATACCAGCTACCCACATACCAACCACTAATCCCTTGGAAGGTGTTTTTCAACGCCTCACTCTGGGGGAGTACCACCTATATAGTGTCAACACATTCCTTACTCCATGCGAGTATGGAAGCCTTCACCAACACCCTCACTATGATCATCGTATAGGAGAACGCCTCCTTTATGGTCCTCCTCATCTTCGTACTAGTCTCACTTATGGGGGACTTGATACTACCACCTACACACCTGAACCACCATCACAACCCCGCCCATTTTCTACTAACTTCCAATCACTTACCAATTGTCATTTCACCCACACCTTCCTCTGATATTTATGCGTGGAAGGGTTTTGGTTTTGGATTTTACGAGCAAGGCCACCATACCATTATTCCATGTACCACCCGTAAACATAATGACCATAGTGGTATCGGCTTCCCTGACCCTTCTACCAAATAGGCCCGCATTGAACTCATTGAGGACCCTAGCCCTCCTCTACCTTTACCTTCATCACCACCCTCACCGATGGAGTCGATGGATCCTGAATCTATCCCTCCTAACCTTTTTTTTTCATAAACACCATTTCCTTGGGGCCTTTGACTTATCAATGTGAAGGCGAGGCCCCTTCCACTCTCCCATTCCTGTATCCTGAGATGATCGATGATGACACACCTACCATTAACATTTTTAATGTCAGGATGATGAATCCATACTCACCTACCTTGGTGCAGAAGACTCATATATTCATCGGTCGTTACCCTCTGAGATGCAAACCATGTTGAATGAATCGACTATTGAGATCAACATTCATACTCAGGATGACCCACACATCCTAAAGATCGGACAATCTTTAGATGTTGCTAAACAAGAAGCCATCACTTCCTTTTCTCGAGATCATAACCACGCTTTCACTTGGTCTTACAGACATGCTCGGTATTGACCTTGCCATAGTGGTCCACAATATCGTAACCGTTCCTGATGCCAAACCTATCAAACAAAAGCTAAGGAAAATGTACCCTCGCATTGCTCTTCTTGTCAAAGAAGAACTTCAGCATCTTCTTTCCATTTCCTTCATCTTACCCATTGATTATCCTCATTGGATTTATAACATTGTCCCTATTACTAAAGCAACAGGGGACTCCAATTTGCATGGACTTCCAGGACCTCAACCTCACTTGCGTGAAAGATGACTTTCCCTTGCCGGTATTGATCAATTGGTGGACCTTACCGCGGGTCATGAGATGCTCTCACTCATGGATGGTTTCTCATGTTATAACCAAATTTTGCTTGCCCAGAAGATCAACATAAGACCGCATTCATTACCCCTTGGGGAACCTTTACTATCGAGTCATGCCTTTTGGCCTTAAAAATGCTAGTGCTACATATCAATGTGCTATGACTTACATCTTCCATGATATCATGCATCGCATATTGGAAGATTACGTGGATGATCTCTTGGCTAAATCTAAATGCCGCACCGAGCACCTTGTTGTCCTCGAAACCATCTTTGATCACCTCATTAAATATTACATCCGACTTCAA
The DNA here is from genome assembly GCA_018340775.1 of Taxus wallichiana var. yunnanensis. Classification (NCBI taxonomy): domain Eukaryota; kingdom Viridiplantae; phylum Streptophyta; class Pinopsida; order Cupressales; family Taxaceae; genus Taxus; species Taxus wallichiana. Next base: position 145,586,329 of record CM031241.1, read on the forward strand.
CCTAAAAAGTGTGTCTTTGCGGTTCTCTCAGGAAAACTCCTAGGATTTATTGTTTCCCTCCGTGGTATAGAAGTTGACCCCACTAAAGTCAAGGCCATTCTGGAAATGCCTCTACCACGAACCTCAAACAACTCGTAGCTTATAAGGTAAATTGTAATCCATTCACCGTTTCATTTCACAATTATCGGATCGGTGTCAACCATTTCATCATCTGCTTAGGAAGGATGTCTCCTTTAAATGGGATGATGATTGTCACAAATGATTTTGAGGCCCTAAAACAATACCTTCTCCAACCACCTGTACTCATTCCACTGAAAGACGATCAACCTTTTTACCTATACATATCAGCTACCGATCATTCGTTGGGAGCCATGCTCACTCATCGCGATGAACAACATAGGGAGTAGGTGGTTTATTACATAAGTTGTACTCTTTTGGACTATGAAACCCGATACAACCATCCAAAAAAGCTTTTCTTAGCCTTAGTTTTTGTTGCCACCAAACTCGCCATTACCTACTCAACCACAAAACCTATGTTGTGACCAACACCGACCCTTTACACTTCATGTACGCAAACCCTATCAAAATTAGCACACCGTGTGATGGCTTATGCTTTTAGCTGATCTTGACCTCAAATTCATTCACCAAAAGTCCATTAAGGGCTAGGATATCGCTGACCAACTGGCTGACGCACCTATTTTGGGGACCAACCCTCTAATTTTGACTTTCTTGATGAATCCATTGCTACCCTTTCCCTGGATGAACCCCCTTACCAAATGACACTATTCTTCGATGGTTCCAAGTGTCAGCATGGGGGTAGAGCTGGTGTTATCCTCATCCCTCTGGATGGAGAACCCATGCCTTTGTATTTCAAACTAGACTTTGAATGCACTAACAATATTTCCGAGTATGAAGCGCTCGTACTAGGTCTCCAGACCGCCTATGCCCTCGATGTCAAATCAATCCACATCTTTGGTGATTCACAATTGGTCATAAACCAAGTCAATGGTATGTACGAATGTCATAACGAGATACTTCAAAAGTATAAAAATCATGTAGACATACTTTTGACCACCTTTGATCGTTACACCCTTCAAACCATCCCATGGTCAACCAAAAATTTGTAGACACCATGGCCTGCTTAGCTTCCCAAATACCCGCTTCCCCTACCGATTCCAAAATATTTTTCACTGTATAATACCTCCATTCACCTTCTTATTTACCTCACGATGTTTACTCAATCGGAACCGACACCCGACGACCGAGTGACCTTTGGTATAAAAATACTCGACTACATTTCCCTCTCCATCTTACCTCCCGATCTCACAGTAACGGAAAACGCGCCTTCCTTAAGAAGGTATCTCGTTTCATTATTCTAGGGGGACTCTCTATAAGTGTGGCTTAAATGGTATTCTCTTACGATGCCTCACAAGTTTTGAAATTCCTTATACCATTAAGGAGGTTCATGATGGCATATGTGGAGGTCACTTTAGTGGCCTTGCTGTTGCTAAGCGTATTCTTCACCTAGGATATTACTGGCCGACCCTTAACCATGATTGTTGTGACTATGTCAAATGTTGTGTGAAATGTAAACAACATTTTAACCTTCATCATACACCCATTCATGCCTTACAGGTCACTCGTGACCTTTGGCCCTTCTCTCAATGGGGTTTGGATCTTGTCGGAGAAATCAATCCTCATTCTTCCCAACGTCATCAATGGATCATAACCGCTATTGTATACTACACAAAATGGGTGGAAGCCATACCACTCATCTCCACGAAAGCTGAGAAAATATGTGAGTTCATTAACCATCACATCATTTGTCACTTTGGTGTCCCTCATCACCTCATCACTGACAATGGAAAACAATTCAAAAATAAAACATTGCAAAAAATTTGTGACACCTTCGGCATTCAGCTTAGTTTCTCCTCACCTTATTACCCACAAACCAATGGCCAAGCCAAATCCACTAACAAAACCCTCAATAAAATTCTCATGAAAGTGGTTGACGATACTGGGAAGGATTGGCATACACACATTCCTTTTCTCTATGGGCATACCACACTAGTATTCGCACTGCCACTATGGCTACACCCTTTTCACTGGTCTACGGTATCAAGGCTATTCTACCTCTTGAAGTCCAAATCCCCTCACTTCGCATTTCTCTCCATGACATGCTTACTGATGATGAATTTTTCGGGACCGCTTAGCATAACTAGAGTTATTAGACGAACGTCGTCTTAACGCTCTGGATCACCTTCAAGTTTATCAATAACATATCAAACGTGCTTATGAAAAATGTGTTCATGAATGAACCTTCCAAGTTGGTGACCTTGTTTTGAAAGAAAATCAACACATAACCAAAGTAGAAAAAAGTAAACGGGGAAAATTCACTCCTAATTGGCTTAGACCATACATCGTAACTCATACCTATGGATCGGGTGCCTATCATTTGTCCTCGCTTGAGGGTAAACCCGAACCTAAGCCCCTTAACGCATTACATCTTTGACCATTCTATTGTTGACTCATTGTCCTACCTCACCCTGTGTCTCTTTACAGGCTTATCCCTTGAGCGCTATCCACTCCATCCATCTCCCTAACGATTAAACAAGAATCATGTGATTACCCGTCACCCTTTTTCCTTATCTTAAATATGTGCACCATAGCTCTGCACATGACATGATTCTCATGGATACTTTTCATCTTCTTTTAGATGAGATCCCATGGTCATTCACCCTTTCCTTCTCAACAAGAACCAAATGCTTCGTTATAGTCTTGTCCATGACTTAAAAGCCAAAAAAAAAAAGATGAATCCCTCAGAAGGACATCTTCCAAAATAAGGGATCAACTCCTTGAGTCAAACTTCCAATATAAAAGATGAATCCCTCAAAAGGACATCTTCCACCTTTAATTGTCACTATGAGTAGACTGCTCCCTTGAAGGACAGCTATAAAAAGCTCACAACTCTCTACATAGTCTTTCCAAAAAGAGGACTATTTTCTCAAAAATCAAAATTCAGAAGCTTCCGCATCGATCAGCTTCACAAAGACCTCAAGGAGACATATATTCCTCCCGTATAGACTTCCCACATCGATCAGTCTATCTACAAAGTCAAAAAGAAAAAAAAATAAAAATAACATTTTTCATCATGGACTTGCCTATTGTGATCTTGGCTCTATTGCCCAAGGCATTCTACTTCCCATTTTATGACCCAATTACCTGCACCTCCTTACCCGTTGTCTTTTCACTTCATACCTCAAGGGACCTACTGAACCTATAACATTTGGTGATCATGTGACTATTCGTCACTCTTAGAATTATCAATCATGTAATGTCTTTAGGGTCTTACGTTCATTAGCCTATCTATAGATGTGTTTCATATGTTTTGATCCTTGCCAATCGGGTGGCTTTCTTTCCCCCTCTTATCTTTTCTCTTCTTCATTACCTTTTGATCTTCTTATACAAGACTTGGTCCTCAACGCTTACCTTTTGGGGTCATCCTCCCCTTTCGCCATAGTCGCCCTCACCTGCAACATTTTTACTATCATCTACCCCCACCTATTAAACCCAAACCCACAACATGACCACAAACCTACCAACTCATTTTCATCTTCTTCCCTAGCTTATGGGAGAACTACATCGGTCTGAGGTCCCTTTTCATGAGACTATGTAGGTAGCACTTCCAAGGCATGGGGCCCTAGAAGGTTAGCTCAACCACTCTTTACCCTAACCATTTTCCCCCCTTTTTACCTGATTTCTGTTCATATCAAAACCTCGACATCTATACCATATACCACATGACTTTTACCACTTATATTATTTCACATTTTCATACATAACCAGCATTTTCCACATTTTACACCATCTCATGCATTTATATTACCATTTGTTATCAAAATACCGAAATGAACATCCATGCCTAAACCAACCTGACTCCACCATGCCTATAACCTGACTCAACCATACCTAACTAACCCGACTTGATCCATGGCTAACAACCCGACTCCACCATGCCTAAACCAACCGACTCGATCCATGCCTAACAACTCGACTCAATCCATACCTAACCAATCTAACTCAACCGTGCCTAACCAATCTAACTCAACCATGCCTAACCAACCTGACTTGATCCATGCCTAAACTGACCTAACTCCATCATGCCTAACTCACCTAATTTCCATCCATATGAAACCAACACACCAATATCTCATCTAATCCTACTTGATCTTCATGCTTCCATTGTGGTGGAACCTCCGGCCTCTGTGCCACTCCTCTCGGCCCTCTTCGGCCTCTACCATCCTCAACCGACCTCCAAATATCTCAACCAATCCTCACCACATGAATCATGCCACCCGAGCTCCGGCCCCACCTCTCACTCAACCAATCTCACCTATGTGGCTTGCTCAAGCTCTCTCGACACTCTCTTTTGTCCTTTTCTCCTTTTCACAATGCACAAATGAATTTCAAACCGTGGGTTTTTCACTTTTTATACCCTACCCGACTCAACCGACGTCGGTTAACCCTTGACCATTGCCGGTCGATGCCCTAGACTATCGCCGTCGGTTCATCTCCACCATCATCGGTTCATCGACTGCATTTGTCATTTACCCCCGCCTACACATTGACCCTACTTTTCCATTTTATCCCACCCTTTGACTTACTACTTTACCCCATCCAACCTTTACACAAACCCATTACCTTACCTTTCCTGACCTCATCATTTATTACCTCCATTTTTCCTCCTTTGGGGACTCATTATTTTACCCCTACCTCGGCCTTACCCGTGCCGTGACCTAGATATTTGGACCTGGACCATCGCTAGTGACCTTTGACCTCATGTGTTCGCTATACCTTGTGGCACTGTTACCTGTGTTGTTGACCTAATGACCTTACCTAGCCTATTCTTTGTGACCATTTATCCTGACCCTACCTTTGGTGTACCGGAACATACCTAAACGTTCCTGCACCTAACCTATGTTGTGTTTCCTGACCTTATCCTATACCTTGGATACCGGATTCACTTCACCCTTGTTTGGATAAACCTATTGACCTTAGATGATGTAGAGTTTTCTTGCTCTTCAACCTGGTAGCATGCTGCAGTTTATACATGTGCATGCATTTGATTATCTTGCTACCTTTGACCTTGACCCATTACCTAGATCACCCGAGTAGACCTTTCACCCTCTTCCCTATACCCACTTGCCTTTTCCTCACATTTACCTTTTATCAAACCACTCACCGCTTTAGCCTACTGCCTTGTCAGTTCCTGGTTTGAGGGGGATCACCTTCACCCACACATGGGGCAACCACATCTTATTTTTGTTAGCATCGCTTACCAATACAAGCTACGCAAAAAAAGGGGCAAAATGTAGACACTAAAATTAGGTCACACTCCCCTTCGTCCCTCGACATATAAGCCCCCTTTATTACATCTACCTAGCCATGACCCCCTTCACCCTACTAATATTAATTTAATTAATTAAATTAAATTAATGCTTTATCCTCACTATATTTATTATTTAAATAATATCTACACAAACACTTCACTTAGACACCTCACCAAGCTAACTCAACCTAAGACCTATTCTTAGAAAGTTACCATAACTAACTAAGACTTACCCAAACCCTAAAAATCAATGCCTACACTCCCTCTAACCACATTCCCACATGCTCACAAGAAGCTCCCAGTCTAATCCGCAGGATAATGACACAAGATCCAAGGAAATCAAGAGGATCTCCCTAAGTTTAGTAAACCTAGGAAATCTTGCCGCTGGCGACGCGTCGGGTTACCCCCTAACCGTCACGGTTAAGTTAATTTGGACCACCGCTTGTCGGTTACCCCTTTTAACCCCAAAAAAACCTTATTCTCAAGGTTAGAACTTGGAATAAAGATGGAAAACATTGGGAGAAAGGTGGATGAGCAAGAACAAAATATCAAAGAGATAACGCATCTTCAGAGAGCCAATTCCAGCAAGAACTGACATCCAAGGAAGGAGATTGAGTATCTTCTCCTGCATAGCCTTCCAGCCACATTCTGATCTATCCAAGAAAAAGAGGAGTGTGCATGTAGCCCATGCAGAAGATTTTCTTCAGTTGGTGATCACTTACAGCCTTTAAACCCATCATCAGCACCTCCATCCTTCACACATATACTTTTAGGAATGAAATCCAAGTAAGTACAACATCATACTTTCTTGGTTATTTCATTTTATCATTATTTTATCATCCATTGTTTATCTTGCTCCCTATTGACCATCTCCAACATTTTGTACCTCCATAGACCCATCAAAACCTTGTAAAAACCTATTCCAGTCACCCAATACCTCGTCCCGACCAATCAAATCCTTTGTGTAATCATAAAAGAGACCAAAAATTCATTTTTGTGACGTTTTCAGATTTCACGATAAGAACCGGGCCGATTATACCTAACCGCGGTCGGTCACCCCTGACCGATGCTAGTCTCTGTGTTTTCCCACACAACCTTAAACAGAGACCTATCCACCTAATTTTACCTCACCCTCACTCACCTGTGACCTACTCGAGACCTTTATTAGACCTGCAGAACCTAGAACCAACCATTTGACCCGTGGATTCTATTCTAGCTTAGCCTGTTAGATTAGATCTATTTTATTATTGTGTTTTTAAGTGAGATACCTAAATCATTTCAAAATAACAATAGGATTTACCTTGTTTTCAGCATTAATTTTTTAAAAAGGTGGGTGATGACCATCTAGGAAGTATCACTCTTCAGGATCTAGCTCACGCTAGGCAGTTCACTGCCCATATTTTTTAATTCTTTCTAGTGGTCTTGTTTTCATTACAGGTAGTTCCTCCTAGCCAAAAGGAATCTCTCACGGTCAGCTATGGATTCAGAAGTCATATGCGCGCAACAACCCATCAACCGACATTTGAATACGTATTCCTCCTACGCCCATTACCCTATCTGCATTTTTGGCCAACAATTCAAAGAAACAATCTAAGAAGAAAAAAAGGTGAAACACCTATACATGGGTATTAGGATCAGATATCAATTTAAAAATATCTAAAAAAATCTACATCCTCATCCTTTTACCATCAAAAATATTTTTTTCTTTCAACATGAGTTATTGCATAGTATTTCACCGCAAAAGGATTAATCCCATGCCCTACCTACAATCTAATTAAAAGGGAAGAGAAAAGAGTCACTGGGTGAGGAATAAGATGTAGAATTTCTATGTATTTTTATACCCTATTCTAGAGTTTTGTATTTTAGACAAGTTGGGAGGCTCTTCAAAATGATGATGACCATACATTTAAACCTGCCAATTTTGTTTACTTAAAAATCTTACCGAGTTTAAATATATAGGAATGGTTATAATACATTTGAATGACGATGACCATACATTTAAACATGCCAATTTTGTTTACTTAAAAATCTTACCCAATTTACATATATATGAATGATTATAATACATTTGAAAAAATGATTTTCTTACATTTTGTCAAACATTTCACATGCCTGCAGTAGCTTTTTCATTTGGAAAAAATATAATACATCTAACAAAAATCATGTTTTGTTAACCATGTCCCGCATCATGAAGCTTCTTCCTTATATGTGTATATTAGGGTAGGCATAACTACATCATTAGAAATAGTCTTTATTTTAATTTGGGTATAAATACCTTGTTCAAAACTCTGTGATTTTCACAAGATGGGAGGATTTTTTTTATAAATTCTAATGAGTTTGGCATTATATTTTCCAAATATTATTGCTAAAAGGTATGAGGATTATTAAACAACCAATATAGTTCACAAAGAGGGAGTTGTGCCTTAATTTTCATTATAAAATAGAGGTATTTTCTCACATAGGGAGACATTTCTCTTAAGATCTACTATATGAAAGAGGAAGGGGAAAGTTTCTCTAAACTAGAAAAGACAAAAGATGATAATTCTGCTTCAACATGTACATGGAAAAAAACTCTACCACCACTAGTAGAAGACAACAAATAAAGATTCTAAACCAGTTGGAAAGAAGAAGCCTTTAGAAAAATTAGATCCTATGTTTAATACGCCATCTCAGCTAGAATATTACACTTTAAATGAGATCACACCTCATCTTGGAAGCATAGGGATACAACGATAAAAGGTGAATAGTACCGATGATATGGTCAACCAGATGTACTACTTATATGTCAAGGTAGTAAAATGATGCATGAGCATCACTGTAAAGGCATAAAATTTGGTAATTTTGTGTAAGTAAGGGGTGTGTTAGGCCTTAGAGGTCTTGTTAGGTGTCTTATAACTCCTCCATGGTCTTTACAAGACCTTCTTGTGTGTTAGATGGGACATTTTGAGTTTCCTTCCAAAAAGAGACTATTTGAAATTTGAATTTGAAAATGTCTAGCTTAAGAGGTTTAATGTTGAAAACAAGCCATTTTTGGTTGTAAGAGGTCATTCAAGACCTTAAAAGAGGTAAGTTAATTGTAATCAATATTTGTAAGAGGGCTCATGAGTTAACCAAGCCCTTAACCATAGTGAGTTGAGAGAAAGGTTAGTGAAACCACCTTGAGTTAAGCATATAAGAGGTGAAATTCGAATAAAGAAGTTAGTTATGATATGAGAAGAAGGATTTTGGAGTGGAGTACGTGTGGAATATCCTGGGATGGCTCAAGGAGTTTGTAGGAATGGTTGTAAAATGAATAAAAATTAGATTTCCTTCATAATCCCTCCATGGTGTGTGTGTCTCTTAATTGTTCTTGATTGATGATTGTGCTTTCTATGTTATCTTGTATTTGATTCCAAATGTATTACATAGAATGTATGATGATTTGAGTATGCATGTGAGTTCAGAGTCATGAATGTTGTTTTGGTGAAGGTTGGTTGAGTAACTTGACTTGCACAAGTGATTATGACAGTGCTCTGTAGGTGAAGGGTTTATTAGCCATGTTTCATGATTTATGGGATTTTTCAAGACTTGAGGAAGATGAATAAGTTTGTAATAGATATCTTAGATTCTTTTCATGCTTTTTCATTTCTAGAAAAAGAAGAAATGAATATTATGTGGAAATGAGTTGTGCTTGGGTTCTAGGACAAAGCTAGGGCTTAGTCAAGAGGAAAGGGAGTATATTTAAAGTTTTAACCATAAAAACAAGTGATATTTGGAGGGAAGGTTGGTCTATGCAATATTAATTTGGTTTCTAAGTTTTGTGCTATTTGAAAGAGGTTTTCTGAGTTAAAAAGTAAAAACAAATTCACTTTAATTATAATACCATGTTTCATGGGTTTAGTTATGAGTTCAAGCCTTTAGTCATGAAAGGATTCTTTACAACCAATGTTGATGGATGAGTCAAGTGGAATGGAGCATGTTTAATTCAAAGAGAGGTTATAGAGTTCATAAATAAGAATAATATCAGGGAAAACAATGAAGTTCAAGGGCTAGAAGGAGCTAAGTGTAAGTGCAAACACCGAGTACCGTGTCGATCTGTGGCATCTTAGATTAGAGAACTTAAACGAAGTGAAATTATTTTTAATATGCATTGCTCAAATTTTTGATAACCTTGAGGATATTGAAGAATAGAAGGAAACCTAATGTGAATCAAAATATTGGAAAACCATGGGAGGTCTTTAAAACTATGTATCTCTGTTTGAACTGTGTTACGTGCTTAGATTGGTCTAGAAAGAGGTCTAGAGTGTTAACCCTTGTTCAAGAAGGATTCAACTATGAAGGAGGTTGTACACACACCATTAGAGGTTATGAATAGAAATATAATCATTGTATTGAAGCATATTGAAGCCTGACCTCATGCATTCTTCAAAAATTCAAGTAAGGGAAGTCATAGGTGATGATTAATTATCTTAATACAAGAACCATAAGTCAATTATCTATTAATGGGAACCAATAAACATAAAAAATGTGATGATCTAGATAAATACTGATATAAATAAAGAGTGAGGCAAGTGATAGAGTCTTAGCATGGAAGGTATTCATTCCAATAAGAGTAGGGTAGTTAAGAAATAGTGACACAGTCCTATGAAGGAAAAATTGAGAGTAAAAATTAGTGGAAATGACAAGTGAGGCATAGTATGGTGAGTAAAAAGGATGGAGTGGGTGTAATGAATCTATAATATGATGAATAGACTCTAAAGGAAAATAGGAAAAAGTGGAACAATGTAAGTGGGTTATAACTACATTGAACAAACAAAGAAAAACAAAAAGCTAGTTTAGAGAATCAAAAGGAAGGATGAGGTTATGATGAAATAGTTAAAAGGGAAATGAGGATAAGGAGAGGTAAGATCATGATTATGGTGTTGAGAATAAGTTAAATAATGTTAAAATTCAAAGGAAGAAGATAAAAACATGGTATTGAAGACTTAGAAGGCTTATGAGCAAGATAAGCTTTAAGGACCAAAATTATCATATCTAACAAAATGACGGATAAAAGAAGTATTAGAGTGGGAATAATAGAGAGAATAATTATTTGACAAGGTTTGGTGCAAAAATATATAGCCTTGTCTCATAGGATTATCTCTAAAGGAAGGAATAAAGCCATGAAGATAAAAGGTATAAGGAAAGGGTGAGGAATGGAGAAGGAAATATTAGAGTTGAGGAGTGATTTGCAGAGGTTGGATTCCTTGGAAATAATTTGGTTACAGGTAATAAGTCAACTAGATGGATGGAATTTGAAAAAGAGAGTGAAGTGGCCAATCAAGTCACTTGTGAAGAATGAAAGAAGACAAAAGAAGCATGCTTAGAAGAAGTAAAGGAAGCAAAGAAGTGAGAGCCTATGGAGGATTAAGGAAGAGAGAGTTTCCATGTGAGCAACATGAGGAAGAGGAAGAGAAGAGAGTTCTCATTATGGAGAACATAGTGTAAGATGAATAAGAATGGAGGAGAAGACAAGTGCAAAAAGAATCACTTAGTGAAAAAGGGTGGATAAGGAGGAAAGTGTCCAAGAGAGAGATACTCATGGAGACAATATGGTCTCTATTTTTATTAACTAATGTTGTGTTTACATGTGTGTATACATGTTTGAAGGATTTTGTGAATAATATCAAGAAGAAGACAATGAAAATTGTAATAAAATAGACAAGAAGATACTCTTTTGAGTCAAATGCGTATGATGGAAGCAAAGAGAAGGTTGTAGAAGTTTATGAGGAAAATAATGAGGTCCTCCAACATGCTAATGAAGAGGGAAAAGAAGATATAAAGTTTCTATGATGCTTTGGAAATAATTCAAGAGAGAGAAGACAAGAAAGAATAAAAAACAAGAAGATGGATGGCAAAAAGGAAAAGGAAAGAGATATAATCACAAAGATGGTCTATAATCATGTATATGAAGATCAAAATTATGAATTCCTTCATGCATATGTTAGTGAAATTTTTTGATATACAAGAATGCACAATGAAAAGAGAAGATGGTTCTTCAAAATCTAAATTCCAACATGGATATATCATGCCTAAATGGCTCAAAAATTCAGGTTTTTGTGAACAAGAGATAAAATGAAAGGAAGAGGCTAATGAGGTTATGACATGCAATTGAAAACAAGAGGAAAATGATAGGAAAAGATCATATTTCAGTTTGAGACAAGCATGCAATGAAGATGACCAGGGAATGAGGAATGAAGAAAGAGTTTCTAAGCACAAACTAGCCTATGAATCAAGGAGGAATATTGAAACTACAAGTGTATACTAACATAAAGGGTTGATGAATAAAGTATGGAAGGTGAAAGAAAAGAGAGAAGAGTAGGGAATCCTAAAAAATATAGGAAGAGAAGAAAACAAGAAATGAGCAAGGTAAACAAATTGTTTTAAATACATTGAATGAAGTTACGTTGAGTGAGGCCTTGAAAAGAGATAATGAGTTGATTTTTAAAGCCAACATGCATTGTGAGGAACATGTGAATGATATTCAAGAAGAAGAAGTTAAAAAAATGAGAGAAGATGAAGAAAAAGTGAAGAAAGAGGAAATGGGAGTTGATTATAGTGACCTAACATGTGATTTCAAAGGAGAAATATAATTGTTGTTTCCTAAATTTGATGAAGCAAGTGAAGAGGAGAGTGAAATCTTGTTGTATGAGGAAATGCAAAAGATTGAGGAGATACTTACGGTAATTATAGGTCCAAATCTGCTAAGGAGTTCATTTACAAGCAAGAAAATGAAGAAGAAATGCAAGAGAAACCATTGAAAAACTTAAACAATAATAACTCTAATGAAGATGAAGGAAAAATAAAGGTTCAAGAGAAAGCACATAAGGGAAAATATCAAGAAAATTAGTCAAAAGCAGCAGGATTAAGAGAGGATAATCGAAGTGTCATGAAGAATACAACGAAGGGAAGAAGGAAGATCAAAATGGAACAAGTTTGTATCATATTTTTATATTTAATGTTGCTCCTAGTTGTGTTTGTGCAAGAAATATTCAAATAATGAACAAACAATATGGAAAAGACAAGAAAAAGAAGAATAAATACAATTGAGTTATGAAGGATAAGAGAATGAAGACGATGAGGAATATTTGAAGCCAAATGAAGACATGAAAGGAAAATTCAAAGCAAGAAGAGGCAAGTCAAGAAAGGAAAAGAGTAAGAGAGTTGAATATGAGTGCAAGCAAGGCAAGGATGAAGACCATTCCAAGGAAAAAAGATATTGGAAGAAGAGAAAGAAGATGAAAACCTCCACGGGGGTTTAATTTTTTATTACTATGGATGTATGATGTAGGAGCATCATTATAAAGGCATAAAATTTTGTAATTTTGTGTAAGGGGTGTGTTAGTCCTTAGAGGTCTTGTTATGTGTGTTATAACTCGTCCATGGTATATACAATACCTTCTTGTGTGTTAGATGGGACATTTTGAGTTTCCCTCCAAAAAGAGACTATTTGAAATTTGAATTTGAAAAGGTCTAGCTCAAGAGGTTAAATGTTGAAAATAAGCCATTATTGGTTGTAAGAGGTCATTCAAGACCTTAAAAGAGTTAAGTGTAATAAATATTTTTAAGAGGGCTCATGAGTTAACCAAGCTCTTAACCATATTGAAGTGAGAGAAAGGTTAGTGAAACCACCTTGAGTTAAGCATATAAGAAGTGAAATTTGAATACATAAGTTAGTTATGATATGAGAAGAATGATTTTGGAGTGGATTATGTGTGGAAGAGCTCGAGATGGATCAAGGAGTGTGTAGGAATGGTTGCAAGATGAATAAAAATCAAATTTCCTTCATAATCCCTCCATGGTGTGTGTGTCTCTTAATTGTTCTTGATTGATGATTGTGTTTTATATGTTATATTGTATTTGATTCCAAATGTATTACATGGAATGCATGATGATTTGAGTATGCATGTGAGTTCAGAGTCATGAATTTTGTTGTGGTAAAGTTTGGTTGAGTAACTTGACTTGCATAGTGCTTATGACAACTTGCGGGTTAGTTTGAAGGGTTTTTAGCCACGTTTCATGATTTATGGGAATTTTCAAGACTTGAGGAAGATGAATAAGTTTGTAATAGATCTCTTAAATGTTTTTCATGCTTTGTCACAGTTGGAAAAATAATAAATGAATATTCTATGTAAACTCTATACTCTCGGGTTCTGGGACAGAGCTAGGGCTTAGTCAAGAGGAAAGGGAGTATATTTTATGTTTTAACCATAAAAAATAAGTGAAATTTGGAGGGAAGGTTGGTCTATGTAAGATCAAGGTGGTTTCCAAGTTTTTGCTATTTGAAAGAGGTTTGTTGAGTTAAAAAGTAAAAACAAAGTCACTTTAATTATAATACCTTGTTTCAAGGGTTTAGTTCTGAGTTCAAGCCTTTAGTCATGAAATGATTCTTTACAACCAACGTTGATGGATGATTCAAGTGGAATGGAGCATGTTTAATTCAAATAGAGGTTATAGAATTCATAAATAAGAAGAATATCAGGGAAAACAATGAAGTTCAAGGGATAGAAGGAGCCAAGTTTGATAGTAAATAGTGAGTACCAAGTTGACTGTGACATCTCATATTAGAGAACTTGAACACTGAAATTATTGTTTAATATGAATTGCTCAACTTTCTTGATAACCCTCAGGCTATTGAAGAATATAAGGAAAGATAATGTGAATCAAAATATTCGAAAACCATAGGAGGTCTTTAAAATCGAGTATCTTTGTTTGAATTGTGCTACATGCTTAGATTGATCTAGAAAGAGGTATAGAGTGTTAACCTTGTTCAAGAAGGATTCAAGTATGAAGGATGTTGTACAAGCACCATTATATGTTATGAAGATAATTCTAATAATTTTGATGGGTCGTTGTATTCTCCAATCATTTAACTAACATATTCTTACGCAATGTCATTATAAAACCAGGGTTGTGTCCTAGGTTGTATGCAATGAAGCCCTATGTGTTTAGTTATTTTGTCGGTTCCTTTCTTGGGGGTTTGTTTGTTATGTTTTCCTTTAGTTCTCTGCTAATCTATGGAAATGTAATACTAAGCTACTAAAATGACATTGTTGTAATAAAAAAATCTTTGCGAAGGGAAATTCTTTATCTAAAATTGAAGTACACACACCAAAGCAAAGTAACAAAATTGAAATGACACACTCAACTTGAATTGAAATGCTAAATTGAAATAGCAGGAATGAATAAAACAATAAGATTGATTTGATATAGAAATAATTAAATACATCAAAGTGAGGAAAGTAACTGAATTCAAGTAACCATTCAAACTTCAAACCAATATTCAAATCAAAGCATCTAGACTTTAACTTGCCAGAAATTATGAGCAAATGTAAAGCATAGAAATCCTCTAGTCACCTTGGTCGAGTGGGCCCTTGCTCTCCCTTGGGACGAAGTTTAACTCAACACCACAAATTTTTCAAAACAACATCTATTGTATTGATTCAGAATAAGTTCTTGAACATTCTCAGTAAACTGTAAAAACTAGATAGAATTATATTTGCAAAAGTATTGATATTAACTAACTAACTCATTGTTTTTCAAGGATATTTATATATATAGACTTAAAAATTATACATCATGCCATAGTTATATGCATTAGACTCGTCCATCAACAACCCTATTGGATACTATGGAAATGCTAAAAACATGCTCCATGTCTGTAGGCCGGTTGGAATGGTTGGAAAATTCCTCCACTATGCATGATGGCTATAGACTCGGTTCCTTGATCACAACTCCACGCATCGGTAGTAAATTTCCATCATCATCCTACACATGTCACCATAATTTACTCATAGAGGTAGTTAGTAAGAAGTTACATGGTCAACGATTTGCATGAAACATAATAAGATAAATGCATTAACTTCACTAGAATAAAGCTATGTAAATCATCCCCATGCACTTAATTAATCATGTTTTAAAGACAAATCAATAGACACATAGATCATATAATGAGTCAAATAATGAACCCATCATCTCCCTTGCATTTTACATGTTGGATGTTCCTATGTAACCTTATGTCTGTCCCCGCTCTCTCGCCCAAGCTTCTTAGCCATGTCGTATTCTTCAAACTGACCATCATATTGTTTCCTAGTGCCATTACATCCCTGAATTGTGGAAATAACCTTAACCTGGATGTGAAATTGTCATGGGACCGAGCAGCAGATTTCTACCATGTGGTCATGGGGATGAGGAGAAGAGGTGGCCTTACTTGAATCCCAACCCATTCATCACTATATTCCTTGTTATTCTTTTTAGATAACTACCGAATTATTGTTACAAGTGCATCACCTCACCTCATACCCCAACTTAGATTCTAAGGAGAAATGACTTCTCTTATTTTCAATGGTAAATTTAAGGTATCCCATCTCTTGTCATAGGCCTGCCTAGCTTCACCAAAATGTTGCTGGCTGAAGGCCTCAAAATCTTGTATACACTTATGCAAAACCTGTGAAGTGTTTTCACCAATACCGACCTAATAATACAAAGACTAAAAATTCTTCTTCATTGATACATCATTATGGTGAGTCATCAAATGAAAAAACCAATAGTATGAGCTGTTTGATTAAAAACATTTATTTGTTCACTCCAAATAATCTTATTTCTTAATAAGGACTGAAGGCCTTAATCTAAAAATCTCCCACAAATAGATTAATAAAGAAGTCAGGCACATTTGTGACTAACATGTTATGAAGATAAAACTCACACAATAGGTTTTGAACTTCAGGGGTACTGTTCTGGTAAATCTCCAAAAAGGTTTTTCCATATGGTGCAACATGGGGTTCCTTAGTGCATAGTCTCATTAACTTCCAGGACATAGAATTTCTCTTGGATAAACATATTGTAGATAGAAGAAGGTTTGTGGAAAGCAAACAATTTATAGGCTGAGGACACAAAATCTATGATTGATTCCAATTTCTTTTTCTCATTTGTACTGGGCTCTATTTCCTCTTTAAGTTGTTTGTTTTCTTTGATCAAATCCTTATTTTGAAGAGATAAATGATTTAAATCATTCCATAAATTAAGACCGATGTCTCGTTGTCTCTTAAGAATGCTAACCTCTACTTTCATAGCAGTAATTTCTCTAACCTTCTCTACAAGTCATTTGCATGAATTCTGTTTGCAAAGAAAAATTAGTTTCATGCATACCTTTTAATTTCTCCTTCAAGGAAGAAATTTCATCTTGATAACATTTCAACACCTCATCTCCATGGGATTCTGGGCCACCCATCCCCTCAAAGCAGATTCGGAGCTATAGTACGCATTTCTAGTTTTGAGGGTACTTCCAAAGCCTTGGCCTCTATTTCAAGAGCTGTAGGAGCTTCTACCATGTCAGCATTAGGACATCGTGCTTTGGAAATGGTGGGTGAAAACACATCATCTTTGGACTGCTCAACTAAAGCAGTGGAAGTACCAAATTTTTCATTTTCTTCTACAATCATGGTAGAATCTTCTTTGAATACTACAAGCTGAAATTTCAGGTTTCGCAAAGTGAAATATTGTCTTGGAATTTTTATCGTAGAGGAATGAGTTGACTTGGTTTTCTTTCCCTTAGAAATTTTTGGTATGAGGGCGATTGGTCCTGACCAAAATATTTACCTGTGGTTTCCTCTGAAGGTTGAGGCACCAACTCGAGCTCGGAAAATCTTTGGGAGACTAGTATTTATTGATTCTCTTCTACTTTGAAGTCTCCCCTACATTGATGTTCTCGAGCCTCCTCTTGGGTCTATAGAAAACTGATGCAAGAAAATGAGTTGAATGATCCCTGGATGCTTCAAGGCATCCCTTCCTCCTCCATTCTTATATTTTTGGCCCACCCGAATGACTACGCCTATTAGATACTCAAGTAAATTAACATTGAGGTTAGGGTTTGTGCGCCCTCTATTCAAATGAGTTAAATTTTTCAGAGAATCCCCTCCAAGCACAAATGGCTAACCGTCACAAATAAAGTTTTTATTGACCCATATGATGACCTCTTTCCATATTCTAAGGGACTCTAGTGTTGAATTCCCTTCTAAACACCAAGAGGAGTGAGGATTACCTCTGGAAGAGCTTCACCCTCTGCATGAAACAATGGTATCAAATTTTTAAGAGGAGCATTGGTCACAACTTTGAGACCGAAATATGACAAACCAGAGAGGTCAGAAATGATGTGGCTATTGATCTCAATCCTCTTCCCTCCAATTTGAGAGCATGTCTCCTCAAAATTGATTAAGAATTCATCGACCAAGTAATCATCAAAACCTTCAAATTTCTAGATGAAATCCAACCACCGACATCATGAAATATATGGGAGATGGAGATATTCGCAACAATGGCTTTGGAGAATCAGGATCAAACTTATTTTTCGACCCATGACGTAGATGGATGTGGAAAATATTCATTAAAATTACAAAAGTAGAATTGGGAGAAATCTCATAGCGATAGTATGGAGTTTTTGACAATGACAGTTTTAGAAATTTTTAATTGTTTGAATGCTCCAATGTCGGTGCAAAATTGGTGGCACACAAAGTTGACAAGACACACTTTGCATGGGAAATTTTAATACATAGTAAGGTGCATATCCAATCATAATAAATACCCATACCACATGTACTTTCTTACAAGCCATGTGTCCCCTTCATTAAAACATGACTCATGTGACACATATTTTCATTATTATTCATTAAGATTTATTTCGTACCACAAGATTTGATTTGTACCGCCAATAAATACATTGGGACTTGATTTTTGTGTCAAATTAATTATGAAGAATTAATGCAATGGGGAAAATGCTTCAAAATCCAATATCCATAGCTAAGTAAAATGCACTTACCCCTGCCATATCAACTCACCAAATTCTATAGATTTCCACTTCTGCGCTCATAGAATGAATATGGATTAATGTATAGTATAATAATTAACATTCCTAGCCTTTATTGAAAACATGAACAAAAAAACTACAATCTAAAGGGGAAGAAGATCAAAAACATGATCATCTTCCTTTATTTGAAACTAAAAACTACTCTAGGCCGGAAGAGCCGAACTCTTCCACTGAATCCATTCCCTCACATACCAACATATCCTTATTGAAGGTCTCCTTGTCCAGTAGTCATTGGTACGTCCATAGCCTATGTCCATTTACCAAAAGAGTTCTTATGTCTCCATCAATCGGCAACAGTCTCAAAGAACCGTTGTCATAAACTTTGTCAATCTAATAGGGTCCCAATCATCGTGTTCTCAACTTGCCTTTGAATTATTGATTCTTGGAATCAAATAGTAAGACCCGATATCCTTCATTAAACTTTCTGTGTTTGATATGAGCATCGTGTTAGGGTTTCCTCTGATGTTGGATAATTTCTGTTTGTTTTTGTGCTTCCATCGTTATCTCTTTAATTCATTCAACTGTATCACTCTTTCAGATTGTGCTTCATCCAGGTTAATTCCTATTTCCAGTGATGTTCTCCAAGTCTATAATTCAAATTCCATGAGTAACAGTTGATTTTTCCCATACACAAGTTCGTATGGGGAGAAAATAGTAGTAGTCTTCTGTAGCACTCATAATTACAAGAGATGGAAAAGAGGTTTTTTTTTAAAACATAAAAACAAATAACACAGCTGCAATCGTATAGATTTATTTAATCAAATTCATTAAATCATATTTTTTCTTTTGATCTATCTGACAACATCCATGTAAGCCATGTGTGGCTAAGAAGGGTGTATCTAGATCTCCACAATCTCCCTTCATCACTACTTCGAGTGACAATGCTTACTAGCATTTCGGCTCAACCTTTTCAGGTCATGGGAACCATGTGAAAGTGCTTGGGTCTACCATGAAACTAGTTTCTTGACTTCATATTCAGTATCGACCATTGCACTACCTCATGTTGGTGTTAAACTTCCCATGATTATGTTATCGACAATTATTATTATTTTAATTGGAGGACTAGGTGATCAGACAATGCACAACCATCAATGCATTACTTTGGCCAAAGTTATCCACCGTGCAAGTTACAACTAAACTCAAGACAACACACTAGTCTTATGAGTTTTAGGTCTTCCACCACCTCACAACTATCCCTTTCACAATTATCTAGATCTTATAGTTTGTATTTACTTTATTTCCAATTAAACTTATCTTGCAAGAGTTTATATCGAGATAGATGCCAAAGACCAACTAGAATCATTATGAGATAAGTACATTCATTATGCTGAAATGTAACTATTTCAGCATTCCGCATGTACTTATTCCTTAATATGCCTAATGGATCTTTGATCTCTCCTCACATTAGTCATTTAACAAAATTCATTATATACCTCTAGGGCTTATTTAAAATAATTAAATTCCGGTTACTTGCTCCCGTTCCCAAGTAAATACACAAGTCATAATTAGTTGATTTAATTAAATAATGATTCTTCTCTAAACAATTATTTGATTAACTCAAATTAATTATCTTGAATATTATTACTTCCTATCTAGTTTCTCGTTTCTTGATGTTTGATTTTTAACCTTAAATTACCTTTTTATAACAATACTTTTTCATCCTCTATATATTAGGCTTTACAATCTTAACATATTAATGTCAATTTTACCGGAAGGATGAATTAAATATATATTAATATATATTTAATTATTCCTTCGATTAACTATGCCACTAAATAGCTATTTAATTTAGAAATTAAAAGACAATTGAATGTTACAATAATTGTCCAATTATTGGCTTCATACATTGATAAATATCAAATAAATATATTTAACAATTTATGATAAGTAAGATTTCACAATTCTAGTATTTATCATTTACTCATATTGAGATATTATTACATACAAAGTAATCATCTCTTTATTAAAATCATAAATTACATATGTCGTTAAGGCAAAATATATAACTGATACGATAACTCTCACATAGTGAGGTTTGAATATTAACAATGGGTCCAAGATCCCAATAAATTCAGTCAAAATTCTTAGATCCAGGCTACGATAAAACTTCACAAGACATGAGTTTTCCGCATATCCGAATGTGAGGGATAATTGTCATGCAAGACTAGAGTAGTGGTATGATGTCATTTCAAAATGAACCGACATGAACATTAACTCCATTTTCGATGTAATTATTTAATAAAATAGAAAAAAGTATGCATGCTATTTTTTTACACAAATACAGGGGTGATAAAATTGAAAATGATAATGCTTCGGTTTATACATATTATTCAACGGAAGCGATTGCGAATAGAACATTAAAATTCATATCTCAGAGTTTACTTAACAAACTTTCACATGGTTATGACATCTCTATTTCAATTTCAATCCACCAATCATTTAATGTCTAAAGTCAATACAAGAAACCAATGGGAAAAATATTATTTAAAAGAGTACCGATATTCCCTTTCCTATTTTTTTTAAGTTCCAAACACAAGAGAGTAATCAAACCATAATCGTTCAACATCCAAATTTTAGATTATAGCTTCAAGCAAATCATGCTTTACATGGTACAAATTTAAATATTAATTTTCTTACCTTCCAATCAATGAGCAACTTAACAAAACTGTCCGGAATCATCATTTCCAAATACCAATTAAACATATTCTTTCTAGGTAATGAGCAGCTCATCATATTGTCCAAAAACTTCATTAATCAAGTAAAATAAAACTTTTTATTTCTAGTCAATGAACAACTCTAAAAAAAAGGTCCAAAAACATCATTAACAAGAAAATAAAAACATATTATTTTTAGTTAAGGAGCAACTCTACAAAATGTCTAAGAACATCATTTTAACAAGGAACATAAAACATTATTTTCAGTCAATGAGCAACTCTAAAAAAACGTCTAAGAACATCATTAACAAATAAAATAAAAACCTATTATTTTTAGTTACGGAACAACTCTACAAACTATCACAAGAATTGCCATAAATACATCATTTTAACATGTACTTTGTGGTAAATGAACAACCCAACAAAACAATATAGAAAGCACCATTATTACATCATTTAAACATGTGCTTTCCAGTAAATGAACAACCCAATGAAATGGTACAAAAATTCATTATTATACCCCATAACTAGTCCTTTTCTTTCCTAATTATTTTTCTTTTCAAACACGCAAATCTCACACTATCAGATGTCATTACACCAATCCACTCAAGTACAGGTTTGCATAGAGTAATAACTTAATTTTTTTTCAAGAAAAACCATTAATGAAAGGAAACTATCAGACAAATTGATTGGAATAAAGTATTCACAAAATGATTCCCATACTTCTGCATCTTGAAAAACCCATGGAACCCGAAAATCGAATTGCATAGAGTATTATCACGAAATTTTCCAAAAACCCAGAAACGAAAGAACTATCAGTAACTTGTTTTGCACATACCCAACTCGTTTTTATACCAACAATAATTTTCTTTTGTTAATAGTTATCAATACCCTGAAACAAATACCAGGAAAATGGTTTACACTCTTTCCGAAAATCATTTTTCTCAAACAAATAAATTTTTGTTGAACAATAATAAAAACTTAAGAGTAGAAAATGATTTGGGTTTCCAGAAATCGATCTCTTTCAGCAAAAATCAATTTGAGTTTCCAAGAATCAAATTATAATAGAAAAAAATGATTTGGGATATCCATGAATCAAATTTAAATAGCAAAAATCAATTTGGATATATATAAAAATGATTTTCTTCAACACAAATTGATTTGGGTATACATAAATCGATTTTCTTCAACACAAATCGATTTGAGAGAACAAATACCCATTTTAGCAACCAAAAATTCTAGCATAATCAGCAAATCAAATGCCCATTTGGCTTTTTGGAGTTTCATAAAATATTTACCCAAAATTTGCCAAGAAAACAACATGCATGAAAAATTCCCAACTTATTAAACAAGCAACAAAGAATGGAAGGAACATTCATGCTCGGAAGAAAACTAGAACCAACAAACCCTCCTACACCTCCGGCTCCAACAAGTTGAATCCTTCCGTCTTCCAAAACTCACGTAGGTATCCCAGAAGGGAAGAGTGAAAATAAGAAAAGGAGAAATAAAAAGAAAATAATATGAAAGAAACTTTAGTTGGGCAGCATATTGAGGAAGTTTCGGCTTCCCAATGCTGGCACATGCATCAAATGCATGCCACATACTTGGTGCCATGTGAAGGTGTTTCACTTTACAAAACCTACAAATATTAAATATATATATATATATATATATATATATATATATATATATATATATATATTAAAGCTTTTGACTTACATGCCAAATCCTTTTAGGATTTAAAAATATATAATTTTACAAATTAATAATGCATTTTTTAATTTTAATTTTTGTTGTTACCTAAACCTTAATGGTTAAGTTAAAATTAATCATCATAATACAAGTCCACATATAACCAACAATATATTATCATAATAATTATTTGAATTTATACGTTCCATATAAAACATTCTAACTAACGAAAATCACCAAGTTTGTAAATAATAATTCGAATATTCTCATAAAGCTGGCTTGACATAGCATTGTCAAATAAAACAGAGGTAGTTATCATTACGGTCATTGTAAAAGTTGAACAAAACAAAAGACGACAAAACCTATTAAAATAAAGTAACCGAAATACAAATAACTGAAATATTCACTATCGTTTATGAACCGTTTTACCTACAATCAAGGCCTAATCACATTTAGGAAGGATCATCAAGGTGGGTGCGGGGTTACCCATTCAACAATGTCATGCCCGACAACTGATCAGAAGATCATTTTAAAAATTTCCCTAAACATCCCTAAATGGTGCCAGTACAAAAGATCATCTTGAGAGCTTTCCATCGACTGTAAGAACACGACAAACGGACATCGGGAGCTCTAGATATGTCCGGTCAAAGTTCAGACATCGGGAAAGTCAACTTTGGTCAATTGGTCAATATTGGACCAATGGCACTGCGACACGTGGCGAAAAGGAAAAAGGGAGTTGTTTGTTGGTTTTCGATCACTAGTCTTCGACGAGCGTAAAAATGGTGCACGGGAACAAGAGGCTCAACTTTTATTACGGAGGGGAGCCCGACCACCGTGTGGACTATGGTATTATTGCCGACGTGGTGGGTCCACAAGCCACCATGTGGCTTGTCACCACTCGTCGAATTCACTCGATCAATTGCCTATCGGGAGACAAAAATTGGACTACATGATGACCGAGTTAATTAATTTCGATACCCCATGGTATGGGTCAAATTTTTATTTACTTGGTAAGTCCACTTACACACCATTCCAAATGCCACGTATATATATATATATATATATATATATATATATATATATATATATATGTTCAAACATTAGCATAAATTGCCAACATACTATACTTCCACGTGGAGGAGGAGTGAAGCGGTCTTTTGGGAGCATGTTTAATGTTATGCATGGAAATCTACGTAGGGGCGGTTATGCCTCTAATGGTCCTTTGACCACTTCAAACAAAGCGTGAAAGGCTTAATAAAGCCTAAGACCTTATCACTCCACAAAATGTGGGATATACCCACTTCAAAAGCCGCCTCTTTTGGGATTTAATCCCATTTAAAATGCTAAGCGCCCACTTTAAAATATTTTATCCCTTATCGAAATACTACGAGCTAAAGGTTTAAAAATAGCCTAAGGGATAATATGTAAGTGCATATTTTTTGGGCCCTAAAATTGTATAAATAGGGAACCCATTTGCATTGTAATACACACAACCCAAGCTTATTATTTGTTAAGCTTATTGTGGAGACACACCCCAAGCTTATTATTTGTTAAGCTTATTGTGGGGACTCACATCGGTGCAACGGAGAAACTCATTGCTAGAGCGTGGAAAGGTGGACACACACATTAGTCCAACAAGCTTATTATTTTTAAGCTTATTTGTGAGATGTGTCAACAAATATTGTTTATTGGCCTATTATTTTAGGCAATAGTAGATGAAATATTTGTGATTGGGAGTAAATTATAAACTACCCAATAGGCCCATTGAGCCACACCAATTACTTGCAAATCCTGGATTGTCGACCAGGAGTGCTAGCGTCGCATTGATAGCGTCGGGAAGGCCGATCGAAGCCGAAGGAGATTGTGCATCAGGAAGGTGAAGAACAATTCGACTAATCATTGGAAGTTTTGAAGAACTGGTGTACTGATAGGCAAGTAAAATTCCATTAGGTTTTCTTGTGAAAGTACTATTGTAACTTACAAGTTTTGACTAGTGGAACGGTTCGACCACGAACTCGGAGACGTAGGCAATTGCGAACTCGTAATCAATCTTTGTGCAATTGTCTTAAATGTCTTGCATTTTATTTTAAATTGATTACTTAAAAGGAGTAAATTATCGGCAAATAATTAAAGCCTATAAGGGTCGAGATTAGGTAGTAATAATCTGATTATTTTCGGATCATGTTTGGTATCAGAGCTGGTTTCGACACCTGAGAAAGTTTGAGCTGCTGCTATCTCTAAGCATGTTTGGTATCGTAGATGGTTTAGCTCCAACAGAGTGATTGCTTCAAGATTGGTGCAGTTGGTTCAATTTGTGTGAACATGGTACAAGTGCACTATGGGCAAGATGTCTAAACAGGCAAAGCTCGAGGAAATTGAAGCTTATAATCACTAGATCCAGGAAGAGAACTCTCTCCTGTGATCAATGTATTACTCCTTGGAAGAGGAGAATGCTCGTTTGAAATCAAAACTAAAACCAAGGATGAGCTCTTGGCAAGGTTGCAGTGTGGTGATCAGAGAAAGGAAATACCTTCAACTTCAGATGTAGAGACCATGGCAGATGATTGACATTGTAAGTTGTTCACCACTGGAATCTTCTTCTTCCTCCCATTCGGTTTTGGATTCAGGTAATGAAGTCTTTGGTTTGTTTGAAAAGCATACTAGAGGCATTGGATCCAAATTACTAGATAAAATGGGATTTGATGGAAGAGGCCTTGGGAAAAATTGTCAAGGCATTTCTAACCCAATACAGGTCGAGGATTGTCCTCATTTTATAGGTTTGGGTTATCCTAGTGTGGGAATGGAAATTGGAGAATGCTCTAAGAATCTTTGGCGATGGGAGACAAGCTTAGAAAGCAAAGTGAATACCCCACTAGTCCTACAAGAAGATTATGAGTAGGAAAGTTGTGCTTTGTTGTCACAAGCAAAATGTGGTAAGAGAAATCAGTGAAGAGGTAATGAGATTCCACCTCCAGTTTCTTACCATAATCATAAGCATGGTAAAACTTATGATCCACTTTTTCAGCTTAAGAAGTATGGTTATGATTTTTAGAAGATGTGGAATTCCTTTCCATGTACTTTTTGTGGATTGCATAATCATTAGTGGCCAGATGCTGGAAGAGAAGGACATTGATGAAGAAGTTGATGCCATTCATCAGGAACAAGGCAAATCAGAAAGACCAATCTTGTCATGCAGAGTCGAGAAATGGTAGAAAGAGTTCCTCATCCCAGAAGAAGGAGATTAAGAGGAATTTTTGTGCTCATTGCCAAAGGAATGGGCATCAGGTGGAAAATTGCTGGAAACTGCATCCATCTCGCCATCAGAGTAATGGCAAGCCAAAGATGGAATGGAGGCCTATTGCAAAGGCAAAGGAAGTTTCTACTCCACCACCAGTTGACAAGTCAACCCAGGACCAGGTAATACCTGAAAGTGAAAGTCCTTTAAAATGGGTAAGTCAACAATTTTTCAATTATATATTGCATAATTCAGATTGATGAATCGTATGCAGTATTAAGTTTGGAGATCAAATTTTGTGAGAAAATGCTGAGAGAAAGGTTTACCATACTCAGTGGATTTTCTTACTTAGAAAATTTGATTAATGCTCCAAACATATCTCCTAATAATCTTGTGAGTACCTATTACAGCTTGGATATAGGAATTAACTCATATAAATCTTGGAGATTGATCTACCATTTATGTAGACAATAGAGTTCACAGAGATCAGCTCGGAACTTCATTCTGTGTAGAGGCATTGTGACCGTGCAACAAAATGGTAGTTGAATCACCGTTGGCATTGACGTCGGGTTGGAACTTCATTATGTGTAGAGGCATTGCGACCGTGTAGCAGAATGGTACCTGATATTAGTATGTCAACAAGAGGAAATCTCAAAGGATTAGCTCAAAATGTCATTGGTGTCAAGGCATTGCGACCACACATTCGAATGGTAGCTGATCATCAGACTTAGCATCATGCATTGGAGAGTCGAGGTATTGAAAGAGGCTTAGCATCATGCATTGGAGGCGTTGATGTCTGATTGAGGTCTATAGAGACTTAGCATCGTGCATCGGAGGCTCGAGGTCTTGAAAGAGGCTTAACATCATGCATTGGAGGCGTTGAGGTCTGTAAAGGGACAAGGCATTGTCCATCATTGACATCGGATCAATCAAAGCTCTACGTAACATGGAGTTCCTTCAAACCAGTTTGGATTATGTGGAATCAACTTGGAGCTAGGAGCTGTGTTATAGAGTAAAAGAAGATCCTTGTTGTCAGATATCAAGAAGCTTAGCACCACATAGAAGGAGCGTTGAGGTTTCATTCAGAAACTTAGCACCATAAAGCGGAGGCGTGGAGGTCTTCTTCGGATATCAGAGTGGCGCAGCGGAAGCGTTGTGGGCCCATAACCCACAAGTCCTAGGATTGGAGCAGAGTTTTCGAAGTGAGAAGGTTGGAGGAGAAGACCCAAGGGTCTACTACAGTAGCACTTCCGAGGTGGCAGCAGAGTTTTTCAGATTCAGGACAGTATGGAAGCTTTTTGGGACAAAAAGCCTTTCTAAGTGGGGAGGTGTGATCAGGGGATCATTTTTAAAATTTCCCTAAACATCCCTAAATGGTGTTAGTGTAGAATATCATCTCGAGAGCTTTCCATCGACTGTAAGAACACAAAAATGAACATCGGGAGCTCTAGATATGTCGGTCAAAGTTCAGACATCGGGAAAGTCAACTTTGGTCAACTAGTCAATATTGGACCAATGACATGCAACACGTGGGCAAAAAGGCAAAAAGGAGTTTTTTTTGGTTTTTCAATCACCGGTCTTTGACAGCGTAAAAATGGTGCATGGGAACAAGAGGTTCAACCTTTATTACGGAGGGGAGCTTGGCCACCGTGTGGACTATGGTATTATCACCGACGTGGTGGGTCCACAAGCCACCAAGTGGCTTGCCACCACTCATCGAATTCACTCGATTTACCTATCGAGAGACGACAAGTGGACTACATGATGACCGAGTTAATTAATTTCGATACCCCATGGTATGGGTCAAATTTTTATTTACTTGGTAAGTCCACTTACACACCATTCCAAATGCCACGTATATATATATATATATATATATATATATATATATATATAATGTTCAAACATTAGTATAAACCACCAACATATTATACTTCCACGTGGAGGAGGAGTGAAGCGGTGGTGGGGAGCATGTTTAATGTTTTGCATGGAAATCCACGTAGGGGCGGTTATGCCTCTAATGGTCCTTTGACCACTTCAAACAAAGCGTGAAAGGATTAATAAAGCCTAAGACCTTATTACTCCACAAAATATGGGATATACCCACTTAAAAAGCTGCCTCTTTAGGGATTTAATCCCATTTAAAATGCTAAGTGCCCACTTTGGAATATTTTATCCCTTATCAAAATACTACGGGCTAAAGGTTTAAAAATAGCCTAAGGGATAATATGTAAGTGCATATTTTTGGGCCCTAAAATTGTATAAATAGGGAACCCATTTGCATTGTAATACACACACAACCCAAGCTTATTATTTGTTAAGCTTATTGTGGGGACACACACCCCAAGCTTATTATTTGTTAAGCTTATTGTGGAGACACACCCCAAGCTTATTATTTGTTAAGCTTATTGTGGGGACACACACCGGCGCAACGGAGAAGCTCATTGCTAGAGCGCGGAAAGGTGGGACACACATTAGTCCAACAAGCTTATTATTTTTAAGCTTATTTGTGAGATGTGTCAACAAATATTGTTTATTGGCCTATTATTTTAGGCAATAGTAGATGAAATATTTGTGATTGGGAGTAAATTATAAACTACCCAATAGGCCCATTGAGCCACACCAATTACTTGCAAATCTGGATTATCGACTGGAGTGCTAGCGTCGCATTGATAGCGTCGGGAAGGCCGATCGAAGCCGAAGGAGATTGTGCATCAGGAAGGTGAAGAAAAATTTGACTGATCATTGGAAGTTTTTGAAGAACTGGTGTACTGATAGGCAAGTAAAATTCCATTAGGTTTTCTTGTGAAAGTACTATTGTAACTTACAAGTTTTGACTAGTGGAACGGTTCGACCACGAACCTGGAGACGTAGGCAATTTCTGAACTCCATAATCAATCTTTGTGCAATTGTCTTAAATGTCTTGCATTTTATTTTAAATTGATTACTTAAAAGGAGTAAATTATCGGCAAATAATTAAAGCCTACGTAGTAAGTAATAATCGATTATTTTCGGATCGGCTGACCAAAGTTGTGGGTCATGACACCCTTATATATCTAGACCAAATGAATTCTTACACACAATGATGATCTCATCTAATATTGAATAGTATTAACCATAGTTAATTTAACTTTCTAGAAATTTGGGATGTTACATACTCCACCCCTTAGAATAATCATCATCTCGATGATTTCAGGATAAATAGATAAACTAAACCCATCATTCATTTGTTGCATAAATATATTTCAAATCAGCTTAGAATTTGTAACAATATCATTTCAGTTGAATCATAAAGGTCACAACAACCCTTATATATCTAGAAAATTGGTCACATAATCTGTAGACATAACACATAACTGCTTAGAGGACATATTTTCCAGGTTCATTAACAAAATCTTCCACAATAACTACTAATAAAAAAGTACCTTAGTCCCAATATTCAGTTGTAGGATTATCTACAGGATTTTCTTATCTATCACTTTATAGAAAGAACTTAATTTAACATTGTACCAAAAATATATTCTTAAAAATCAGTCAAACAAATGCGAAAAAGTAGTATGGATACTTCTAGATTCTCCCAAGTGTCACTTTCTTCATAATATTGGTCCCACTTGACCTTACATTGTGAAACCTCATGGTTTCTCAAGTGTAACTTGCGGGTTTCTAGTATCCTTATAGGCTCAACCGTGATTACCCCTGGATCTAGAACCTGCAATGAATCCCAATTAAGTACATGTGTTAAATTAGGTACATATTTCTTAAGCAAGGATACATGAAATACACATCATGGACTGGATAGAGTGGGAGACAGTGCTAGCTTATAGGTTACTGGTCCAATGACCTCTAGGACTTCAAATGGTCCTACAAACCTAGGAGATAGTTTGGCTGACTTGCCAAACTAAATGGAACTCTTTTTAGGTTTGATCCTAAGAAAAACTTTATCTCCCACGTTAAACTTTCTGTCAATTCTTTTTAAATATGCATAACTTTTCTATCTATTTTCTACGCCTCTTTCAATCTTTCTTGGATTAATTTAACTCGTTTTTCCATTTAAGAAAGCATTTGGTCCAATCAAGTACTCTATCTTTAGGATTGTCCCAACGTATAGGTGTTCTACACATACAACCATATAAGGCCTCAAAAGGAGCCATCGAATGGAAGAATGGTAAGTATTATTATAGGTGAATTCAACCAAGGAAGGTACTCTTCCCATTTGTATTGTTGGTCCATGCAATACTTTCTTAGTAAATCTTATAATACTTGATTTACTCTTTCAGTTTGACCATTAGTTTCAGGATGGTAGGCAGAACTTATGTTTAGTTTTGTCCCTAAGGCAGCATACAAAGTTTGCCAAAATCTAGAAGTCATCCTTGAGTCCCTGTCTGAAATTATTATTTCTAGAACTCCATGTAATCGGAAAACTTCTTGCACAAACCTTTTTGCCAGTATGGGTGAATTATCCTTTAAATTACTGTTATAAAATGTGCCACTTTAGTTAATTTTTCTACAACTAAAAATATAACATCATGTTTATTTTGGGACATAGAGTAGACCTTAAAATCCATACCTATAACTTGTCACTTATATTCTGGCTCGTTGTGAAGATATAATAGTCCTACTGGATGTGAATGTTCAGCCTTTACTTGCTGACATTCTAGGCATTGTGAGACATAAAGAATCACATCATTTTTCATCTTTTTCTAGAAGTATTGCTTTTTGATGTCCGCCATCATCTTTGTTACTCCTGGGTGTCCCGAGTAGGGAGCATCATGAAATTCTCTCAGAACTTTATTTTTGAGTTCCTTACCCTTTGGTACATATATTTTTTGTTATAATGCAAAATCCCATCTGTTTCCAGCTTGAAACCATCATACCTTTTGTCTCTCGGATGTTTTTCTAGAGCTGTTTTAACATGATTGTAGTAGGGCTCATTGGTTAACTCATTTTTGAATTCATCCTTGAATTGGGTTCTTAATGTAATTATAACAACAATATATTTTCTCGTGACTTAAGGAATCAACCACCCTATTCTCTTTACCCTTAATGTAATTTATATCAAAGTCATAATTTGCTAGGAAATCCAGCCATCTTAGCTTCCTTGCATTTAGATTTGGCTGCATAAAGATGTACTTGAGCCCAAGATGATTTGTTTTGAGTTCAAAAGGTTTCCCAAGAAAATAGTTCCTCCATACCTATAGCGCATGAACAATTACAACAAGCGCAAGATCACGTGGTGCGTAATTTACTTCATGCACCCTCAACTTCCTACTTTGAAAAGCTACCACATGCCCATCTTTTAGTAGTACTCCACCCAAACCTTCCCTAAAGCACCGGTTACCACCAAGAGGTTCTCGTTTGGATCAGAATCTTCAACATTGGAGCACTTGTGAGTCTACCTTTTAACTCCTTGAAGGATTCTTCGCACTTACTGTCCCAAAAAAAATTCTTACCCTTCTTTTGCAAAGAAGTCATAGGTCCTACTAACCTAGAGAAGTTCTTTACGAACTTTTGATAGTAACTGCTAGACCCATAAAACTTCTCACTTCAGGCATATCCTTCGATGCTAGCCATTCCATGATGGCACCGATCTTGAAGGGTCAACCGAGATTCCTTCTTTATTTATTATGTGACCTAAGTATTGTACTTCGTATTGATAGAAAGAACACTTAGATAACTTTCCATATAATTTATGTTTTCTGAGAATTTCCAACACAATCCTTAAATGTTCATCATGTTCTTCCTCATTCTTGGAGTATATTAATATATCATCGAGAAATAAAAGTAAAAATTGGTCTAAGTATTCCCTAAACACGTTGTTCATCAAGTTCATGAAAGCGACATGTGCATTTGTTAGACCAAAGGGAAAAAATGTAAACTCGTAATGCCCATACCTTGTACTAAAAGTGGTTTTATGGATATCTTCATCCCTGATTTGCAGTTGATGATAACCGGATCTGAGATCTATCTTGGAAAAAAATTGAGCCCCCCATTTGATAAAAAAGATCATCAATTCGGGGTAGCAGGTACCGATTCTTCACTGTTGCCTTGTTGAGCATTCGATAATCAATACAAATTCGAAGGGACTCATCCTTCTTTTCACAAAGATTACGGTGTAACCCATGGTGATATACTTGGTCTAATCATCCCCAAGGACAATAACTCATGTAATTGAGGTTTCAACTCAACTAGTTCGGTTATTGTCATTATGTACGGTGCCTTGGAGATCGCTTCCATTGCTGGTTTGACCTCTATTATGAAATCAAATTCATGCTTAGGTGGAAGTCCAGTTAACTCATTTGGAAACACATCTCCAAATTCCCTTAGGATGGGAAATGCTTAAATTTCAGGCTCATTTTCTGTCCCGAATATGTTATTTTTACAACATATAGATGGCAGCCCTTTCACTTTGCCTTTTGAGCCGCATGGCAGTAAATCTACCTAGTGACAAACTCTATTTTAACACCCAGAACATTTTTGTTTTTATTGATCAACGTAACAAGTTACACATTTTCTTAAGCAATCCAAGGTTGCATTATGTTAAATTAACCAATTTATACCTATGAAAACATCATAAGATCTAAGAGGTTCCACATACTGGTTTAATCTTGTCATGAACTCAGAAATTCTAGTGGTGCCTCAAACAAACACCGATTCACTCTATATACAACATTATTTCCATACTATACAATCCAATTGTATTCCATGTACTCGAGATCTTATTTTGAGTTTATCGGCTACTTTAGATGAAATAAAACATTCTGTTGAACCATAATCAAATAAAAAGAAACAAGTTCTCCAAAAAGCTTACCCGAGGTTTCTATTGAGTCATTTACTTTTCCTCTTGTGTATTATGGACTGCAACATAAATCTTATGTTGCTGCCCTTCTTTATTTTGTGGTAGATCCCTTTCGTTGATTATTCCATTAACCTCATTGCGTGACGGTTGTTAGCGAAATGATCGCCACCGCACTTAAAACATCCACCCAATGTCCTTTTCTCTCAATCTTATTCTAACCGAAACTTGTTCCTTATCGCCCATTTTTTTATTCACAAAATTTCTACCCACTATTCCTCTTTTATTGGCATGCCTGAACTTGTTGTTTCCCTTTTTCCATGTTGGTTCACTTGCGGTTGGTGTTTGAGAATTGCTATTTTTCCTTCATGTTTTCCTCTTTAGAGGCATAAATACTTCGCATCTTTTGTTCTTGCTTGATAGATTTTTCAAACACTGTTTCCATCGAGGTAGGTCCATGAACATCTACCTCACCACCAATGCTAGGATTCAATCCCATTATAAATTTTCTCATTCTAAACTTGATCCTTTTGATACATAGGAACATATTCCAACAATTGAGTGAAACGTTCCCAATATTCTCAGAATCGAGTACTTTCCTTGAATCAAATTTTAGAATTCTACCATCTTTTGGTCAAAGTATAGTGACACAACCATCTTTGATGAAGTAGGTCTTGAAATGCTCCCACATGATCATACCGTAATCAATTTCTAGTTCTATTTTTCGGTTATCCCACCAGGAAGATGCTTCACGAGACAATTGGTAGGCTCCCCATACTGATTTTGTCTCCTCTGAAAAGTCCCTAATCTCAAAATACTTTTCCATTTCAGAGAGCCAATTTTCAGCACCATCCCCAAGATTTGTACCATCAAATTTAGGTGGGGATATTATTTTAATGTCCCTTGTTAACTCGAGCTTGACCTTACTTTCTTATTTTCCCTTTCATTCAGGTGCTCGGGTTGATCATCATGTTTCTCATCACCCTGATTCTCATCCCTGCGATCCTTATCTTCTTCACCACCCTGACCTTGTTGTTCTATGGTAGTAACTCAATTTTGGGTGTCATTCAAAAAGTTGAGGATTTCTTCTAACTTAGCAAAGTCGTATTATCCGGCATGTCATCATTATTTACCCCACTTCCACTTGTCATATTAGCTCTTGTTGCCAGCCTAGCCATAGTTTCCTATTTTATAAGAGAGGATAATTTTTATTAAAACGTGTGTCCCATTAATGTCCAAGTGTTTGAGCCTCTGGCTCTGATACCAAAATGTAGCACTCATAATTACAAGAGCTGGAAAAAGAGGATTTTTAAAAAAACATAAAAACAAATTACACAGTTGCAATTGTATAGATTTATTTAATCAAATTCATTAAATCAGATTTGTTCTTTTGATCTATCTGACAACATCCATGTAAGCCATGTGCGGTTGAGAAGGGTGTATCCAGATCTCCATGATCTCCCTTCGTCACTACTTCGAGTGACAATGCTTACTAGAATTTCAGCTCAACCATTTTTAGGTCATGGGAACCATGTGAAAGTCCTTTGGTCTACCACGAAGCTAGTTTCCCGACTTCGTATTCTGGTATCTCGACCATTTCCTACCTCATGTTCAGTGTTCAACTTCCCATGATCAGGTTACTGACAATTATTATTATTTTAATTAGAGGACTAGGTGATCAGACAATGCACAACCATCAATGCATTACTTTGGCCAAAGTTATCCACCATGCAAGTTACAACTAAACCCAAGACAACACACTAATCTTATGAGTTTTAAGTCTTCCACCACCTCACAACTATCCCTTTCACAGTTATCTAGATCTTTTATAGTTTGTATTTACATTATTTCCAATTAAACTTATCTTATAAGAGTTTATATCGAGATAGATGCCAAAGGCCAACTAGAATCATTATGAGATAAGTACATTTGTTATGCTGAAATGTAACTATTTTAGCATTTCGCATGTACTTATCCCTTGATATGCCTAATGGATATTTGATCTCTCCTCCAATTAGTCATATAACAAAATTCATTATATACCTCTAGGGCTTATTTAAAATAATTAACTTCCGGTTGCTTGCTCTCGCTTCCCAAGTAAATACACCACAACAAGTCATAATTAGTTGATTTAATTAAATAACAGAAAGTTCTCTAAACAATTATTTGATTAACTCAAATTAATTATCTTGAATATTATTACTTCTTATCTAGTTTCTCGTTTCCGATGTTCAATTTTTAACCTTAAATTACCTTTTTATAACAATACTCTTTCATCCTCTATATATTTGGCTTTACAATCTTAACATATTAATATCAAGTTTACTGGAAGGCTGAATTAAATATATATTAATATATATTTAATTATTCCTCCGATTAACTACACCACTAAATAGCTATTTAATTTAGAAATTAAAAGACAATTGAACGTTACAATAATTATCCAATTATTGGATACATACATTGATAAATATCAAATAAATATATTTAACAATTTATGATAAGTAAGATTTCACAATTATAGTATTTATCATTTACTCATATTGAGATATTATTACATATAAAGTAATCATCTCTTTATTAAAATTATAAATTACATATGTCGTTAAGGCGAAATATATAATCGCGATACGGTAACTCTCACATAGTGAGGTTTGAATATTAACAATGGATCCAAGATCCCAATCAATTCAGCTTAAAATTCTACGATATCATCCTTCTACAAATTGAAATCCAAGTAACTCATTTAGATCCAAGCTACGATAAAACTTCACAAGACATGAGTTTTCCGCATAGCCGAATGTGAGGGCTAATTGTCCTGCAAGACTAGAGTAGTGGTATGATGTCGGTTCAAAATGAACCGGCATGAACATTAACTCCATTTTTGATGTAATTATTTAATAAAATAGAAATAAAGTATGCATGCTATTTTTTTACACAAATACAGGTGATAAAATTGAAAATGATAATGTTTCGGTTTATACATATTATTCAACGTAAACAGATTACGAATAGAACATTAAAATTTCTATGTCGAGTTTACTTAACAAACTTTCACATGGTTATGACATCTCTATTTCAATTTCAATCCACCAATCATTTAATGTCTAAAGTCAATACAAGAAACCAATGGGAAAAATATTATTTAAAAGAGTACCGATATTCCCTTTCCTAGTTTTTTTAAGTTCCCAACACAAGAGAGTAATCAAACCATAATCGTTCAACATCCAAATTTTAGATTATAGCTTCAAGAAAATCATGCTTTACATGGTACAAATTTAAATATTATTTTTCTTACCTTCCAATCAATGAGCAACTTAACAAAAGCATTCAAATCATCATTTCCAAATACCAATTAAACATATTCTTTCTAGGTAATCGAAGCTCATCATATCGTCAAAAATGTCATTTATCAAGTAAAATAAAACTTATTATTTCAATCGGTGAGAAGCTCTAAAAAAACGTTGAAGAATGTCATTAACAAGAAAATAAAAAACATATTATTTTCAGTTAAGGAGCATCTCTACAACACGTCTAAGAACATCATTTTAGTAAGGAAAATAAAACATTATTTTCAGTCAATGAGCAGCTCTACAAAACGTCTAAGAACATCATTAACAAATAAAATAAAAACATATTATTTTCGAGTTAAGGAGCCGCTCTACAAACTAGCACAAGAATCACCATAAATACATCATTTTAACATGTATTTTCTTGGAAAATGTACTTTTGGGAAATGAACAACCCAACGAAATAATATAACAACACCATTATTACATCATTTAAACATGTGCTTTCCAAGAAATGAACAACCCAACGAAACAAGATACAAAAATTCATTACCTTACCCCATAATCAATCCTTTTCTTTCCTAATTATTTTTCTTTTCAAACACGCAAATCTCACACTATCAAATTTCATTGCACCAATCCACTCAACTACAAGTTTGCATAGAGTAATAACTTTATTTTTTTCAAGAAACCATTAATGAAAGGAAACGCATGGTCCCCTTTCTAATGCCGGACCCTCCTGGTCCGGATCGGGGGGCCCCCCTGTCAGGGCCTCTCTCTCCCTCACAGCCTCTCGCTTGGTCCAAAGTCGTGGACGCTTCCACATCAGCACACGGCGCGGAAAAGCTTTCCCCTTCACTGTCAGAAGGGTCCTTTTCCCTGCGCATCCCCACTCATATCACGGAGGCTGCTGCTGCTTCTCGTGACCTGTCCTTGGTGGGCATTTGATGGGCCCTAGGCCCCCACTGGAGGATATAAAAAAATGGGCTCGTTTAAAATGGCAACCATGTGGAGCACTTGAAATAGCGGCTATGCCTAATGGATTCATCTTATTCTCTTTCAGCTTGAAAGAAGATTTCGCTAGAGCGTTGCTGGGAGGTCCGTGGTTCTTTGGCAGGCGGGGTTTTTATCTCAGGAAATGGTCTCCTGGTTTCAACCCACACACGGAATCCATGACCCAAGCCCCAATCTGGGTCCGCCTTCCGGGGCTTCCTTTGGAGTTCTGGCATCCGGCGGTCATTGAAGGTATTGCTCTTTCTATAGGTTCTTTGATTGCTATAGATCAAGCCACGAAAGCAAAAACTAGATTTATTCATGCTCGTTTCTGTGTTAATGCTGATATTAGTTGCCCCTTGCCAAAAGACATTGAGCTTATCTCGGACTTTGGGAGGCTGGAGAGCGGCCTATTGACTATGAATACATTCCTCAAGCTTGTTCTTTCTGCAAAAAGCGGGCCATAGGGCCTCCAGGCTGCCCCTCTAAACCCCAACCGAAACCCTTTGTCCCAAACCCTATCCCCAAAATTCAAGAAAAAATTTGTACCTAAATCGTCCTCCATTGAGATCCCGATCATCCCCACTTCTAACTCCTTTGCTCTCCTGGAGGATGGAGAAATCGACCAGCCCTCTGATCCTGCTGCTGAGACCCTTCCCCCCTCCTCTGCCCTCCTTCCTCTCTCCCCACCCCTGGCTCCTTCGATTCCAGCTTTTTTGGCTGCCTCTTCCCCCCCCCCTTCGCCACTTCCTGCTCCCTTTTCCATCCCCCCCCTTCCCTTGATCCCCTCCTCCCTCGATCCTCCCTCCCTTCCTCCCCTTGGCCCGTCTGTTTTTGATTCTGCCCCCTCTCCCTCGGAGCTATCCACAGATGATTGTTCTAATCACCGTTTCACTAGAAGCAGCAACAAGAAACCAGATATAGGCTTGGAAAAAGTTAGAGGCAGAACTCCAAGCAGTGTTAAGCTTCAGATTGAAGCAGCTACAAATGTGGCGCAAGGAACCCAAAGCACTATCCCCATGGTGGTGGGGAGTAAATCCAAACAAAAGAAATGAAGATCATTTCTTGGAATATAAGAGGGCTCAACTCTCTGCAAAAGCAAAGAATCATCAAAGACATCAAGTTCCAGAACTCACCTGATATCATCATGTTACAGGAAACCAAGCTAAAAACTGAGGTTCGGCTTCATAAAATCGGCTGTTTGCATTTGAATCCCGACCTTATTTGGGAACTCCGGGGCTTTGCACCTTGTGGAATCCCGAGAATTCTTAAAGGGATTACTGTTCAAACATCCCAATTTTCTATGTATCCTCTTTCAAGAAATTGAGTGTGCGACACCTCTGGATTGCTATCAATGTCTATGCCCCAAACTTGGAGAATCATCGTGGAAAAACTTTGGAAGGATATCACCAACTTCATCGTTACTTGTGGTAAAATTCCAATTATCATAATGGGTGATCTAAATTGTCCTCTTTATCCCTCGGATAAACAGGGGCATGCTGCTTATGCCGGCTAGCATGGAAGCTTTGGCTGACTTCATTAGAGAAAATTCACTTCTGGATATGGATCTCCACGGTTCTTCTTACACATGGTCAAATCGTAGATTGGGCAGGAATCACATTCAATGCAGATTAGATAGAGCTCTTGGATCGATGGATTGGATTTCTCTCTTTCGGACTTTTATCTCGGCTCCTCCCAAGGGTTGGCTCGATCACCCCCTCTGTTGGCGCTTGACCATTTGGTGAATATCAAGAATCCTCCTTGATTCGAGTGGCTTGGCTTGAGAATAATCATCTGACCCCCCTGGTTGCAAGCTGGTGGAATATTGAGATTGAAGGAACCAATATGTTCAGATTTTCCAGCAAACTCAAAGAAGTCAAAAAACAGCTCAAAATATGGAAGTCTAAGGTCTTCGGCAACATCAAGGTTCGCAAGAAGGAGCTCTCTCAGAGCTTGATCAAAATTTCTGAGCAAATTGAGAATGTGGGAAGGTTGGACCATCTTCACCAACAGGAAATCTCCCTCCTCAGTGATTATCACAGCACTCTTAAAGAAGAAGAAACCTATTGGAGGCAGCGTTCTAGGGCCCTCTGGCTTGACCAAGGTGATCGTAATACTAAATTCTTTCATATTACTGCTTGTAAACATAAAGCTAGGGACAAGATTCGTGAGTTGGTGTCGTCTTCAGGTACTCTTCTTACCGCTGACTCTGATATATCCAATGAGCTTATATCCTTCTACTCAAATCTTCTCCATGCTGATCTGGCTCCTTCGGAACAATCTATGAATGAAATGCTTCAGCACATTCCTCATCTGGTCTCTCCTGAGATGAACAATAATCTTACCAAGCCTTTTGCTATGGAGGAAATTCATAAAGCTGTCTTTGCTATGAAGCGAGATAAAGCCCCGGGTCCGGATGGCTTTCCGGCTGCTTTCTTCCAAGTTTTTTGGGAAATCATCAAGCAGGACCTTTTCCTCGCAGTCAACGAATTTCAGATGAATGATAATCTGCTAAAGGAATGGAACACCACTTTTTTGGCCTTGGCTCCAAAAGTGCATATCTCCAAGGATGTGTCCAATTTTCGGCCCATAAGTCTATGCAACACGTCTTACAAGATTATCACTAAGATGCTGGCTTCCAGGCTAAAACCTCTTATGCCGAACCTCATCTCCCTCAATCAGAATGGATTCATTAAAGGTAGGCTTATTCAAGGCGGTATAATTACTGTCCATGAGGCCATCCACTCGGCCCTCCTTGCGAAGTCTCCTGGTATGATCTTAAAATTGGATATGCAAAAAGCCTTTGACAGAGTCAGCTGGCCTTTCCTAATCAAGACCCTGGAAAAATTTGGGTTCAACAAAAAATGGTGTAGCTGGATTTACTCATGTGTTTCGACCCCTTGTTTTTCTATTCTGATCAATGGCATTCTGGGTTTTTCAAAAGTAGCAGAGGTATCAGGCAAGGTGACCCTCTGTCACCTTTTCTCTTTGTTCTTATGGCGGATTCCCTCAGCAGAGCGCTGGATGCGGCAAAAAATCAATCCATCATCTCTGGTTTGAAAATCACCTCTAACTGTCCCTCGGCCACCCATAGCCAGTTCGCTGATGACACCTTATTGCTGAGTCTGGCTTCTGTTATCGAAGCTAGGGCTATTATGGATATCCTTTCTTTATATCAATCAGCCTCGCAGCAAACGATTAACTTCATCAAGAGCAGCATCTCCTTTTTCAACACGCCCCCCAGAGTTCAGAGGAAGATTGCTGACATTTTTGGTTGCTCGATTGTGGATCTCCCAACCTCTTATCACGGGCATCCCCCTCTTCCATGGTAGGCAATCAAAAATTATGTGGAATCCGGTTATTGAAAGATATCAAAAAAAACTTGCTGCTTGGAAAGGTGCTCTCCTCAGCCAGGCTGGCAAGCTCCAGCTGGTGAAAGCCACTCTTCAGAATCTTCCTTCTTACTTCTGTCCATGCTCAAAATTCCCATTTCTGTTAGAGAGGTGTGGAAAAATTCAAAGGAACTTTACGTAGTGCAGGAATCGAAGAAAAGAAAAGGATCCACCTTGTGGCCTGGAAAGAGGTTTGTAAACCTACTGCTCACGGTGGTCTTGGTCTTCGGAAAATAAAGGAGATGAACGGGGCCCTCCTGGCGAAACTTGCTTGGGAGGTGGCTAAAGGCAATTCTTGTTGGGCCCGCTTGCTCCGTGCTAAGTATTTAACAAACAATGAAGACTTTCTCACATCCATCCCCACTAGAGGCTCTACCATATGGAACTCCATTTGTAGTTCGCTCCCCATCATTCGTGCTGGCACTAAATGGAGGTTCGGGAATGGGCGTCTCATTGATTTCTGGAGGGATACTTGGATTGGTGATGTTCCCCTTGATCTCAACCCCTCTTGGGACCCTATCAAGAGAAGTATCATCAATATTCATGGTAGATTAGCATCTGGTTATTGGCAGAGGATAAATTCCATCCCCTCTTGGGATATCAAGGCTTGGGAGGATATCAGCGACCTTCAAAGAGACCTGCTGTCCTCCCTTAGAGTGCAGCTCTCCACCATCTACATCCCGTATTCCCATAATGAAGATGAGATTATCTGGACTCTATCCACTTCGGGCTCCTTTTCAGTTAGAGCTGCTTATCTCTCGATGCATTGTGCTGACGTGGGCCCCCCTCTTATAAAATTCTGGCCTAAGGAGATCACTCCTAAAATAGGTTTTTTCTCTTGGCTCTCCTCTAAAAATGCCTTCCTTTGGGGAGAACCTGAAGAGAAGGGGATTTTCCCTTCCTACCAAATGTGTTCTATGTGCAAATGAAGAGGAATCCTCATCTCACCTCCTGGTCCATTGCTCTTTCTCGCATGATATTTGGCAGTGGCTCCTATCGAGATTAGGAGTTTTTTGGATCTTTCCGGATTCCATTCAGGATACTCTTTCTCAATGGTACTCCCCCTTCACTCATCCGATTCTAAAGTTGGCTTGGAAACTCCTCCT
Source organism: Taxus wallichiana var. yunnanensis (assembly GCA_018340775.1). Classification (NCBI taxonomy): domain Eukaryota; kingdom Viridiplantae; phylum Streptophyta; class Pinopsida; order Cupressales; family Taxaceae; genus Taxus; species Taxus wallichiana. The sequence goes on from CM031241.1 coordinate 145,627,753, forward strand.
CCCGCATGGTTTATGGGGCATATGGAAAGAAAGAAACAGAAGAATCTTCAAAAATAAGAGTCTCAATCCTGATCAGGTGGCTACTCTGATTGGCCTGGCTCTCCAAGAAAATATCAACCTGACCACTTGGTCTAAATATCAGCAAAAACTGCAGTTCTGTCACACCCTGGAGTGGCAGCAGTATCTATCCATTCCGTGCAAAAAAACCCATTCTGACAGGAATTCGATTTGCTGGCTTCCCCCTCCTAGGGGATGGAGAAAACTCAACACGGATGGCGCTTCGAAAGGGAACCCTGGTATGTCCGGAGGAGGGGCCATTCTTCGTTGCTATTCGGGTTTAATTGTTGCTGCCTCTGCCCATAATTTCAACTTTGGTTCCAACCATCGTGCGGAGGCCTTAGCCATCCTCAAGGGTCTTGAGATGGCTATCAAGGTGGGCAATGATCCCCTCCAAGTGGAAAGTGACTCCCTCAACATCATAAACCTCCTTTGTTCCAATGACCCTGGACACTGGTCGATTAAAAACATCATTGCTGATATTAGAAGCATTCAAAGATCCTTCCTTCAAGTCCAATTCCAGCACGTCCTCCGGGAAGGTAATAAAGCGGCGGATCTTCTGGCTAACATGGGTGTCCTCATCGAAAATCAGCAAATTTGGACTGAGAACTTCCCGAATGAACTCTGTCAGATTGCCCAAATTGACGCACTCCAATGCTGACGGGTGGTCTCTGAAGCTGACTGGGGTTTCGGCCTGGGCGCTTTGGTCCATTCAAATGGCGGCGATGAATACGGCAAATTTATTTGACATGACTCTTGACACGAGGTTCCTGATCAAGGCGCCTAGTTATGATGCAGCGAATCCCCGCACGAACGAGCAATATGCTCCCATTAATCATCCGAGGAGGTGGCGTCAGGGCTTTAATATATTTGCCGGTATCTTGTTCAGACTGGCTCTCGTCCGTTCCTATCTCCGACTCTGTAACTGCTCCAATATTCTTCTCTCATGGGGGCAATTGGGCGCCTTGAGCCGACGATTGCGAGACGCTTAGGAATGATGGCGAGGTCTGGAATATCTTAGTGGAAAATGGGATCTCTACTTTTCTGGAAAGAATGTCTGCAGTTACTCGGCCTTAGTGTCTTATCTTTATTACGGCTTCGTGGTCGAGAGGGCGTGTTCAAATTGGCAAAGCACTAAGTTTACCATCTCAACGAACGCCATCGCCGATGCCAGGGCTCCCTGCTGCGGGCGATATTTACTACAGGCGTTCCCTTCACGCCGAGATACAAGAATTCAACGCACCGGGGGATAGACCAAGGAAATATATGTCAGGATATACCCGCGACTCTCTGCCCTCGCCCTGGGATAGAGTGGCGGAAGCCATTATGAGGTACTTCACCATAGACGGTAGGTACCGTCTGGTTTTTGGCCCCCATCTGTTTATTCTCTCCCACCTCCGTTGGGGGAGAAAGATTAATTTAGCTGCCTTTCTTTTTCAATCGCTGGAGCACTCTGTTATGCTGGCTCGGGAGGGCGAGGGAGTCATCCTCCACCAGGGTCTTCTTTACCTTCTCTTCTCCGTCGCCGCTTCCCACACTGACCTGCTCCGCTTTCCTCCCAAATTGGCCGCGCCGCCGCTCCCCTCCCCTCCTTCTCACCCCTCTTCCTCTTCCCATCGCTCCTCTCGGCGCCGCCGCCGCCTGCTCCTTTCCTCTGGCTCGGACTCCGACGTGGCCATCGTGAGCCCCCCCCGCGAAGCCCCCATCTCATTCTTTGTTCCCCCTTTCCCCCCCATCTCGTGCCTCTTCTGGAAGACTCCAATGCCGAGTGGACGCGCTCCTTCTCTGTTTCTAGCCGGGTCTCTCTCAGTGCGGCTGATCTGTTGGGGCTTGCTCAGCTGTACCACGACTCCTCGGAAGAGGAGCGGGGTGATATCAATCAATTTGTTGCGGATCCCCCTCTCCTTACTGCTGGCTCTAAGGATCCCTCGAATGTTAAAGATTCCACTCTGCGACACTCCTCTCTCCCTCTCCTGCTATGGACTTTAGCTCGCTGATATTGATCTTTGATGAAAAAAAGGACCGAGACAGAGGCTGATATCATCTCCTCCATTACGTGTAAGCTTCAGGCGTGCATTCAAAGCTCTCAAAGATTGGGAGGACTTCACGAATTCTACCGAGAATGGCCTTAGCAAGCATTGTTGGAGCTTCTCAAGTTGGCGGATCTCCTTGCAAATGAATCGGGCTCCCCTAGAGCTAAAGATGCTGTTTCTGAGCTGAAGAAGCTTATTTAGTTGCTCCTCTTCTTGGCTTGTCTCTTTTTCGTTCTCCTTTTTGGAATCCTCGTGGGTATTTTGTTTTGGTTATACTATTGTTAAATCTAGCCTGATGGGCTTTTTGTATCAAGGTTGTGGGACCTTCTAAAACCCTCTCTTTAGCAGAAAACACCTGTAATACCCTGCATGTCCAAGAAATCTCTTGATGTCAGTTTGATTTGTTGGCATAGGCAACTTAGTTATTACCTCAATATTTTGGGGTTGACCTATATTCCTTTGACAGAAATATGATGACCTAAAACAATTCCTTGATCAACCATTATCAAACATTTTTCATGACTCAAGGAAATTTGGTGTTGCTCACATCTAGTTAATACCTTTTCAAGATTATCCAGAGATTCATCAAAATTTGAACCATGGACGGTAAAATCATCCATGTAAACTTCAACATAGTCATTTGTAAGATCCAAAAAGATGGCCAAAACTACCCTCTGGAAGGTAGCAGGTGCGTTACAAAGTCCAAATGGTAGAAATTTATATGCAAATGTGCCCTAGGGACAAGTAAAAGTGGTTTTATCCTGATCAGTAAGTGCAATACTAATTTGGTTATACCCACTAAACCCATCCAAGAAGGAGAATTATTTCTTTCCTACAGATTGTCTAGGACCTGATCAATAAAAGACAAAGGAAAGTATTCTTTCTTGGTGGCTTTATTAAGTTCCCTATAGTCTACACTGAATTCTCCATTTCCCATTTTTCTTAGGAACTATAACTAGCGGTGATACCCACTGACTATCAGATATAGGATAGATAAATCCTACCTTCAACAATTTTTCTATCTCATTTTTTACTATGTCTCTCAGTGTTGGATTAATTCTACGTTGTGGCTATCTCACGGTTTAATATCCTCAGTGTAAATATGATGAGTGCAGATGCTTGGATGGATCCCTTTCATGTCAGTATAATCCCAAGAAAAATATTGGGAATGCTTCCTCAAAATTTCTACAACCCTAGTCTCTTGACGGGCCTCTAAATTATTACCAATGGTCGATCTCTCCCTATGTCAATAGTCACTTGTTTGGTATCATTCAGAATAGTGAGCTCTACATCAACAATTAAAGAATTCAATGGGAAAACATGAGGCTGAAGCATGTGCAAAATAGTCATATTTTCAAGAGACATAACCTTGGCTAAAGGACAATGGAAATCAGTGATTGTACATTCGTCATGATAAGCATATGTTCATGTACAATTTTCATTAGAAATGTCACTTACCAAGGTAAGATTGTCAGTGCGTTCAAAATAGTTGTTTCCATAGCCTCAGTTCCAACTTTTGTAGCCAGAGTTCCAATTTCGTAGCAGAACATCCACTTCATCGAAAGCTCGTGTATGACTCAAAAATTTCTTCCATGTGATTTTTCCCTACAATGGTGGCCAGATAAGAAGAAATCAAATTGTTAGTATCTGAAAAATCTACCCATACATGTTCACAAACATCCACATATGGATGAGTAGGAGGATATAATGAAATATTCTTTGATTTTTTCCCATTTAAAATAGTCATTTTTCCTGATCTGCAATCAATGTATGTTGCAACAGTAGCCAACCGGTCTTCCTAAGATGATTGGGTATCCTAACTTCCAAGCTTTAGGCTATAAGACCATAAAATCCATAGGATACTCCCAAGATTCAACTGTGACCATTACATTCTCAATTACTCCATCTGGTATAGCAATAGATTGATCTTCCAATTGGAGAATGGTATTGGTTGGTTGTAATCCTATTAGAGACAACAGATTGAACATATTTGTAGTCATGGTAGCACCTAGATCCACCAAAATGTTAGATATGACTAACCATTTACAAAATAGTGATGAATGGACTCCCGGGATCCCCATATTTTGGTGAAACAATTTTTTCAACAACAAGATCAACTATATTACCTTCCAATTTAACCTTTTTTTGGGTATTTCTTCTTTCTTCATGGTGTATTTATGCACTGGTCTCTAATGGTTTGGTTTAACTCAGGAATGTCCCTTATTTCTCTCAGAAGTGGGACCTCAATGTTCATATTTTTCAATTCATGAACTAGTGTTGTTTCTTCTGCAATCTGAGTTTCTTTTAATCATTCAAGAAAAGGAGCTACATGGGCATTCTTATCTTTTTCTTGGCATTTCCTAGTGGCTTGCATTTGTGGAACATGTTCAATGTCTTCCTTTTCCTTAGGTTCCTCTTCTCTCACATTTTCCTCAGGTATTTCGTGATAACAATAGGAGGATTGTTGACTATTCTCCCAGACCTCAGTCACATATTATGGATAGCACTTACCTGCATTGTATCACTTTTTCCGCTTCATTAATTGAAGTTGTTTGTTGATTCTTAGGATTCACTATAGGTTGGGCTGGAAGTTGAGTTTTTGTTGTTTTACCTTGTTGGTAATTTTTTGGTGGGGCCATTAAAGCTTGTTGTGGTTGTGGAGACCTCCTATGTTGATTACAATTCTATTGAGGTGCCCATTGTTGGTTTTTCCATGGCTGTGCATTGGTTGGTGGTGTCCAACCTTACTAATTGTATGAAGTCATCCATGGTGGTGGATGTGGATAAACCATCCAGTTTGGTGGTGTCCACTTAGGTTGTCCCCAAGTAGGTTGAGGATCCTGGTTGGGCCATGACATTATCCAGGGGTTTTGAGTAGGTCTAGGAGCATACACAGTTTGATTATTTGGCCTCTGAACAAAGTTTACCTCTGCATTTGCTTGAGACATGACATTCACTCTTTCTTTCAATTAAGGAAAGAAAGTGCAATGGTTAGTATCATGATCAGGGACATCAAAAATCAAGCACATGTCTATGACATCCAAAGGGCATTCTCTCAAAGGATGTCTCTTTCTGCATTTAGGACAATATATGTCCAGATGTTCTTTGGTAGTATTGGTCTTGGCTTTCAGCCCATCAATGGTTGATGTCAATTGCGACAAGATGTTTGTTTTCATGTTAGCCATTTCCTTGAGAAGTTATGAGGTACCTAGGGCATTCTTGGATGTTTTCTCTTCCTTATACCTCCTCTTGTTCTAGAGTAACTTCTACATAACTCAGTGATCTCTGCCATGCTAATTTTGTGCACATCACCTCCTCCCATAAGATGGAGGGAATCCTTGGTTTCATCATCAATTCCTTTAAGGAAAATTGTCTTAGTGATATCTGCATGTAACTCATAACCACTCCTACAATGGAGAAAGAGAAATCTATCGAGATAATCTTCTAGATTTTCATCTTCCTTTTGCTTTATCTAGAAGAAATCCTCTTTCCTATCTCTTCCCCTGCAATAGTCTTGATATTTTTCCAAAAATTTTGTTTCCATGTTTTCCCATGTGTGAATGGAGTTAGGGGATAATCCCATGAACCACCTCATAGCAGAGTCTTTGAGGGTGGAAGGAAAAAGTTTGAGTTTTTGATTGTCTGTTCGATAGTCATGTATGGCAAAGAACTTTGAATTCAAATAGGAATTGGTCTGGGTCTTCTGTAGTCATTCCTCGAAATATAGGGAGGATGGATGGAGATATATTTTTCATATGTGCATCTTCATCTTCATCTAGGAAAATGGGATAGGTAAAATTTATACCCATGGGTCTTTCATTATTACCATTGTCTCCTATTTCTAAAGGTTGTTCGTTCTAAATAGGATGATGCAAAATGTTCAGAAAGGCTCGTAGGAATTTTATTAGATTCAATTTCATCCTCGGTGTTCCCTATAAGTGCTCTATTTGGAGATATTATTTGAATATTATGAGGTATAAATCTCCCTTGAGCATCCTGTGGCCTATGCATCAATATTGGTTGTGTAAACAAGACTGGGACTCCTACAAGTTACATAGATTAGCTTCATTAACACCCATAACATGTAAGATGGATAAAATGGCATGTTGTGCTTATGATGTCCCCGATAATGTGATCGGTCATTGTATCTTGTCCAATCATTTAACTAACAAATTCTTCTACTAGTGTCATTATAAAACTAGGGTTGTGTCCTAGGTTATATGCAATGAATCCCTATGCATTCAGTTATTTTATCAATTCCTTTCGGGGATTTGTTTGTTATGTTTTGCTTTAGTTCTCTACTAATCTATGGAAATGTAATACTAAGCTATTGAAATGATATTTCTGTAATAAAAATGCTACAAAGGGAAATTCTTTATCTAAAATTGAAGTACACACACCAAAGCAAAGTAACATAATTGAAATGAAACACTCAACTTGAATGGAAATGTTAAATTAAAATGTTAAATTGAAATAGTGGAAATGAAATAACACACTCAGAATGAATTGAAATAGCAATAATGAAATACATCAAAGTAAGGAAAGTAACTAAATTCAAGTAACCATTCAAACTTCAAACCAATATTCAAATCAAAGCATCTAGACTTTAACTTGCCAAAAATTATGAGCAAACGTAAAGCATAGAAATCCCCAGTCGCCTTGGTTGAGTGGGCCCTTTCTCTCCCTTGGAATGGAGTTGAAATCAACACCAAATATTTTTCAAAACAACATCTATTATATTGATTCAGAATAAGTTCTTGAACATTCTCAATAAACTGTAAAAACTAGATAGAAGGCTGTATTTTCAAAGTTACCGATATTAACTAACTCATTGTTCTTCAAGGATCTGTCTATATATAGACTTAAATAGTTATACATCATGCCATAGTTATAGGCATTAGACTCATCCATCAACAACCCTTGGGAGGCATAAGTAGATCCCCATGTTCCTTCCTCTTTCTTAGGGGCTAGGGTATACACACACACACACACACACACACACACACACACACACACACACACACACATTTGTATATATCAATTTATATAATAAATTTTTTTGAGTTATTTAAAATGAAACCAATATACATATATACACTCAAACACTTGGTGTATATATATTATTCAAATCAGATTTTTAAAAAGGGCAAAATGCCCATACCCAAATAGGGCAAATACAAATGAAGTATATTATAGAAAATTAAAAAAGAACAAACCCTAGGAGAGGATACAAAATGGAATGAGCAATAAAAATGTGTATCCCTCCACAAGCTTGGAAAAATTCCATGGCTCCTTCTTCTCCTTATCTTCCCAAACTGAAAATGAAAATGAGAAAATAAGCCAAAAGAAATGAATAAGAGCTTTTCATAAGGATGATTAGGGTTATTTGAATACCTAGATCCAAGGGCCCAAATTGAATCCATGTAATGGTTGATAATCATCCCTACAAAAGTTAGGTGAGGTTTTGGTGGGAATATGTTTTTAAATAAAATGTATGTGCAACTTGTGAATGGGGCCACTAAAGGGGTGTTAGGAGGTAAGTTTAAATTGTGACCTTATTGTTTTAATTTAGTGACTTTTATAAATGCCTTGACTTTTGAAGTTAATTAAATTAAATTTACACAATGATAACTAGACAATGTTTATTATAGGAGTTAAAATATATTGAAACTAAATTATATGGTTAGGGTAAATGATACTTTAATCTTAGGATACTAAGTCAAAAATGACATTAGAAATATAATACTAAAATAAATAAATAATGTAATAAGAGTATTTTAGCTAATGGCTTGTAAGGGTTAATTATCAAAATTTAATAGAACCCTGGAAGGGGATTTAAGCCCGAATTGTTGAAATAAAATAATAATAATTAATTTTTAAATTAAAAAAATGAATTATTAACCGTGAAATAAATTAAATCTAGTTGAAGGTTACCCTGTTGTAATCTGGTTCAATTTTTTTAAAATAATATTCCATAATTTTTCTTATCTTATTTAGTGGGTTTTATCTTGGGTTTCGTGTGGGAAAAATGTGGGCGTTAAAATATATAGACTTAAACAGTTATACATCATGCCATATTTATAGGCATTAGACTCGTCCATCAACAACCCTACTGAATAATATGGAAATGCTAAAAACATGCTTCATGTCTGTAGGTTGGTTGGAACAGATTGGAAAAAGTCCTCCACTATGCATGATGGTTGTAGACTCAGTTCCTTGATCACAAATCCATGCATTGGAAGTAAATTTCCATTATCATCCTACACATGTCACCATAATTCACTCATAGAGGTGGTTAGTAGGAAGTTACACAGTCAACGGTTTGCATGAACATAATCAAGAGAAATGCATTAACTTCACTAGGATAAAGCTATGTAAAGCATCCCCATGCACTTAATTAATCATGTTTTAAAGACAAATCAATAGACACACAGATCATATAATGAGTCAAATAATGAACCCATCACATTGGATGGAAGAATATCAAGCCCGACCTCATGCATTGTTTAAAAAAAATCGGTCAAGCAATCATAGGTGATGATTAATTCTCTTTTAATACAAGAACCATAAGTCAAGCACCTATTAAGGAGAACCAAGAAATATATAAAATGTGATGATATAGATAACTATTGATGCAAATAAATAGTGAGGAAAGTGATAGAGTCTTATCATGGAAGGTATTCATTCCAATAAGAGTAGGGTAGTTAAGAAATAGTGACACGGTCCTAGGAAGGACATAGTGAGAGTAAGAAAATAATGGAAAGGACAAGTGAGGAAGAGTATGGTGAGTGAAAAGGATGGAGGGTATTTAATGAATCTATAATATGGTGAAGAGACCCTAAAGAAAACTAGGAAAATATTGGAACAGTGTAAGTGGGTTATAACTACCTTGAACAAACAAAGAAGAACAAGAAGCTAGTTTAGAGACTCAAAAGGAAGGATGAGGTTATGATGAAATAGTTAAAGGGAAAGGAGGATAAGGAGAGGTAATATCATGATTATGGTGTTGAGAAGAAGTTAAATAATGTCAAAAGTCAAAGGAAAAGATAAAAAACACAAAAGATTGAGGACTAAGAAGGCTTATGAGCAAGATAAACTCTAAGGACTAAAATTAGCAAATCTAACAAAACAAAGGATAAAGAAGTCATGAGACCTTGAAATGAACCTAAAAAGTTTGAAATTGGTGTGGAAAGGATTTTCAGAGGTTAAATATGGTATAAACTCACAAAACCCTAACAAGCTATTTGAAACCCTAGTAGGCCTAAATTGACCGAGATAAGAAAGAGTGAATGTATGAGCTAGGAAAACAATTTTTTTTTGAAAATTTGCATGGATTTTTAAGGCCCAATGGGTACTTGGAAAAGTATATAACTTTTATAATATTCAATCAATAGTTCTCGAGAAGTAATATTTGTCCTGTTAGAGGGCTAATTGTCATATTTGAGAAAAAATGGTAATTGGAGGATAAAAACAAATTGGTGAAGGGTGAAGCTCTGAAACTTTGTATTCATATTAATGGTGTTAATTGGTATCTAAATACCTTACCAATAAGGTTTAACTCTTTTTTTTGTGTGTTTTACACCAGTATTTGCCTAAAAGGAGGGCTACAAGCCTAGTTGAAGGTCAAAGAGGAAAGTAAAGAAAATTAAAGGTTTGATATTTTGTAAAGTGCATGGTCATGTTGAATTGATGTATCTAACCATGTTTGAAGTGAATCTAACTCTGAGTACCCTATTTTAGTACATTCTTGGTGTTTGAGAAAGTTTAGGCCTTTTAAGCAACAAGTTCTTGCATACTGAAAGATGACTACTATTGTTCTTATGGAAGTTGAGTTTGTTTATTGATCCTCTTTGCATCATAAAATATAAATACCTACCAACCATGGACATCTAGAAGTTATGACCCATATGTTGATGTTAAATTAGAAACTACAAAGGAATCAACAAATATTTTGAGAAGAACAAATCTATAACGGAAGTAAAGTTTTTCATGTTTTTAAGGAGATGAAACAATCATCTCTATTGGAAGCGAAAATGAAGGGAAAAGATCTTGTAAAATATCACTTTATTCAACATTTAATTTTTGATCTCATCCCGATATGGTTTTTCCTAATAATGCACTAAAATGCCAATGTTATAGGTTGAAAGGAAAACAAACTAGTTAAATGTGAAAGGTTAGCTTATGCTAGTAGTGTGGATAGCTAGACAAGAAAACGACATGACATCTCGATTCAACTATAGCAAAAATGATGGGGTTGTAAATATTCTAGATACATCTCTGATTTTATTCAATGTAAGAAAACAAATATGAACAGACGAGAAAAATCTAGGTAGGGAAATGTACCTTACTCGTCCGATAAGCCACACTCGAATCATTTGACACCCTACAAACCTCTACTTAGAACCCATTTTTCCTCTGGTACATGAACATCCAAAAACATGACCATTATGTATTTTTAAAAATTGGCGACCTCCTACACAAAATAGAACTATATGCGAGAGAGAAAATAGATCCTCTATTCATATCCTTTTGTGGGTATTTTTGTCGTGGAGATTTGTTAAGTTTCCATGGCATCGCTGACAGGACACGAAAAGAAGAATGCTCTAGTTTTCAAGAATATTAGGATCAGTAAAAGTAATAGAGGCCAAAGCATTTTCTATAGTGATGAACAACAACTCCATCTAGTGAGCCATTAAAACTTAAACAATATGAATAGGTCTTTGATTAATCAAAAAAATCTATTTCCCCTATGGTCTCGCCATTTTTCAGACAAAACCCTAACCATTTCAATGCACATTGTGGTAGGCTTAGTAGGAAACAAAAGAACTATCAGCTGAATTATTAAAGACAAAAAAAGTTTAAAATGGGGAAAGTGATAAATGAAACTAAAAAAATGTAAATTAGAGACGAAACTAGAATTTTGCGTCAATTTTTGTCTCAAAATGACCTCTTTTGTAGTAGTGACACCTCCTTGTCCTTAACCAACTAGCTTTCCAATGCTCCTTAACTAGACTATATTGTACATGACAGTCTATGTTTTTTGTGTTTAATGGTTATAAGACACTAATTCTTCACCTCCATGGTTCATTCCTCATTCCATCACATTGAACTAACATCTCATAACTCCTTCCTCAAGTATCTCACCTTGTTTTCTATTGTTAAGAGACTTCACCTACCCCTCAAATGCCCTTCACCTAGATTGTGATAGAGTAGTCTTTTGAACTTCCATAACTAAGAATCTATAAAGGTTCTTCATGTTATCCTCATGCTTTAACCATCATGAAAACTTCTCTCAACAAGTCTACCATTTATTCTTTATCATATTGATAATCAAGACACTTGTTAACAATAATACCACAAGACCGTCCCAAATTTCATGTATAGGACTGTGTATGTTGTCTTCTCCTCTACTCACTTATGAATGTCATGCCACCAATTTCCACTAAATATATTTCAACTCCACAACACTTCAGACCCCTATAATGATGGGGTAAGTCAATACATAATTTTCTCAATTAGCAAGTTTTCTTACTTAATTTCCAAATTAGTCTTCCTGCAACCATACACTCCTCTATCACCCTTCTCATGTTATTACTTTCTCTAAAACAAGTTTTGACACAATTAAACTCCCTAAAGCATTTTTATAAATTTTTAAGACTTTAAAAACCCTTAAGAATAGGGTATCTGGATTGTATATGTTTCTTGAATCTTATTACTCTACAAGATTTATACAAGGAGTCTCCAAGAATTTAAACATTACTATAACCTTGATGGTATGCCCTCACTTCAATAACATTCATATTAAGCTATGGAAAAGGTTTATCTCTATGAAAAATTCACTCAAACCCCCAATAAAACATAGAGTTACAAATTTGCATTTCTTCCACAATCATTTGCACAAACCAAGATCATATCACACTTCTTAACACTCTGAAATCATATACTTTATAGAGTTAGTATCTTTACATAAGTTACCATGCAATAGTTACCTGGAAACCTTCCTATCATTCTTTTATTCCTTGAACAATTTAACTTCAAGTTTTACATTGATGCTCCTATATCAGACTCCAAGGGGAAGACCACATTGAATGAGCCATGAGTAGGCTTATGAAGTTCATAAGTGCTTAAGAGATAATGAAACTTAGATTTACCTATTTAAAAGTTTAAAAGTTTATGATGAAAATGGTGCTCTTACCTTTTTATATGTTTTGCTAATATTTGGAGTATGTAGATTTAGTTATGATTTGTAAAAAGAGAAAATGATTTTTAAAGGAATACTTTGAGGGTTTGAAGAAGAATTCTAAACTATGACTCAAAAACTTGAATGTCTAGAAATAAAAAGGAAAGAGGTTTTTGTGTGTTGTTGAGAGTCATAAAGGAATTAGAATTGTTTGTTCACATCTTCATAATGTTTTGAAATTGTTTCAAACATTATATGTAATTACATAGTTGAATAGACATTCATTATGTGTATTCAGTCTTAAAAGGACTACTCTTAAGAGTAAAGGGATTTTGTAGATTGATAGGGTTCCTCAAAATTCAAAAAATAATCTTGGAATGCTTACATACTAAAAAGTTAAACCCTAGATCAGGGTTTCAAGATGGAAAAGGTAAACAACTAAAAAGGCCACTCATCAATCTTACACAGAAGGTTGGGATAGTGAATGTTAAGAAGAGATGAGTGAAAGTTTCATAGGGTCAGAGGACAACGCCTATTTTTGGCATTTGGTAGTCATTTCATACTGATCTACTTTTGCAGTTGCAATATTGGCCAATTCACACAGGTTCAGTTAGACATTTCCTCTTTGGAAGGTGATTTGTGTCTATTTACACTAATCCATGTTCTGTGATATTTTTGGCATTTCAATATTTGGAAACCTTAACCTACCATGCTATATTTTAGTTTTTGTATGTTGGTGTAATGCTGAGATATGTCTAGCATTTTTAGTGCATGATTTAAATTTTGGGGACCAAAAGCCTTCTTATTGGGGATGTGTGATCCATAGGTCATTTTGGGCATCGAAAGTTCCCATGATCTCCCTAAACCATTACAGTAAGGAAGATCATTCCAAGAGCTTTCCAACACTTATTGTAACACGTGAATTGGACACCATATACTCAAGTTGTCGCTAGTTCAACAATTTAGGGAAGATTCTATGGGGCTTCCCTCGGATAGGCCAATTGAGCATGTGATACATTTTTAACATTATAGTCTCCTTCTAGACTTGGGATTCTACAGGTAGTTCATGTAGGATGCCTACAAAAATAAACAACAGTTGCAATATTTGTTTGAGAAAACACACACTTTAGGGGTGGTTGGTCACTCTAGTGTGACAAAGACTATTGGGAACTTACACAGGTATGTTTATTGAAAAAACATGCAAATAGTAGTTGTTAACTTTATCAAGGATTTTGTTTTATATAGTACAAGAAATCCTAGTAAAGGATATTTGGGGTTATGTATGTCATTATCATTTCCTTCCCAGTCATGGGTAAGATTCTCTATGGTAGTAGACTGGTTTGGTAATAAGTGTATTCACATTCCTTTTGAGAATATTGGTGATTCATTGGAGTTGTTTGTTGTTAATGTGTGGGTTCATTTTGGTTTTCCTAATTCTATTATGTTAGATAGGGACTCCCAGTTCATTGGTAATTTTTGGTCTACATTGTGGTAGAATATGGATACTAAGAGGTCTACCATGTTTGATCCACAACAAGATGAGTAGATAGAAGTGGTAAACCATACATTGGTCAAGATATTAAGAGGGTACAACATGAAACATCTTAAGAATTGGGATGAGAATTTGGTATATATCCAACATTTTTATAATAGGGAAATTCATGCTTCTACTAGTAAGACTCCGTTTGAGACATGTTTTGGTTATTTTCCTAAGAGTGAATTTGATGTTGTTTTGAGATTACCATCTAGAAAAAATGGAAAATTAGATCTGGAGGACAGAATAGCTCCATATAAGGATATTGTCAATGGAGTGATCTTGAAAGTGTAAAAACACTAAACTTAGTTTGATCAACTATTACAAATAGGTGTGCACGATCCAATAATAATAACCAAAGAAACAAGGCAAGGAAATATGATCCAAATAAATAGGAGTGCCATGATCCAAGAAAATCCAAGGACATAAAACCCGAAGAAGCAGGATCAATACCACACCCTCCCATACTACTGAATGGGTGGAGTGACATTAAAATATGTATGAGTTGTCAAAACAACTACTCAATCACTAACAAACTAACATTGGGCTTCACAAGAATATCTCCCCCACAAGAGAGACTATCAACATGCCTAAAAGTGTCGAAAATATAGATACAAAATCTCTCAACAAATAAGAGAGATATACTACACTTGTTAAAGAAAAATTCTCAAAACAAGGAGCATTACAATGAAGAAGGTATAGAAATTGGAGAAAGAGGTCAAATGGTAGAGGAGCCATACTTGTAAAGTCTTCTTAACGAATGCCTATGTTGCCACTAGGAGTGATTGGATATCCACCCGAAATCAACACGAATGGATGAAGGAGATGTTTGCATATGATTTGGTACAAAATGCATAATGGGGTAATGCAAAGGAACATCAGAATATGTGTAAGGTCGATCATGTCTGACAATTGAAATCTTAGGTTTCTCAAGCTTGAGTAAAGGTGCAGAATTTATGTGTAGCTCATGATCCTCAGAAAGAGCTGATAAAACAAAAATAGAAGCTTTGTTAATGTGTGATACCAATGAAGTACCTGCTTGAAAAACAATGCTATGGTGAGAATTCCACTTAACATGTGGAAAAGGGGAAGCAATACCCTGTGAATGTCTGTCAATACCTATACCGGTGAAACCTATAGAATAGAGCATGCAAGAACCGAATAGTGGTACATAATTCTTAAAAAGACTCATGTAGGTGAGAAAATGAGATGATGTGGGACACAAATAATGTGTTATTACATAGGAAAAAATGTGGAATATCATGCATTAACAAACCTAATGGGTGTAGGAGCATCGGGAGCAGGAGCAGACTCGAAACTCACAAATGAAGGTTAGTGGGTGCAGGAACATCAACTGCAAGTGGAAAAGGAGTAGGGATATGAGAGTCCACAATATGAGGTTAATATTACAGGATAGGAAATTTTTGCATTGCAAAGAGTGTTTAAGGTCATCTTTTCTATGAATGAGGGCTTGTAGAAGATAATTTTACTTCTTGAGCAATCTATTTTCTTCCACAAATTTTATTAGGTCCTCCTGAATAGAAATTTTTATTAGGTCCTCCTGAATAGAACAAATTTTAGAAAAGAGAAACTCATTCTCAGAATGCAAAGCAAATATGTCAAGGCAAGAAGCCATGATAAATGCAAGAACACACTAGAAAAATAAAAAGCACAAAAAATATAGGATGTTTGGTAGTCCAAAAATGTGTTTTTTTTGAGTACAACATCCCTAAATGTTGACACTCTATAATGTAGTTATTTTTACAAATTAAATGACACTAATGGAAAGAAAACAAAAAAAATACACTTTTGTAAAAAATGACACTCAATTTCGAGTTACGGTTAAAAGTTATGATAAATTTAGTTTTTCATCACTAAGGTCCATTTAAATTTAAAAAAACATTTTTTTAAAATGTAAAAAAACTATTTCCTTTATAGAAAAACACCATTTTGGGAAACTTTCCATTTTTAGAAAAACATGTCATTTATGGAAACATGTCATTTTGGAAACCTACACTTTTGGCCTAAAATTGTCATTTTTGGAAAGTTTACGCACAGTCCCGATTTTTCACTTGCTTTGCTTTGAAACCACTTTGTGTCAACAAAATATGAAGAAAACCCAAAATGTTTTGTGTTGCTTGGACAAAATTCAAAAATTATTTATCCCTCCAATGAACACAAAATGTAGATCATGCAAACAACTTCCGCACAAGGGTTAGAGGTTTCTCTTCACGCGCCACAAAAATACTTTGTAGTCCTAGATTCATGTAACTTGCATAAAAAAGGAAACTACCCAAAAATAATTTTAAAAAATCAAAAATATTTTTGTGAAATCCTTTAAAGCAACCTTCATAGCTACACGGGAAAATCCGTATACAAAGTTGTACCCTCAATTAGCTCTACAAAAACAGAACTCTAAAACTTATTTCCAATGCCAATGGTCCAACTTATAGTCAATCTAGGGTTTTGACATCTTTCGTAGATCCAATGGTACCATCCATTTCATATAGAAATATAAGATGCAGAAACACACTAAGAAATTATATATATAAACCCTCATTTGCAAAAAACACTTACAGATGAATGTCTACATCATTTAAATTATGATACCATGAAAGGAATGATAAGAATATTATTCCAAGTTGTAAAGATCTCAGATGACCATAACACACCACATTTGACAAGGTGAAAGGAATTCATCAAAATAACCTTACAAAAGGATTTGGAAACAAATGAGAAACAATATCATATATTATTATGGAACTCTATTAAGTAGAAAGAGAATGGGACTTTCTTATATAGGAAAGGAAGATCAATCTAAGAACCATTTAAGGGCATAGATCAAGCCATAAATCAAGGAAAGAAATAGTAATCAAAGAACTAGCCAAAACCATAGATTTAGGAAATAACTAGTCATAACAACTAGATAATATCTTCTTAATATCTAAATAAGATAAAAGAAATATATACACATAAGTGGGTTAGGATAAATTAAATATAAGGTAAATAAAGTACTTAGGTGAACATGAGCTAAGGTCAATACCTACTCTAATATTAAACATACCCTCTGTAGTCACTACATCACATACTTTGGGTAATTATTTAGTCTTGGTTTTATACTACTATTTATATGGTTCTTGACTGAAAGAGAGTAGTAATTAACCCATGTATTTGGCCATGTTACTTTTCTTTCTGTTGTCACCTTCAGTCTTGGACTTGCACTTTCCTAGTCTATACTTTCATTTGCCATTTTTTCTACCTCGATTGGGCGCATAGGCACCTGGTCCCATCTAGGATGCAATGATCCTCTTTGCGCTTTACTCTTATCTTTTGGGAATTTTTAGTCATTTGAGATTTCTATATTTTTGGTGGTCGATCTCTTTGGAGTTAAATAAAAATAGAACAAAATAACCCTATAAATATAAAGTTATGAAACCATAATGAGGGACCAAATACTAAGCACTAATATCTCCACCTAAGGTTGTATCCATCAAAGGCTTCTTTTGCTCCATTTGCATACATCTAGTTCCATCACAAGGGACAAAGGATGGTTCATCTTGCACCACACTTCATAGGAGGAGAGTTAATTCTATTTCATGCACCATCTATTCACATTCCAAATCTAGTTATTGTTTGTTATTTCACAAAGTGTGACACGCACAAAGCACCTAGAACTACATTTGGTTTGAAATGTAGTGCAAAATCTTAGTAAGTCCACCATTGTGGCCACTGAGGTCAGTTTGACCCCTTCATATGCATATTTATTGTTTAGGGTTTTGATGTTTTTCTTGGGGTTTTGCAGGTGATCTCCTTATTGAGGTTGTAATAAACATTTAGCAAATTTCACATGATGGGAAGCGAATATAGGCAAAATTCCAACAATACTCTAGAGGAAGTTCCCCGGTCATTTCTACGAGACTAGGGCACCCGAACTAGACCAAGGTGCCATAGGCTCCCCCATCCCTCTCTAGGCACCCCAATCTACTCGGATAACTCAGATCTACAATTTCTCGGGATCTTGTGTGGTTGTTTCCTCCTCCTGTTCAGTTGGTCCCCACCGCAACACAATCCTGCGACATCTACAAATCAGCTAAGGCTCTTCCAATTCCCTCTATTGAACTTAGGGTTTTACATTTCCATTGATTATTTTCTTAGGTTGTTTATGTATTACATTATTTCATTTATTTATTGCTTCTATAACATTTGATTAGACTAAAATAAATAACATCTATTTCTATTTTAGTTTAATCACCCTCAACATATTCATTGTTCCAAGAAAATGGTTAAGTCGGGACGATGGTGATCTGGACACTTTTGAATGGAAAAATACTATTTCTTATTTTTTTGTGTATTAATAGTGTGACTTCCACGAAACTGCTACGTTACTTTTGTATTTTCGCTATGTAAATACAACATACCTACCAAACGGTTCTATCCCAATAGCACCAAAATGAGGATTCCTAATAGTTGCAAATTTCTGGGCTTCTAAAAATGGTTCAAATCATCTTACTTCCATACTCGAGTAGAGTAACTATAAATATGAGTATATTTATTCATACTAAGCAAATGATTTGGGTGAATTCAAGTGTGAGAAAAGGAGGAATTTAGAGTTGTTCTTATTTTGTTCATAAAGAGTTGAGTTCTTTCTTTTTTAGGATTGTAAGCAAGTAATGCAAGTAGAAGAATCTTGAATCCTTCTTGAAGGTCATATCTTGATAGTAAACTTGTATTGTTTTGGAGATTTACATAGTGAAGAGAAGCAGTTATTTACCTAGATGGAGTTCTTCCCACTTTGGGTTTCTCCAAGATAAAATTATCATCTCCTTGTCTTGCAAATTTCTTTTTTTGTATAGTGTGAATAATTCTTGCATGATAAATTGGATACAAGAGCTTATTAAAATTATTCATTCATTATCATGACATAGGATATATTTATTGATTAAAATACATAGTTTACATATTAGTGAGGGAGAGAGAGAGAGAGAGAGAACAAAAAGGATATAAATTTGATAGGTGAATTCTCAATCTTCAAGGTACCTTGAAAGGTATCTTCTAAACATATAAATCTGTATTGAGAGCCTATACGGATACCTATCTCAGTTTTCCCCAATTCAATTCAGTTTGCTTGCTGTCCCATTTTTTGCAACGGTGCCAAATACATTATTTCAATTCGGTGTAAGGACGTGCAATGCCATATTTTACAAATAGAAGCTCTTGTCAACAAAAATACTACAAATTTACATGTTAGGGTATCCTAGTAAACATTAAGCAAGGATTTTTTTCGATACCTAACGATCCTGGTGCTTCCCTGCAACATCGGTCCGTTATAGCCCCTTAAGCACCTTGAGAGAAAAACATGATAACAATTTAATGGGTGATTTATTTTTCTATGTGACACCTTGAAAGGTCTTGTATAAACCTACATCTCTGCATTGATACCCTCTATGAATGCCTATTTCAGTTTTCCCCAGTTTAATTTAGTTTTTGTGTTGTCTCATTGTTTGCAATGGTGCAAAATACTTCAGTTTGATTCAATGTAAGGCTACCCATTGCAATATTTTACAAACAAAATCTCGTTGCAAAAAATGGACTACACCCACATGTTGGGGAATCTTGATAAATGCTATTAGAGGCTTTGTTTTAGTGCCCAAAAATCTCAGTGCTTCCTAGTAACATCGGTTTGGCATAGTCCCTTAAGCACCCTCGAGAAAAATAGGCTATAAATTTGACGAGTGATTTCTGGATTTCAATGACACCTTGAAAAGTATCATCTATACCTACACCTCTGCATTGATACCCTATACAAATTCCTATCTCTACTTTCCTATGTTTAATATGGTTTTCTCATTGTCTCATTGTTTGCAATGGTGTCAAATACTTCAACTTAAATCATTGTAAGGATACCCAATGCCATATTTTGAAAATGGAAGCTTGTGGCACTAAATATACTACACCTAAACATCGGGTAGCCTATTAAATTTCAAGTAAGGATTTATTTTTGTGACCAATGATCTTGGTGATTCCCGACAACATCGATCAGGCGTAGTCCCTTAAGATCCCTGAGAGTAAAACATGATATAAATTTGATGGGTTATTTCTCGGTCTCCATGACACCTTGAAATGTATCTTTTGGAGCTACTCTTCCACATTGAGACCCTTTACAAACGCCTATCTTGGTTTTTCCCAATTCAATTTAGTTTTCCATTAGTATCATTATTTTACAATGGTGGCAAATACTTGAATTTGATTCAATGTAAGGCTTCTCAATACCATATTTTTCAAAAGAAGCTCATGGCACCATACAAATTGTTCCTATAAATTTGATGAGTTATTTCTCGTCTCCCGAAACTTTGAAAGGTTTCTTATGGAGATACACCTCCACATTGAGACCTTGTGTGAATTCATGTCTCAAGTTTCCCCAATTCAATTCAATTTTCTTATAGTCCCATTGTTTACAATGATGTCAAATACTTCAACTTGAGTCAATATAAGGCTTCCCAATGTTATATTTTGTAAACAGGATCTCGTGGCACCTAACTCATTATGCCCACACATTGTTGTGGCTGGGTAAACATTAGGCATTAGTGATAAAATTTATTGATATGATAAACTAGGTGTCTTCACCAACACTCACATGGGGATACACCCCTCGAATTGAATGGTGCACCTCTTATTATTAAATGTAAACTAATATAATCCTATCTAAATGTTGCGGGTTCGCCAGATAGGTCAGGGATCATATAGGAATACTCCACTGAACATGTGCCAAAGTGTTTGTACATGGTACAAGGGAGGAAAATACAATGATGAAGGTCGAAGGGGAGAAATTAGGAAAGGAAGGTTATTTTCATGAGTAGGCCAATTGCAGAGTTCACACCCAATAACCAGAGTAGTTCAATATTCAATATGGAAGAAAGAAACAATGAATTAATTAGTGGGACCAAAAATTAAAGATAAAAATTTCCTTAGATTCATCTATCAAGGATGCAAAGTTCCTTTCCAACACTATGATTTCAAAGTCCATGAAAGAGAGAAATAGAATAACATATAATAAAAAGGCAATGGAATAAATGTAGCTTTTATTTCTTGTGCATTAATGATACAAAGCTCAAAAACAACAATCCATAATTTCTACAACATAGATGCTATCAAAATCTAGCCTTTTCAAGATCCTTTGGAATAGAGAAGAATCCATCCCAATTTAAAGCAATGTGACTTGACTCTTTGTCTACCCCCTACATGACTCTTCATGGTCTAATTCAACTTGTGACTTTTCACCTTCCTAGGAAGTGAGAAATAAGTTACCTTTTTATAAATTAAAGGGACTTTCACAATGTAACTTTATAAAGTAACTTAAGTGAACGAGACGAAATACAATGATTACGCCCAATGAAGAATTATAAAGGGAGATAAATAAGAGGGAGAAAGAGATAAGAAGAAAAAGGTTGTTATATTTGATGAACTATTCCCCTGTGGGTAAAAATTTGTTGATTCATGCTCCTTGATGAGAAGTTTTCAGAATGAGCTCTTTCTAATTGAATGCTTGGCTAAACCAAACTATCGTGGTCACAACTTATGGCCTCTGAGATGCAAACGCATCCCTACACCTTGGTCTAGGTCCCAAGGAAATCACTAATATTATTGCATTGATGAAGCCATTCTTCATGATCCATTGTAATTGCAGCAATGCAACTTATGATATTGGTAGAGACTCTAAGTTATCTTCATTGAAGGAGAGAGAGTCACCTACCTCTTTCTTGATCAGATTTTGGAATGAGACAATAAGTTATTCTAATGACAAGTCCTAAGTGAGCGAAGGGAATTCGAGCCTTTTAACACAATTGTAGACATCGTTCAAGATCTCAAAATCATGTTGTCTCTGTAATAGTCTAGCTCGGACATTGCATTCTTGAGTACTCCATATTTCATATCCATGATGTGAATCCAAAATTGAGACAAGTCATCTCCATCGGATACGAACATGTTATTGCTTACAAGGGTGTGAGATTCAAAGGATATCATCTTGAATAATACTGGAAACATGCCATCTAAGTGAATCACCTCTTTAGAAAACTCCTCTCTTTCTTTGTTTACTTTTGACAACATTACAAGAACATATTTGATGAGAGAAATGATATCTGGAAATAATTCCTTGCCTTGATCAATGATTTTCTCAATCCACTTGTCATTGGCCTTCCCTCGCACCATATATCCTTGGGCCTTCTTTATTTCCTCTGGATCAACATTTTTTATTGGAAAATGTCTTCAATCAGAAGAGAGGATGTTGATTTGGGTTCCGAGAAGGGTTAAATGTAAACATTGATAAATTTTACATGTTCCTCCAATTGCACAATTGTTTTCTTGTATTCTCCATTTTAAGTAAGGTGGGAAGAGGATCCTTTGAACATATCAGAATCACCTTTATGAAAAGCTTCACCTAATGAGATGGGGTTCAACTATAGTCAATGCATTCATTTCCTCGATAGGCTTATCGATCTTATACACAAGAACTTCAACATATTGATTACATGAAACACCATTAAAGAAGTGTGAATTTTTATGGGCTTTCTTTCTTCTCTTGGAATTCAATATTCTTGAGATAACTTTGAGACTAGGTACGACAAAAAAATGTGTTGTCCTTGGCTCACTATTGATCATTTCTTGAATCCATGGGAATGGCTCATCAGGTGTTGACATGATGTTTTTCACTGGAGCATTCTCAAGATATTATTGTGGAATCAATTATTGATCACCATGTGGAATATCGACATCTTGGATACTTGGATGCTCTACACTAAATCACTCTTGCTTGACTTATGAGGTTTTGTGAAATTTCAAATGATTTTTGTCTACTTACGAGTTCTCCTAGAATATGGTATAACTTTTTTCTCTTTTTTCATTACCCTCACTACATGTTTGTTATATTCTTATTGCAATGATTTTCCCTAACCAACTTACTTTAAACAATTCATTGAGCTTACTTGACAACTCAACTCAAATAGCTAACCGAGCTCACTTAATCAGCTCACCTGAGGAGGTATGGATGGATTAAACTTGATTGATGAGTTATGATGACATTCTTTGATTGAATCTCAACTGCCATCTTGGTTTTTTTCACTTCTTTGATTGCACAATGTTCTTGGATCTTTCTATTGTGCCTAGTGATGTTTTACTTTGCTACTATGACCAAATTGATGCATTAAGCCTTATGTGAAGGGTGAATTGACTTGTTTGAACTAGGAAACTACACTAAAACCCTGTGGCAATGTTTATAAGTAATAAGATGAATACGAACTGAGATGGATGCAACTTTTGTAACTTTATGCATTTAAAACAAAGTTTTTTTATTTTTAGTAGGTAGGAACTAGGACTTGCTATTTTGGAAAATTTCAATGTTTTGATCAAATATGAAGTTCATCATAATATGACATACTTATTCAACTATGCTAACGATGACTTTCCATTTTTTAGGCACATTCTATTTTTAGCAAGTTACTTTTTACTTTTTTCCTTATTATGCTTTTTGCTATTTTGGAAAGACTACCTAGTTTATCATTTTCAATGTTTACGATTGCATCATTATGAAGGGACTCGGTATTTTAGTAAGTTATTATTTTTATAAAGTGAGGATGCTATATACTTACTATTTTTAGAAACTACTACATTTTCCACCTTGGGTTGCAAAAAAATGGCATCACTAGATTAGGTTCCTCGTTATGATCTCGTGCTCCTAATTTCAACCCAATCGCCTACGAATGCCAGAAAGTAAAAAAGAATGCTAGGGCATTAAACTAGGATTTTCTTCCATTAATGATTTATATCATCCTCTGGTCTATTGCTACAACATTATTGAAGGCTCCTAGAATGAGAAGCAACTAAGAAATTTTCACCCGATTTTGTTCACAGGTTTGAAAGATACGAGCTTTTTAAATTTTGATGTATATGGCCATCTTAAATGAATTCAAAGATTTTCTAGAAATTTTCCCAACTAATAGAGGTTATCACTCAACATTCATGGAGATATTAAGAAATAATGAAGTGGGCATAAGTTTATTTCAAGTTTAAAACTATTCGGCAACATTTTTCATTCACATGCGAAGGAGGAAAGAGAAGCAACGAGGTAAAGTACTTAGTCAATTTTTTAATTTGAAAATCATGGGGAGTGGGGAAAAATTTTGTGTCCTGAATTTCCCCACTATCATGGGATAGTTGATACGATAAAATTTTCCTTGCATTTTGATCTTGACAAGTGGTAGAACAAGATTCAGGGAGATAGGAAGATGGGAGATAAGAACTTTTAACCCCTAAGGGAATAATTTCTAGTTATGGTGAATCTGAGAAAGGGATAAGGGTGGGTTACATTTTAATATCCCAAATATCCTAACTATCCCATACAGTTGTGACAATTGGGGCAAAAAAATGCTCCCAAGGGGTAAACGAGGACTTAGCCAAAAATTACATTCATAATCACATAACACCTTATTGGAAAGGAACATGGTTAAATGAGGGCCCAATGGATTAAAAAAGGGGGTAGGGTGCATTTTTTTGTCCCTAATATCCCCATTTTCCCAACTATCCTAGACAATTTGGATAGTCGGGACAATCTGGGACGATCTGACACCAAAATGTGTCAAGCTTCCAACTACAAATTTGACTAACTCCAATAATCTTGAAACAAATTTTCCCGGAGTTATAGGAGGCCTTTAAGGTGAAATTTTATATTAATTTGACTCCCAAGACCATTTTGAGAACAATGGGATTATTTTAAAGACTTTTTTCCTCGTTATCTAAAAAATGTTGATTTGTCATTTGGGACCGCTAGGTGAGTCTGCACAAATTGCTCTTCCTTGAGAAGCAAGTATGCCTTGGGAATAATATGATTTTTCCATCATGTAGGTACTTGAATTATATTTCCAATGGTATCTTGTTTTCCTTTTGAATCATCCTGGAGCTCGAGAATCTTCCATTGAAGGCCAGGTTTTTTACACTACAAGCTCTTTAAGTCTCCAAGACCCACTTTTATTGTTATGATCCCAAAACCTCTCAAAATTTATGAAAACTACATAAAAATATTCCATTGCACTTTATTCCATTTAATAATATCCTCATATGACCTTGGGCCTCTTGATTAGCTCTAAAGGATGTAGACCTAGTTCGGAAAGGCTAGGGAATAACCTCTCTAGGCTTAGCACAAATTTCCACTCTTGACGAAATTTAAATGAATTAAATGGGTGACCTCATGACCATATTTAAAATAATTGGAGAGGTTTTAAATCACAATATGAGGTCCCTAAGTGATGGGAAGGGTATGCCATAGAAAGTAGGTTGACCTTAAGGTTGACTCAGGAGGGGCTTTGGTCAAATTTTTAACACTGGGGGATAGTTGTCATGTTTTAACATTGAATTTTTCCCATGAAAAATCTCATGAAAACACTAGGCAAGGATTATTTTTGGTGCCCAACGATCCCATATTTTGTGATTCTTAACAACATCGGTTTATCATTTTCCTTATGCATTTTGGTTCCCAATGAGAGCAAAATAAGCTATAAATTTGATGGGTTATTTATTGGTCTCCGTAAAAACTTGAAAGGGATTGTCAGAAATGAAATATGCAAAATACCTACACCTCCATGTTGAGACCCTCTATAAATTATTGTCTCAATTTTCCCCAATTCAATTCACTATTTTCGTTGTCCCATTATTTTTGCACAGTAATCACGAAAAATACTTATTTTTGAGTCAATATAAGGCTTCTCAATCCCATATTTTACAAACAAAATCTTGTGGTGGTTGAAACGGTCCGGGAAATTGCTATCTGTGTGCTGTATTATACACATGTCGGGGTGGCTTGGTAAACACCACAAATATTCATTTTGGCAAGTATTGATTTTGGTTAATAAGAAGTATGAAAGAAATTACGAGAAATGAAATATGCAAAATGAAGTGTGAGCTGCTTCTGCACTCAACAAACCCTCGTTTGGGCATAGTCCATTAAGAGCCATGAGAGAAAAACTTGTTATGAATTAGACGAAAAGTGATTTATCAGATTACCCTACCCATGGAAGATTTCAAAGGTCTTGTTTAAACCTACACATCTATGTTGAGACCCTCTATGCATTCTTGTCTTAGTTTTCCCCAATTCAATTCAATTTTCTCTATGAATTCTTGTCTCGCTTTTCCCCAATTCCCCATCCAATCCAATTTTTACAATGGTGCCAAATACTTTAGTTTGAGTTAGTAAATATCAAATTTCAAGCATAATGTTTTTGTTTCTAAAATGCATATTGTAAATGGTACTGTGTAAATTACATTTCAAGGGAATTAAGTCCTCATTTGATTTTTGAATGTAAGGAATGATGAATTCATAAAGTAACCAAAATGTGCAAGTACCTCTCTCGACCCTATCTGACTGATAATGTTTTGCTTGAAAGATTGTATAAGATTTTTAAGGATATATATTATCATTTCTAGTGTAAATAGGCTGTACATATCCTATCACAAAATTTTAGCTATTGAAATTGAATTTTGCTTCAAAAAATCCATTATCATCTTTCTCATACCATGTTTAAACCTTACCTAGGATATTAGTGAAATTTTGTTTTTAGGGCTTTCCAAACTTTTGAAAGGCCTAAATTGAAACTCTAGGGTATGATGAAGGATATAAACACGATTTTAGGGTTTGGATTTAAGGTGATACACTCCCATGTTCACAATTTCATCTAATAAAATCCTCTCGCATATCTCATGACCTTCTAGACACACATATTTGTGTTCATTACATTCTCATAAGGTTCATATATTCATTAACCCCCTCGAAAACTAACTCCATTTACCAAGAAGCTTTATTTTAGTCTCCAAAAGTTTCTTGACGCCAATCTCATCACTCTCCCTCCCAAACCATCCTCGCCATTATGGTGTGCCTCCCATGACACCTATGCCTATCACCATAGTGACGGTCACTCCACCGACTCATGTACCCAACTATGTAACATAATTCAAGGCCTAATTTGATCACTTCACACAATACTACTCCCATTTCTTCTACATGTGTCATGTCCCCCTCATCCGATTCATCACTTCCCACTACATATTAATCATCATGCACTTTTAGTTTCTTATCATCTCAATCAAACACTTCACAATCCACTTCATTACATGATTCCACATTGTATTACACACCATATTACTCTTCTAACCATGCATTATCTATATTATCCCTTTCATAATCTACTTCTCCATCAATGTTTGCTTTTAACGTGGTATCATCCCTGTATTTTCCATAGTATTTCAATTTTTCACTACATCCATCTTGTTATTCATCATGTGATTCTATCACACCCATCACTTCCCCTCCTTCAATTTCTACGATCATGTATACGCTCTACTTATCAAACAACCTATTAATACACCTATATTCCACTTGACATCACATAAGGTTCCACCATCACTTCACCTACCTTACCAACTTCTCTCAAAAACATCTCACTTCCTTCCTCACCACTCATTCAAGATCCATTATTACATGTGGTGCCTATTTTACATCATCTACCATCTATTACAGTCCCTCATACTCCTCTTGCATCTATTCCTTTTCACTTATATACACATATTTTTCATCTCTTCCTCAAAATCCACCTTCACTTTCTCACATTGATTGAATTATTCTAAAGCATTATTCCACATCCACCTTTTTGCATCCATTTGCACTCATTCAGGCACAATTTTTATTATGATCTCCTCCTTCACTTACATTATATATCAAACTCACGCAACTACTAGTTCTTACACATATGCCTCACAAGCATCCTCCATATCCAATTATGATTCCACATCCTTTCAATTTTATCCCACATTATCCTTTGCTTGACATTCCTTCTTACTTCCTAGTTCATATTCCATGTTTTCATCCCATTATCACACCAACTCATCAAAAGATCCCACGATTGGTTCCTATGCCTCTTTGAGACATCCATATGTTCTCCACTCCTCGTCCACCTGACCTCATCACTAGTACCATGATTCATAACATTGATTTATTTTATTTTCCTTGACCATAGAACATTCTCACACATCCACCATACTCAACACCATCCTTACATGATTCATCCCCACGTTCACCTTCTTCATACACCACCATTTTATTCATTATATATGTTATTCTAGCTTAAATTATCATCAACATCATTCCCTCCACTCTAAGAATTTATCTCATATATTGCTTGCTTTTGTACATCATTTCCCTTCTTCATATGTCCCTAAGTGGATTGGGGATTTCATTTATTTTCACTACCACACTTTGCATGTTCCTTACATCTTGATTCTCTTCATCTAGTCTAGATTTGAAACATGAACTAATTCTCTGCACATTCCATTCTATCATCCTTGACACAAACATCTCCACACATCTTTACATCTCTCAAATATAAAAAAATTCCATATATTTAAAAAATTGTAATAAACAATAATTTCCCATGGATTTTATTCCACACTTGCTCCATTTATATTTCATTCTAATTCTATGTTCACTATTACACATTTCATTTATAGTTAGTTCACATTCCACATCTTGGTGTGTTTCATAACTTTTGGTGCATGATTTGATCATCTTGTTTTCATGTTTCGTGAGTCCATAGTCTCTACTACAGTTTCTTGAACTTGGTCTCTCTTTTTACTTGTTTCTCTTTGAGATCCATGCACACTTATAAACTTAACAACTTGTCTTAAAGACCCTAGTGTATTATTTGTTGAATCTTTCCAATAGTCATCACTTCCACTCCCTCCATCAAGCCATTTTTGGTTCTAAACCCATTTGAAAACCAAGATATTGTAATATCATATGAAAAATAAATCAAATACAATCAAAGAAATGAAAATTCAAAAATAAAGAACAAGAGAAATATCAAATACTCTCTTTAAGGGGTCTTTCCAGTATCTCTATCAGGGCTATGAACTCTTGGCTAACAGTAGAGCAATGTTGCGACTATGTTGGTGAGAAAATTTGTCTTTGGAAAATTGGTGGGTTCAGGACCAACGCTATGGGAATCTAAGTCCCTCTACTTGAACGGTGCAACTTCCATATGTGCATGCGTGAAAAAGTGGATTTCAATGGAGGTATTTCGACCAGAGATCCATCAGGGGCACTCCATTAACCCTGTGGCAAAGCTAGCAATTTCTCACTATAGAAGAAACTTTTTCTAAGAAGGGAAATGGAGTGAGAATGGAGGTAGGAGAAACTAATGTTGCGAGTAGAATATTAGATGCCCACACACATTAATTAGAAATTTCATTTACATGCATTTATAGTTAGAAGAAAAACAAATCTGCAGGAGAAGCTACAAGACCAAATGAAACTCATTGGTCGCAAAGTACCAATTAATTCCTCAATCAAAGAGGTAAAAATTCCTTCTTTTATTATTGAAGCTCGAGTAGAGTTTGTACATAGCTTGAGAATGGAAGAAATTCGAGGAAGAAGAGAAAATAGAAGAAGAATGGTGTTTTATGTCTTTTCTAGGTACAGAGCACTCTGGGTCTTTTTTAAATCAATCGCTAACCCTTGGAATGGCGTCAAGAAGCCATTATATTCCTCGCAAGAAATTACATCTTCACAAATCCTCAATGCCTTTTCAAATTCCTCCATTGCGAAGAAAATGCTCATGGCGGGTTAAAAACCAGATCTTGCGATGCGAACATTACATTTGATTTGTTAATTTGAATACTGAGACCATTTGATTTTATTCTTTAAATCTGAAATTGGGCCATCCATGTGGCGGGAAGGGATTGGAGTGGTTATGGGGAAGCCCTTTGCATTTTGTGATTTTTTAGAGATTTGGAAATTTGGAACAAATTGGCCTGTACCTCTGCTTTGAATTTTCAGCTTAGACACGTGGCACCCTCTAGTTGGAAATGGAGTCGCGACCCTTTACTTAACATTTTAACCTTTTTTGGAAAAAATCTCAAAAACTCAGTTTCCTCTGCCAGCCCATTGCTTTGCTCAATTTGACTAGGACATGGCACATTCTGGTTGTAGGTGGGGTCACAACTATTTTCTCAACATTTTAACCTTTTTTGGAAAAAGGCTCAAAAACTCAATTTCCTCGCCGGCCCATTGCTCCAATTTGACTAGGACACGTGGCACATTCTAGTTATAGGCGGGGTCGCGGCTCTTTTCTCAACATTTTAACCTTTTTTGGAAAAAGGCTCAAAAACTCAATTTCCTCCACCGGCTCGCTCATCCACTTTGACTTTTCAACGGTGGGCTTCACCTTTGATTTTTTCCCTTTAAATCCTGATCGGGGCTGCGGGTCACTTTTTAACTTTTCACCTTTTTGTAAAGGGGCTCAAAAACACAAATCCCCGATGGACCACTCGTGCGCTTTGAATTTTAAATGAAGGGCTTTTCCTCTCTAATGACTCGACCATGTGGCATTGTGTCGTAGCACTAATTTGAGTAATTGACCCCTTCCCCCAGCCGGGTTACCTTCGTTGTGACTGGGGCACGTGGAGCCATCTTAAGCCTTGAATACTATCCCTTCGACCTTTTACCTTTATTTTGTCACGGGACACGTGGAAAGCCCGAGGTTAGACTTTTCAAGGTGATCCCTTGGACCCGGGTCCACGGGAAAATTTACCATTTTGCCAAAAGTGACCAAAAGTGTTAAGTTCACAATGGAGCCGTCCTCCCCATCCGAGGTTAGACTTTTCATACGGCGATTCTTTTCGGGTCAAAAGGTCGTGGGGAAAAGACACCCGTCATCCCGACTGTGGGAAAAATACACAGAGGAAGAGAACTTCATCATTTTGAGTCCAATTTTTGAATTTCCTTCGTGAACCAGAGGCATGGAGGCAAAACAAAGATTTGACGACCAAGCCATAGAATAAGTAAACAATTTTGATCACAAAGGAGATTGTAAAGAGGATATTTGTGCACAGACCGGGAGATGGAGAATTTCTTAAAATGAGCACAACAAAGGTTTAAACAACTCTAGGGCACTACTTTTGCTAATTTCTTGAATCTCTAACTTGGCTTAAACACCAATGAAGGGCATGAGCTCAAAAAAATTGAATTTGGCTATGGAAACGCAAAGAAGTTTTCAGAAGACAATAGACTATAATCAAATGTATCTCCGTTATGGCTATAAGATGCTTGTGGAAGTGGAGCAATACACGACTTATAATAACCTTTCATTCCATTACTCACCAATCACCTATTTCACTCCCACCTACATGTTAGCTTGTGTTTTCACTCAATGTATCATGAGTCTTGAATTCAATTAGCAATTCATGCTCTGCACATAGATAGGATCTAAACTATTCATAGGGCTAGTATGTGCATTGTTCAGTTTACATCACAAGCGTAACTCACCCTGTCACCACTCACTTGCGCTCAATCGCCGAGTTACATATATGACTTGCATGTTCCTTTGTTTCTTTACAAACCCTCTCCTAGACTACGCTTCCCCCTCCCTAATTGAGTCGTGTTAACGATTGAGCCATCCCTCACGAGACCTCCCATACATAATCCCGCCAAGTGGCACGCATGAATCATCTTCTCACCTTCCATATCTCCCTCTACCCATCTCACTGTTAGCTCACCTAGCTTGACGTAAATCACTCTAACGCTCACCCATGCATCTCATCCATCTCACCTAGATCTTTGTGTCTCTCATCACCTTGTCTTCCTAGCCCATTCACCATCTACTTACATTCAATAAACTCTACTTCTCAATACCACCACTTATCCTACTTACATTCCTTTATGTATACCCATCATCACTTTTACACATGCACATGACTAGGGAAACATTGTCATGGTTCTCACTCAACATGCCTTTTCCATGGTTCCTTTTCTATCATCTTCAATCACCACTTTTCATCTCATGTTACACTAGGGAAACTTGCAGCTCCAAAAATGTCACTTGAGGGGGGAATCATAAAGCATACCCTTCTCATCCATTTATATGACATCCAATCATCAAATCATCAATAAACTGAATCTATAGTCTCTGACTCGTGAAATGAACCAATTAATCCCTTCATAAAATCATAGGGTTAGAAAATCCACCTCATTTTTAGTTATTGCGGTGCATCTTACTACTCCAACATGCAACAAAGAAAGGGGCAAAATGTAGACACTAGGAAATGCACCTTGCACATAATGTCCTTTATTCAAAAATACAAAAACATTATAAAACACAAAATGACCAAAAAAATCATAAAATCCCACAAAAATGGGGATAAAAGACAATTCACTACCCATTTACTAACAATCACCTACTCACTTGTGTTTTTATTCTGGGGCCCATCACACCTACTCTATATGGATTCCCAAATGTACTTTTCACCCATGTGTCTTCTTTTCCCACTCCCATATGTACTCCTAATCTATAAAATAACCCTTACCCACATCATTTCATGTCCCTTAATAACTCTTGGGCTTTGACTCTTGTTGTGTTAAATATATACTTGATTTTTCTTGCTCTCTTACTTACATATCCTGATTTTGAAAGGTCTTGGCAAAGCAAAAGAAGGAAAGGTGAAGTTATTGATAATAAACAAGAGGATAAATATAACTTTTTACAACACTATTCTAGACAAATCTCAACATGGGTGGAAACACAAAACTACTAGATGTTGCGGCTCAGCATGATCATTGGCTATGTTCACCTCTTAGTAGAATATTTAAAGCCGCCAAGAAGTAATGTGGGTGATCTTGCTGCACTTCTTTGTAATTATCGATTGTTCGAACTCATTTTATTTTGTTGGGGTAGCTGCTCTTCGGATACTTTGGATTTCTTTGTCCCATTTGTATCTTGATCCTTTTTTTTGGTTCTCATTCCCATTTCAGCTTCTAGGCCCTCTTTTGTTCTATTCCTTTGAAAAAAGGCTATATATTTTGGCCCATCACACCTACCTATTTGGATTCCCAAATGTACTTTGCATATGTTTTTCATCTTCATTTACTCTCTAATTATAAAATTTAATTAATAATATGTATTTTATATCATTAAAAGGGATAGGTATATGACCATGGTAGGTCCCCTAACCACCTCGATCTGACCAAAACAACTAAAATTATCTTAAAAGGAATAGGTATATAACCATGGTAGGTGCTTGTGTGCGGGTTAAATGAAGGTTTAAATATTTTTACTCATTTTAATCAATAAAAAAACCATAATTGTCACTCTTCACGATGGGAACATAAGTCCATCTTGTGTTAGTATATTTGATTTGGAGTTTTCATTATACCTAATACATATTGTAGGTGATCAAAATGTAGGCATACAATTTGGTAAATACATCATATGGTCAGATAATTGTACATCACAATTTAAGAATGCTCAAATGTTCTACTAGTTGAGCAGTTTTCATAAGATGAGAGGTGTTCAACATTTTAGGAATTTCATTGAGGTTGGACATGGAAAATGGGAGCATGATGGTACATGATCATGTGTTAAAATATCCCTAGAAAAATAAGATTTGAATTACAAATATGGTGCAAAGTTGACCGATGCAACATTCATCATGGGATGGTGTAACTCAAAATGGGTCAAGGAATGGTATATAGTTCGTATATTTTTTTGGTTGGTAGAAGAATCTAATTTAGAAAAATATTAAGATTATTGTACACTAACGTGATCTAATGAGTCGCACTCTTTTACAAGTTCAAATGCAGGTTCATGGATCATTCTATAAGGCGAGATGACATGTTTTTACTCTTGATCTACGTATCCATTTTGGGATTAGTGTGAGTTGAAATATTTGGTTGATGAATGGTGTTGTAGAAAATTATATCCACTTGACACCTATCAACCTCCACGAGCTCTACAACTCACATTGAGCAAATCATCAATTGACTTTAGCCATATATCAGATCTAGTATAACCAGATATTATAGATTTGCATTGTTTTGTTAAAATTAGTTTTTTTATCATTACGTAACTTAATTATGAATCATTTATTGAACTTAACTATTTTTTGTACAATGTGGTGAAGGCCATGTTTATATAGTTTTTGTAAAATTAAATAATAAAGAATAAACTAGTTATTATTTATCTTGTTGAGTTGAGGAAAACAAGAAATTGATAGCCCCTATAATAGATGGAGAAGGACTAACATATCATACGGGGTTTATGGTTGTTACCTAAACATAGCTTAGAAGATATCCAATGAAGAAATTTAATTTGTGGTTGTTCGAGGACTTTGACACTCATACATAAATTAATCATTATTCTTACCTTGTTGTATCTAATTTTCAATTGATTAAATATGGTGGTAGAGCGGTCTGATAAAAATTGTGAAATTTATTTTGTTTGACCATGAAGCAATACTGACACCATAAGAATTAGATCAATCCCAGATCGTTCATTGGATTGAATTTATAGAATGACATGGAAGTGTTATAGTTTGTAACTTAATTTTGTTAAATTCTTAAGTTTTGTGGGTTTGAGTATTTTATCCTTTAATTTCATTTATTTAAATCATTACTACTATTATTAATGTAGGTTATCGGCGCCAAATAAGCTTTGATCTTCACGTGGTCGGGTACGATTAATAAAGAAGTTTTATTTTTGAAGTGAAGTGAAGATTTTATTTTAGGATATTCAGTTTTAATCCTTTGTTTACTTGATCTTACTATATTAATAAAGGTATATTCATTATATATTTATATAAATAATATAGAGCGTGAGAGAGAGAGATGGGGAAGGGAAGAGAGTTTGAGAGAGAGATGGAGAGAGAGGGAAGTGAGAGTGACTAGGATAGAGGAGGGAAGAGAGAGTGAGAGAGAGAGAGAGAGGGAAGGAGGGAGGAAGGAAGAGTGAGTGGGAAGGAGGAAGGAAGGAGGAGAGAGAGGATGTAGAGAGAGACCATATTGTAGAAAAATTCTCTTTTTTACATTCTTTGTAAAAAGAACACATTCTCATTTCACCACCTATATCATATGAAATTTCTCTTTAACATTTTTTTACCTGTTACATATTCTCATTTCACCACCTATATTGAATGGGAGAGAGAGAGAGAATTGAATAGGGAGATACCATATTATATAAAAATTCTTATTTTCAACATCTTGTTGACAAGAACAAATTCTCAATTCACAACCTATATTGTATTAAAAAATTAAATAAATTTTATCTCTATAAATGATGTTAATTGAAGGTTTTTTCCACGTTTCATTCGTCGCCACTACAAACAAACAAGTGAGAGATGGGAGAAATCGAGAGAGAATTTAATAGGTAGGCTAGATGCACATGTGTAACTTTAGACGAGACATTCCCATACACAAAAATTTGAATACTTTTCACTCCTAGTGAGCTTATGAGACATTTTCAAACCATCAAAATTTGACTACTTTTTGCTCCTATGGAGCTTATAGGACATTTTCAAACCAGCGTAGCCCACAAGGACAGGGATGGTTCGACAACAAAATGAAACCACCAATATCATCTCACATCCCACCCAGATGTGTGAGAAAATTCATTTCAGTGCCACGAGGTGCCAACACCATAGATGCCTTGACATTGATATTAATTGAAAGTTTTTGTAAGTTCAAACGAGATATTCCCAAGAACCACGATTTTATAGTTATCACCCATTAATGTTTAGCGAAAAAAATTATCTCGGGTCACTTTTGAGACATTGTAGGATTGGTGTAGCCGGAAGGATTAGAACAATTGGGTAGTGAAACAACATCACCAATAGTGTCTAACAACCTACTTAGATATGTGGGAAGCAAAATTCAACGCCATAAGGTTTCGATTAAAAATATCACCCTAGATGCCTTGAAACTTGTCCGGAAATTTAAGGGATGAATAATGTTACAAATTATAAATCCATAATATAAATTTGCCAAAGATTATAGTTTATGAAGTGTAGTAATTAAAAGCATAGACTTAAAAGTTTATAATGCATAATTTAAACACCGTGAACAAAGAGTAAATGAGACAAGATATAAGTGGTAAAAACCATGGAAGGTATAAAAACCCACTAAAAATCAATTATCTTTATTGAGAATAAACTTTCACCTAACACTCCCACTATTTCATAGATCCATTGTACAGTTACACCTTTAATAAGGGATGACAAACTACCTCATGCATACGCTTATGATTTTCTCATCCTTTGCATCATGTATTTATAATCACCTCGCACATATTTCTCACATTAATATGTTACACTTGGTATTTTTCATATCATCATTATAACCTATCTCTAATAATATCACCTCATTTTATACAAGGTGGATGACCTATTATGGTTCACTCTTATATTTTAAAGCACTACCAATAGTAGAAGTGGATCCTTAATGATTATATTTTAAATATAAGTTATAAACCAAAAACATATAGTCTTTTGTGGGTTTCTTAAAAAAGTAGTTTCTACATAATATTATAAACCCAACAAAGATGTTGTTAATGAAGGTTTTTACAATGTTTAATTCGTCACCATTACAAAAAAATGAGTGCGAGATGGGAAAAGCGAGAAAGAATTTTCTATGTAAACTATATGTGCATTTGTAGATTTAGGCAAGACATTCCCATTCTCCATGGTTTTTTAGTTATCATCCGTCAAAGTTTGAAAATTGTTTTCTTATGGTGCTTAAAAGAAATTGTTAAATTGGTATAGACCAAAAGGATTGGGATGGTTGGGCAGCTAAAATACACCACCAATAGTGTGTAACAACTCACCCAGACGTGTGAAATCCATCAGTTTGGTGCCATGAGGTGTCAATTGTCAAATATTTCCTTGTTGATTGAAGATTTTTACCACGTTTCATTTGTCTTCACCATGATAAAATGAGAAAGAAATGTGAGAAATCAAGAGGATTTTTAAGAAGGATATATTTTTATTTGTAGGTTTAGATAAGACATTCCCATGAACCATATTTTTCTAGTTATCCTCTGTTAAAGTTTGACATTGTTTTTCTCTCATGGCACTTAAGAGGCGTCGCTACACCGGTGTATCCCGAAAGGACCAGGATGATGGGGTAGTGGAACAAAACCATCGATGTCATTTTACATCCCACTCAGACATGTGTGAATAATTAGTTTGGTGTCATGAGGTGTTGATTTTAAAATGTCACCCTAGATTTCCTAACATTGATGTTAATTGGAAGTATTTACCATGTTTCATTCTCCACTATCGCGAACAAACAAACAATATATTGGAGAAACCAAGAGAGGATTTTATAGGTAGAATAAGTGCACATCCATAGGTTCAGATGAGACATTCCTGAGAACCATAGTTTGTTAGTTATTAACCATCAAATTATGACATCTTTTTTATCTCGGGGTGCTTAAGAGGCACCTCCGAACCGATGTAGCCTCGAAGGACCGTGATGGTTGGGAAGTGGAATGACATCACCAATAACATCTAAAAGCTCAATTGGACATGTGGGAACCATCAATTTAATGTCACAATGTACTGATTGAAAAATATCACACTAGATACCTTGATATTGATGTTAATTGAAGGTTTTTGCAATGTTTCATTCACCACCACCATGAACAAATGAGTGCGAGATAGGAGAAATCGAGAGAATGTTTTATGTGCACAAATTCGTATCGTATGTATAGTTAAGACATTTCTAGGCACCATGGTTTTCTAATTATCACTAGTCAAAGTTTGACAACTTTTTTCTCTCAAGATGCTTAAAATACATTATTGGGCGGTTTATCCCGGAAGGAAAAGAACAGTTGGGAAGAAAAATGAAACCACCGATAGTGTTTAATATCCCACTCAAATGTGTGAGAACCATTAATTCGGTGAAACTAATTTTAATTGAATATTTTTACCACGTTTCATTTACCACCACCGCGAAGAAACAAGAAAGATATGGAAAAATATAGAGGATTTTAAATGAGGACGATATGTGCATCGTAGGTTTAGACGATACATTCCCAGTGCCATGATTACTAGTTATCACCCATTAAAGTTTGAAAACTTTTTTCTCTTAGGACTTTTAAGAGACATCACCAGGACTATTGTATCCCAGAATGATTGATACAATTGGTAAGTGGAATGACATACCCAATAGTTCCTAATTTCCCAACCCTATATGTGGGAATAATCGGTTCGGTGTTATGAGATGCCTATTAAAAATGTCAATCTAAATTCCCTAACACTTATGTTAACTTAAATTTTTCACCACATTTCATTCTCTACCACTGTAAACAAACAAGCAAGAGATGGAACAAACTAAAATAGTATTTTATAGACAAAAGGTTCATCTGAGGCCATTCTTAGGCACCATGGTTTTCTAGTTATCACTTGTCAAATTTTGACAACATTTGTCTCTCAGAGGCTTAAGTAACATTGGGATTGGTATGATTGAGAAAAGGAACAACATTACCAATAGTGTCTAACATCCCAATCAAAAGTGTGGGAACCATCAACTTGGTGCCATGAGGTTTTGATTGTAAAATATCACTCTATATGCGCTCAGACTGATGTTAATTGAAGATTTTTACCACGTTTCAATCACCGTCACCACAAAAAATGATTGAGAGATGGGAAAAAATGAGAGAAGATTTTGTAGGTAGACCAAATGTACATTTGTAGGTTTAGACAAGACATTACAATATACAATAGTTTTCTTGTTATCACCCATCATGTTATTTTTTTGTTTACTCAAGGCGCATAAGAGACATCCCATACCGGTGTATCCGAAAGGATAAGGACTATTAGGAAACAAAACAACACTCTCTCTCTCTCAACCCCTCCCTCTCTCTCTCTACCCATCCCTCTCTCTCTACCCCTTCCCCCTCTCTCTTTCGCTCCCTCCGCTCTCTGTCTCCGCTCCTCTCTCTCTCTCTCTCTCTCTCCCTCGCTCTCTCACCTCTCTCCTATCCCTCCCCTATCCATCCCCCTCCCTCCCTCCGCCTCTTTCTCCCCCTCTCCTACTACTCCCTCTCTCTCCCTACGCTCTCCCTCTCCCTCCCCCACTCCCTTTACTCGCTCCCTCTCTCCCCCCGCTCTCTCTCCCTCCCCTCTTCCCTCTCTCCTATCCCGCTCCCTCGCTCTCCCTCCCTCTCTCACTCACTCCGCTCTCTCCTCTCTCTCCTCCCCCTCTCTCACTCTCATCTCCCTCTTTGTCTCTCTCCATGTCCCTCTACCTCTCCTCTCTCGTATTCCTCACTCTCTCTATCTCTCTCCATGTCCCTCTCTCGCTCCTCTCTATCTCTCCGCGCTCCCTCCCTCCCTCTCTCTCTATATCTCTCTCTCTCCCTCTCCTCTCCTCTTCCACGCTCTCTCTCCACTCTCCCCCCCTCTCCCTCCCTCCCCCTCTTCCCGCTCTCTCTCTCCACTCTCCCTCTCCCTCTCCCTCCCTCTCCCTCTACATCCCCCTCTCCTCTTCTCCCTCGGCTCCCCCTCTCCCTCTCTCCCTTTTTCGCTCCCTATCTCTCCCCTCCCCTCTCTCCCTCCCTCTCTCCCTCTCTTGCTCTCTCTCCCTACCCGCTCCCTCCGTTGTCCCTCTCCCCTCTCTCTCCCTCCCCCACTCCTGCTTCCTCCGCTCTCCCTCTCCCCCACTCTCTCTCTCCATCTTCCTCAGCTCCCTCCTCTCTCTCTCTCTCCCTCCCTCTCTCCCACTCCATCAACCCCTCTCTCGTTGTGCTCCCTTCCTCTCTATCCTATATCTCCATCTCCATCTCATGCTCCCTCTCTCTCCCTCTCCCCCTCTCCCTCTCGCTCCCCCTCTCCCTTTTCTACTCCCTCTCTCTCTCTCCTACCCCTCTCTTGCTATCTCTCTCCTCTGCACTCCCTCCGCTCTCCCTCTCCCTCTCCTTCCCTACCCCCTCTCGCTCCCCCTCTCCTTCTCCCGCTTCCTCCTCCCCCTCCCTACCCCACTCCCCCTCTCTCCCTCTCCCTCTTGCACTCTCTTGCTCCCCCTCTCTCCCTCTCTCGCTTCCTCCACTCTCCTCGACTCTCTCATGCTCTCTTCCCCTCTCGCCCTCCACCCTCTCCCTCCACTCTCCTCTCTCTCTCTCCTGTCCTATCCCTCTCCCTAGCTCTCTCTCTCTCGCTCCCTCTCCCTCCCCCTCTCTCCCTCCCTCTCTCCCTCTCCATCAACTCCCCCTCTGTTGGTTTCCTCCTCTCTATCCTATATCTCCATCTCCTGCTCCCTCTCTCTCCCTCTCCCTCTCCCCCTCTCCCTCTCACTCCCCCTCTCTCTCTCCCTCCTCTCTCCCTACCCCTCTCCTACTATCTCTCCCTCTCCCTCCTACCCCTCTCGCTCCCCCTCTCCTTCTCCGCCTTCCTCCCCCTCTCCTCCCTTTCCCCCTCCCTACCCCACTCCCCCTCTCCCTCTTGCTCCCCCTCTCTCCCTCTCCCTCTCTCCCTCCACTCTCCCTCCCTCTCCCACTCCCCCCACTATCTCTCTCGCTCTCCCTCTCCCCTCGCTCCCTTCACTCTCCCTCTCCCCCACTCTCTCCCTCTGCTCTCCCCTTACTCTTTCTCTCTCCCCCCTCCCCCTCTCCCTCTCCCACTCTCACTCCAACCTCCCTCTCTCCCTCTTCCCCTCCCCATCTCGTGCCCCCTCTCTCCCTCTCTCCCCTCTCACTCTCCCTCTCCCTCTTCCTCCGCTCTCCCTCTCCCTTCATCCCTCTCTCCATCTCCCTCCATTAAACGTTCTCCCTCCCTCTGCCCCTCCCCATCCCCCCACCCCACTCCCTCTCCTTCTCTCTCCCCCTTTCTGCTCCCTTCGCTTCCTTCGCTCTCCCTCTCCCCCCCCTCTCCCTCCGGTCTCCCTCTCTCTCCCTCCATCTCCCCCATTTATCACTCTCCCACTCCCTTCGCTCTCCCTCCTGCCTTATCCCTCTCTCCTCGAATCAGTTCGCTCTAACTCTCCCCACGCTACCTTCACTCGCTCTCTCCCTCTCCCCACTCTCCCTACCCCCACTCTCTCGTTCCATGCGCTCTCCCTCTCCCCTTGCTCCTTCACTCTTCTCTCCCCCACTCTCTCTCTCCCTCCCCACGCTCCTTCACACTCCCTCTCAACTCTCCTACCCCCTGCTCTCTCTCATTCTTGCGCTCTCTCCCCTCCTCTCTCCCTCCACTTTCCCTCTCCAGCTCACTCTCCCTCTCTCGCTCCCCCTCTCCCTCCCTCTTCCTCTCCTCCCCGCCTTATCCCTCTCTCTCAGGCTCAGTTCGCTCTAACTCTCCCCACACTCCCTTCACTCGCTCTCTCCCTCTCCCCACTCTCCATCCCCGCTCTCTCCCTCTCCTCTCCCCACTCTCTCATTCCATGTGCTCTCCCTCTCCCCTTGCTCCTTCACTCTTCTCTCCCCCACTCTCTCTCTCCTCCCCATGCTCCTTCACTCTCCCTCTCGACTCTCCCTACCCATGCTCTCTCTCGTTCCCTACGCTCTCCCCCTCCCTCTCTCCCTCCACTTTCCCTCTCCGCTCACTCTCCCTCTCTCGCTCCCCCTCTCCCTCTCCTTATGCTTCTCCTGCTCCCTCTCTCTCTCCCTCCCTCATGCTCCCACTCTCCCTTTTCCGCTCTATCCTCTCCCCCTCTCCCTCCCTCTCACTCCCCCTCTCCCTTTTTCCTCTCAGTCTCTCTCCCTCCCCCTCCACTGATTCCTCCACTCTCCCACGCTCCCTCTCCCTCCTTGCCCCCGCTCACTCCCCTCTCCCTCCTGCTCTCTCTCACTCCCCCTCTCCTCTCCCTCTCCCTCTCTCTCTCTCTCTCTCCTTTCTCCTCCTTCTCCCTCTCTCCCCTTCTCTCCCTTTTCCACTCCCTCCACTCTCCCTCTCCCGCTCCTTCATCTCCCTCTCTCTCTGCCCCTCTCCCTATCCCCTCCCCTCTACTTTTCCTCTCCCTCTTTCTCCCTCCGCTCTTCATATCCCCGCTCTCCCTCTCCCTTTCCTACTCTCTCTCCCTACCCTCTCCATCTCTCCTCTCCCACTCTGTCTCCTACCTCCCTCTCCCTCCTCGCTTCCCCTCTCTCCCACTTCCTTCGATCTCACTCTCCCCCTCTCCCTCCCTCCCTCTCTCCCTCTCCCTCCACTCTCCATCTCCTCCCCGCTCCCCTCCCCTCTCCCTCCCCCTCTCTCCCGCTCCTCTCAGCTCCCATCCCTCTCCCTCTCTTTCGCTCTACGTCTCCCCTCACTCTCCCCATTTTCCTATCCCTCTCCCCCCGCTTTCTCACTCCCCCTCTCTCCCTCTCCTTCCACTCTCTCCCCTCCCTCTGTTCTCTCTCCCTCCACCTCTCATTCTCTCTCCCTCTCCCTACCTCTCCCCCTCCTCCCCTGCTCGCTCTCCCTCTCCCTCTCCCCCACTCTCTCTGCTCTCCCCGCTCTATCCCCCTCCCTCTTTCATCCCTCTCCCCACTCTCTCCCCCTCCCCAAGCTCCTTTTCTCTCCCTCTCTACCTCCACTCTCGGTCTCCCTCGCTCTTTCTCTCTCCCCATTTCCTACCCCTCTCCCCCTATCCCACTCTCTCCCTCCACTCCGTTTCTCCCCCTCCTTACCCCTCTCCCTCCCACCTCTCGCTCTCTTCCTCTCCCCTCCTCCCGCTCGCTTCCCCTTTCTCACTCCCCTCTCCTTCTCTCCCCCTCTCCCTCCTCTCTCTCCCTCTCTCCCTCTCCTTCCACTCTCCCCGCTCTATCCGCTCCCCCTCCCTCGCTCTCCCTCTCCCATGCTCCTTCACTCCCTCTCCCTTCCCTCTCCCCACCCCCCTGCTCTCTCAACCACTCCCTCTACTCTATTCCTGTCCCTCCTCTGCTCTCCCGCTCCCCCACTCTCTCTCCCTCTCCCCACCCCCCCTTGCTCTCTCCATCTCCCTACCCCTCTCCTCCCCTTTGCTCACTCCCTCTCCCTCGCTCTCTCCCCCCACTCTCTCTGCTCTTCCCTCCGCTCTCTCTCCCCCACTCCCCCTCTCTCCCTCTCCTTCCACTCTCCCCCGCTCTATCCCCTCCACCTCCCTCCCTTCACTCTCCCTCTTCCCACCCCTTGCTCACCCCTCGCTCTATCAACTACCCCTCCCTCTCCCCCACCTCCTACTCTCTCCAACTCCTTCCCTCTCTCTCCCCCACTCTCTCTCCCTCTCCCCACCCCCTTGCTCTCTCCAACGACCTACCCTCCCTCCACCTCTTGCTCTCTCCCTCTCCCCCTCCCCTTTCTCACTCCTCCTCCGCTCTCTCTCCCCCCACTCCCTCTCTCCCTCTCCCCCGCTCTATCCCCTCCACCTCCTCCGCTCTCCCTCTCCCCACGCTCACTTCACTCTCCCTCTCTCAACTCCCTCCCCTGCCTCACTTCACTCTCCCTACCTCTCCCCTCCTACCCCTTTCTCACTCCCTCTACTCTCTCTCCCCACTCTCTCTTCCTCCCTACCTCTCCCCCTCCTCCCCCTTTCTCACACCCTCTGCTCTCCCTCTCACCCCACTCTCTGCTCTTCCCCGCTCTATCCCTCTCCTTCCTCTCCCCTCTCCCCCTCTCTCCCTCCACTCTCTCCCCCTCCCCCTCTCTCTCCCTCTCCCCAGCCTCTACCCCCTCCTCTGCTCTCCCTCTCCCCGCTCTCTCTCTCTCCTCATTTCCCTACCCTCTCCCCCCATCCCACTCTCCCTCCACTCCCTTTTCTCCCCATCCTTACCCCTCTCCCTCCCACCTCTCGCTCTCCTCCGCTCACTCGCTTCCCTTTCTCACTCTCTCTCCTCCCTCTCCCCACCCCTGCTCTCTCCAACCACTCCTCTCTGCTCTCTCCCCTGCTCTATTCCTCACCTTTACCTCTGCTCTCCCACTCTCCCCACCTCTTGCTCTCCGACTCGCATTTACCCCTCCCTCCCCTTTCTCACTCCCTCTCCCTCGCTCTCTCCCCCCACTCTTTGCTCTTCCCCCCACTACCCTCTCTCCCTCTCCTTCCACTATCCCCCACTCTATCCCCCTCCACCTCCCCTCCTTCACTCTCCCTCTCTCCCCCCCTGCTCTCTCCAACTCCCTTCCCTCTCTCTCCCCACCCCCTTGCTCTCTCTACAACTCCCTACCCCTCCCTCCACCTCTTGCTCTCTCCCTCTCCCCCTCCTCCCCCTTTCTCACTCTCCCTCTCCCCACGCTCCCTTCACTCCTCTCCTCTCCCCACACTCCCTTCACTCTCCCTCTCCCACCCCCTGCTCTCTCTCAACTCTCTCTCCTCTCCCCCTCCCCTTTCTCACTCTCTCTACTCTCTCTCCCTCTCCCTACCTCTCCCCCTCCTCCCCCTTTCTCACACCCTCTACTCTCCCTCTCCCCACTCTCTCTGCTCTTCCCCGCTCTATTCCTCTCCTTCCACTCTCCCCCGCTCTATCCCCTCCACCTCCCTCCCTTCACTCTCCTCTCTCCCCACCCCCTGCTCTCTCTAACTCCCTCTCTCCCTCTCCCCCTCCCCTTTCTCACTCCTCTACTCTCTCTCTCCCTCTCCCTACCTCTCCCCCTCCTCCCCCTTTCTCACACCCTCTACTCTCCCTCTCCCCCACTCTCTGCTCTTCCCCGCTCTATTCCTCTCCTTCCACTCTCCCCCACTCTATCCCCCTCCACCTCCCTCCCTTCACTCTCCCTCTCCCCACCCCTACTCTCTCCAACTCCCTTCCCTCTCTCTCCTCTCTCCCCACCCCCTTGCTCTCTCCAACTCCCTACCCCTCCCTCCACCTCACTCTCTCTCCTCTCCCCCTACCTCTCCCCTCCTCCTCCTTTCTCACTCCCTCTCCCCACCCCTCGCCTCCACCTCTCTCACTCTCTCTCCCTCTCCCTCCTCCCCTTTCTCACACCCTCTACTCTCTCTCCCTCTCCCTACCTCTCCCCCTCCTCCCCCTTTCTCACACCCTCTACTCTCCCTCTCCCCCACT
This sequence comes from Taxus wallichiana var. yunnanensis, assembly GCA_018340775.1. Classification (NCBI taxonomy): domain Eukaryota; kingdom Viridiplantae; phylum Streptophyta; class Pinopsida; order Cupressales; family Taxaceae; genus Taxus; species Taxus wallichiana. Next base: position 145,672,375 of record CM031241.1, read on the forward strand.
CTCTGCTCTTCCCCGCTCTATTCCCCTCCACCTCCCTCCCTTCACTCTCCCTCTCCCCCCCCTGCTCTCTCTCCAACTCCCTCCCTCTCTCTCCTCTCCCCACCCCCTTGCTCTCTCTCCACTGCCTACCCCTCCCTCCACCTCTTGCTCTCTCCCTCTCCCCTCCTCCCCTTTCTCACTCCTCCCTCCACTCTCCCTCTCCCAACCCCTGCTCTATCAACTACCCCCTCCCTCTCCTCTCCCTCTCCCTGCCTCTCCCCCTCCCCTGCCTCCACCTCTCACTCTCTCTCCCTCTCCCCCTCCCCCTTTCTCACACCCTCTACTCTCCCTCTCCCCCACTCTCTCTGCTCTTCCCCCGCTCTATCCCTCTCCTTCCTCTCTCCCCCTCTCCCTCCCTCTCTCCCTCCCTCCCCCTCCCTCCGATCTTCCGATCTCCCTCTCTCCCCCACTCTCTCTCCCTCTCTCCCTCTCCCCCACTCTCTCACTCTCTCCCACACTCCCTCCCTCTCCCCACACTCCCTTTGCTCTCTCCATCCCACTCCCTCTCCCCACTCTCTCCACTCTCTCTCTCTCCCAACTCTCCCTCCCCCTGCTCTCCCTCTCCTCTCCCCCTCCCTCCGCTCTTCCTCACGCCACATACTTTTGACAATGTACAAATAAAATAAAATAATATTCGAACACAACTTAAATACATTCACTTAAAAAAATAATATGCATAATGAAAATAATAATATTATTTTCCTTAGAAAAATAAATAAATTCAACTTTTGAATATCTATTTTTAAGTTACTTATATACACTCATTTTCTAAATTATATACTACACTTCGACATTTTCACTTTGTCATTGTACAAATAAAACATTTATTTGAAATACACATATTACGCGCTTTGTCATTTTCGCCAAACAAGAGTATTACGTTTACAAACTTAAATATATTAACATAAATTAACAAGAGTATTTACATTTACAAACTTAAATATATTCACATAAATTAACAAGAGTATTTAAGTTTACATAATAGTATTAATCTTATGTTAATATAAATTAACATTGCACAAATGTAACTTATATTCTATGTACATAGAAAATAATATGCATGGCACACCTTGAAGTCCAATATTTTTAAACAAATATTATTCATAATTATTCAAATTAAATTTTATATACTTTTAACTATAATAATATGCTCTCCCTCTCCCCACTCTCTCACTCTCTCCCTCCTCCCTCTCCACTCTTACTCTCCCACACTCCCTCTACTCTCCCCCACTCAGTGTCTCCCACTCCCTCCACTCTCCCTCTCCCACTCTCTCCTCTCTCTCTCTCTCCTCTCCCCCTCCCTCCACTCTTCCTCACACCATATACTTTTGACAATGTACAAATCAAATAAAATAATGTTCAAACACAACTTAAATAATATGCATAATGAAAATAATAAAATAATAATATATATATATTATATATATATATATATATATATATTCCAAAAAAATTCAACTTTTGAATATCTATTTTAAAGTTACTTATATACACTCATTTTCTAAATTATATATATACTACACTTTGATTTTCACTTTTTTGTACAAATAAAACATTTATTTAAAATCATATTACGCATTGTCATTTTTGCCTAACAAGTATAAAACATTTATTTAAAATACACATATTACGCACTTTGTCATTTTCACTTTTTTGTACCATTTATTTAAAAACAAGACTTTGTATTTTTTCGAGTATTCGGTTTACAAACTTAAATATATTCACATAAATTAACAAGAGTATTTAGGTTTACATAATAGTATTAATCTTATGTTAATATCAATTAGCATTGCACAAATGTAACTTATATTCTATGTAAATAGAAAATAATATGCATGGCAAACCTTGAGGTCCAATATTATTCATAATTATTCAAATTAAATTTTATATACTTACATAACTATAATAATATTAATGTTATGTTAATATAAAAAATATAAATTAACATTGCACAAATGTAAATTATATTAAATTTTATATACTTAAATAACTATAATAATATTAATGTTATGTTAATATAAAAATATAAATTAACATTGCACAAATGTAAATTATATTCCATGTAAGTAAAAATAATATGCATGACACCCTTTTATAATTGAAGTTGAATATTTTTAAACAAAAATTATTCATAATTATTCAAATTAATTTTATAAACTTAAATAACTACATTATTATTTATATCTACAATTAAATGAACTTTATATTCCATTTAAATAAAGAACAATATGTGTGTGTGTGCGCGTGTAAAATTGAATATTCATAATAATTTAAATATTAAATTAAATGAATATTTTTAAACAAAAATTATTCATAATTGATCAAATTCAATTTTATATACTTAAATAACGACATTATTATATATATGTATAATTAAATGAAATTTATATTCCATTTAAATAAAGAACAATATATATAAAAACATCATTTTATAAGTAAAATTGAATATTCATAATAATTTAAATATTAAATCAAATAACTACATTATTTCACTTTTTTATTATGTCCTACATCCAATACAATATTGAGTTAAAAAAACAAAATTCCTTCAATTCTTTATACTTGATACTTTTAATATTTGATTTAAAATTTAATTTATAAAATTTTCTATCACAAGCAACAGTCTTAAATCCAACAAACCAAAAATCTATTCAATTTAACAATTAACACCAAACATATTCATAATTTAGTTAGTAAATATCTAATTCCCCAAGGGCCCAATCCTGTTGTCTCCAACCTTTAAAAAAACCTGCAACTATAAATCAAATGTCAATTTAACAATAAAACCAATTCCTGTTGATATTCCCAACTTTTGCAAACTGCTTAAAACTACAAATAAATTCCCAGAAGATAACAATCTCAACAATTTAACAAAAAAAGCTAATTTAACTACTGTATGTAAAAGTGACATGTGTTAGATAACAATCTCAACAATTTAACAAAAAAAGCTAATTTAACTACTGTATGTAAAAGTGACATGTGTTCTCTCAAGGGAAATATGTCAGATAAAAATAGAAACTTATCACGAATAGAGAGTGAAATGAGTACTTAGATATTACAGTTGAAGCAACTTGTAAGCAAAAATATGTTTTGATGTACTCACACTCTTCTCCATTTCTCCTCTTAACAAAATTATGATCATCTGTTATAAATGGATATATCAGGAAAGCTTATACATCCACTGTGCCCTGCTGATTCTCAGAAAACAACAAAAACTTCTTAATAGTTAAACCACATCCACAAAAACTAAAGCAGAGTAGAAAATAATAAACAACAGAAAACGTCAAGCTGCTTGGTATTTGATCCACATTATAGGAGAGGGTGTAGTTTACTAGTTTATAAATGGATATATCAGGGAAAGATTATTACATCCACTGTGCCCTGCTGATTCTCAGAAAACAACAAAAATTCCTTATAGCTAAACCACATCCACAAAAACTAATGCAGAGTAGAAAATAATAAACAACAGAAAACATCATGCTGCTTGGTATTTGATCCGTATTATAGGAGAGGGTGTAGTTTACTAATTTAGGTTCTCTACAGGCAAACATTATCGAATGGGTCCTTCACTTTTATTTACTAAATAAAATCCCTCTATTAACAACAAAAAAACCAAAACAAGGTAAATGATTAACAGCAGAAAACTTCAAAACAAGATGATTAACAGAAAACGTCATGTGGATAGCTTGATTTGGTCCTTATTATACATCCACTATGTTTTTTAAGATGAAAATTCTGTTTTGTTTTAAGATTCAAAATTAGAAAATTTCAGAAAAAACCACGAAACTTCATTTTCAGTGTATTCCCTGAAGAGCTCCATTGCACGACTGGCTGAGTTTTTGTTGACCCCACATTCATAATAAGCATTTTTTTAACAGTTTAAAAACAGCATTGAAGTACATTATTAGCTTAATGTCTAAACCCTAAAATCTTCAGTTTAATTTTAGAAGACTTGTGACTGAATATCTCAAGAAATCTCAGTTTATAAGGATGAAACCAAGATCTTAGATTTAATTGAAATATAAATGGTCCTTTGGGTTATGGGCAGATTTTAAATAGAAATACTTTTAAAATATACTAGTAAAAAATAAGCGAAAGATTACCGTAAACAATGTCCAACTAGTCAAAAACACCACAAAATCCTTGTAGTTAACCAAATCCACAAAAATCAAAGCAGAGTATTTGCTTAACAATATAAAACATCATACTGCTTGGAATTTGATCCATATTATTGGAGGGTGTAATTTACTGGTTCGGGTTTCTAATACTCATTATTGGAGAAGGGACCATATTAGTTCAGGTATCTACAGGAAAACATTATCAAATGGTTCCTTTACTATTACTAAATAAAAGCCCTCTGTTAATCAAGATGCATCCAAGATATTAGATAATGAGGAGCTAAACAGTGCTTTCCAAACAAGGCTTTTGAACATATACTGGTAAAAAATAAAAACAATGAACCCTAAACCATATCCACAAAAAAGCGAAACAGGGTTGATGATTAACAGCAGAAAACGTCATGTCGGTATCTTGGTAATTGGAGTTTATTGGCCAGAGTCCAAATCTCAGTTTAAAATACACATGGCCAGTCGGAGCAGAGGTTTAATATATCAAGCGAAAAATTCATCTAAATAAATCAAATTAGAGCAAAAACCTGTCTAAAATGAACATAAGATCCAGGTGGCCCAAAACCTAAGGACGGCCTAGTTCAGGTGACAGGTGGCCCATAACCTTGTTAAAAGGGTATAAAATTACAATAATATCCTGAATAAAGTGATGGTTATCTTATAAAAGTCAGATTATATAAATGCGAAATCTAATGCACAAAGAAATAAATAAATAATGGGAAAGTTTACAATTGAAAGCGGGGCAGTACCTTGATCAAGATAGCAGTAAAAATAAATACATCCTGAATATTATGGATGTCAACAAATCAAAACAAAATTATGCAAATTCAAAACCTGGTAAAGTATCCTAAGCGGAGAAATCCATATTTGAACCCAGAAAGGCTAATAAACCTTAATAAATCCATATCTGAACCCAGGCAGGCTATTAATATATATATATTTGAACCCTAAATAAATTTTATAAACCGCCCAGATCTGAATCCTGAGTTGGAACAGAGTAAACTAGTACATGTTGCTAAATAAAACTAATAGCCCTTAAATCTCTGGGGAAATTAAACTTATTTAATCCTAGACTCGTCTACAAAGTTAACTGCATTATTTAACTTATAAGAAATTTGTAAACCCTAATTTTCAGGGGGAAAATTGTACTTATTAGGTAAGTCCTAGACTCGTCTACATTCAACATTGAACAAACACAGCCAACCTAAAATCATCTACATCATGAATCGAAGTATGACATAAATAAATATCGAACAAAAAAATGGTTTCAAAATGATGTAGTCCTAATCTGAATTATTATGGAAAAATAAGCGAAGTACTCAGATCTGCATATTTAGTAGGAAAGAATCTTACTCTCTCAAAGCAAGAGATCCATCGCCTCCTCTGTTCCGGTCTCTGTCTTGTGCTGCGCTGCTTTCGCTCCTCAAATAGAATACAAACAACTCTTAGTAAAAATACGGCAAAAGCTGCTCAAGCCTCCAATAAATACAGATAAAATGACTCACAACAAATCAATAAACACAAATACAAGTCGAAACACACACAGATCAGGAACAGAAAACATGCACACAGACTTCAAAAATGAAAAGAATGCAAATCCTAACAAAAAAATTGAGAGACTTGAAAAACGCACAGCATTGGCAGCAGACCCCCAAATCTACATAAGAAAATGGAAATGACACAAAGCAGTATCAGAAATGGTTTTATAGAGCTCTTACGCTATGCGAAGCTTTTTTTCCTTAACAGTCACACATGCCTATGCAAAAGTGACACCTATGCCTACGCTAATCTTAACAACAGTCGCCTACAGCTGTCTTCCACCTGCCCAGCACTCATGTGCCCGCTCCTTCCAACGGATATTTTAGAATCCTCTAGATGGATATTTTGGAATAAGTCGGTCTCACGCATTAAAAGAAAAACTACAAAAATTATGGGGAAAAAAGGGTGGCACAAAAATTGAAAGGGAGCAGGAAAAACATAATTTTAAAATGTCTTAGAATGGGAGTTTTAGAAAAGGTGAAGGACATCCATCAAAAATATTGAAAATGTATCTGAACTCTGGAAGTATACACAAGGGAAGTCAACTATTTTATAGAACACCTGAAGGAGATGTGATCTTGTGGAACATACCATGACCATGTAAGCTTCATATTTCTTTTATTAGCATGTAGCCATACAAGTTTAGTGGATGAGGGTTGTAAATACTTCAATGACATGAGGTAGCAATTTATGTTCTTCTATTGAACATCTATGCAAAAGTCTGCAATGTGGGGTGATGTTCGGATGGTAAGGATGTTGATGAAGGAATATAGAGGAATTAAAAAGATACATGGATATAGTGGGTAGGCGTGAAAAGAATCAAGTATTTCCAATACATAGGAATACTGAAAGCCAATTGTGTGAAGGAAATGCACATTTTAGTGTATAAGAGTGAATATATAAAAAGGAGGGAAGATCAATTATTGATATACGAAGAAAGATGATATTATTGAAGCACGAGAAAAGAGAGTTTTATTTAGTAAAGATAGAAGGAGGAAACAACGGTTTGGAAACATAAATATTTGGAGAATCGTTGAATTCTTGAAACATTTCTGAATGTAAGAAATATAATTTTTTATCTGTGAATTTAAGACTTATCTCGTTCTTTATCTTTATAAGTGATAAGTAGATTTTATTTGTTGGATCGAAAGTTTTGGAATGATACTAAGTATGATTTTAATGTTGTTGGGTGAAAATTTCTCTCGATTTACAAGGATGGATTTTCAATAATAAAACAAATAAAGTATATTGTGTAATGTCGAGGTGTCAAAGAGATTCTTTATTTCCTTCATTTAAAAATATTGTGTACTTACTCTAGCTTATTTTCTTCTACCAACTTGCGCACGATAGTAATGATGTTGTTGTTACTAGATTTTGATTGACCGTTTCCCTAAGGATAGTTTTTCTGTCGAACAATTTCTTAATCTTGCATTGGTGTTCCTCGATCATGTTTGCTACTTGACTTCTCTCTGTTCTTCAAGCTTGCTTAGGAAGTAACTTCTCATAATTTAAGATATGATGTACTTACTCTAGGTCAAGCAGCGGTTGATTTCTTGTCAATTTTATCGGTGGAATTTTTAAAGAAAATAATCATCACCATTTATAAATTGAAAAGTTTTGAACTTCAAAATTTTACATCTAAATGTGTTCTCACCCTCCTTGCAAAGTCTAGAAAATAAATAGAGACGATCTGATTCCCACTTATACCCACAATAAAATAGACCATAACTAACTACATCACATTCACATACGGAAATGGAAAGTATTCAAAGATCTCGTATAACATATAGAAGATTCGTATCTATTTGTTAGAACAATAATATTAAGTGATCATAATATTTAGTTTATAATTAAATAATATAGAATATATGTAATTCTTTATTATTTAATATAAACTATATATTAGGTTATTAGTTATTATTAACTAAATATTAAATCGGGGACATATTATATGTAATTTCGGGTTTAAAACAGGGAGCAAAAGTATTGGTACCAGAGCGGGTTAAAGTATTGGTAAAATAATTTAATTAATCCTAAAGTCATGTATTAATGTTTTTGGAGATCTGTGTGTGCGGGTGAAAAGGTAAGGATTTATTACTATATGAAATAATTTCCATTTTTATATAGTTTCAAATGTTTGGAGGTTAAATATTTCGAAGGTAAATTCAAGACAAGTTTCCTAAAAATAGGGATTTCAATTTATTTCATTGGATCGGTGAAATTACTTGTCCCCTTTATAAAATTCCATATTTCTTGTATTCTCGTGTGAAATCATGTCCCCTTGTACCTTTTAAAATAAATGGGTTGTGTTTCAATTGTAAAAACTATAGTCTAAAAACTATAACATAAATACCTATGTGTATTCCGGCCACATTTAATTTAATACCTAATATTAAAGTTATCTAATGTGGGTATTTCCTATAGTTTTCAAACTATACCTAAAACCTATATGTCTACCCAGGGCCAAATTATAAATCAAACTTTATACAAAAATTTAACCTAACTTTATGCGGCCCCAATGAGTCTCACACAATAAAAGAAAAACTTTAAAATAGATGATTTTTATGCCTTTTTAACTCGAACTTTCATAGGGAGTCTTTAAAACAATAGAACAAATTTAGATATGGCCACGTGGATTCTTAATATTACCAATTGCATGTTGGTTGTGTAATGGATTCAAAAATAAAGCATGCTAAAAAGAAGTCGACGCTACACATAAGCGAACTTTCCTTGATTCTTGAAACATTTTTGAATGTAAGAAATATAATTTTTCATATGTGAATTTAATACTTATCATGTTCTTTATCTTTATAGGTGATAAGTAGATTTTATATGTTGGATTGAAAGTTTTGACTGACATCGCATATGATTTTCATGTTGTTGAGTGCAAATTTCTCTCGATTTACAAGGATGGATTATCACTAATAAAACAATCAAAGTATATTGTGTAATGTCAAGGTGTCGAAGAGATTCTTTTTTTTTTTTTTCATTTAAAAATATCATGTACTTACTTGAGCTTGAAGTAGATTTTCATAATTTAAGATATGATGTACTTACTCTAGGTGGAATCAGTTGATTTCTTACCAATTTTATCCGTGTAATTTGTAAAGAAATTAATCATCAGCCATATCTAAATTAAAAAACTTTGACCTTAAAACATTTCAGATCCAAACGTGTTCTCACCCTCCTTAGAAAGTCCAGAAAACAAATAGAGACTATACAGATTCCCACTTATACCCACAATAAAAAAGACAATTCCTAGCTACATCACATTCACATACGAAAATGGCAAGCACTCAAAGATCTGCGTAGCATATAGAAGATTCGTAAAAATAGGAGGCCACAAATTTACAAGAACATAGAGCAAGTTTACTAGTAAAAGACATTATGTGGGTAAGAACTCCACTTGAGTGTAACATACACAATTGTCTTCAACTTTAAAATTACTTGCCAACACTTCTGTGATATTAGATGGTCAATTACTAAGAGACATTTATTTTTCATTTTAAGGAAGAACATTAGTCACGAACTATTTTGTAAAACATTTAATTCTAGTTATTAGTTATTAAGTGATCATAATATTTAGTTTATAATTAAATAATATAGAATATAAGTAATTATTTATTATTTAATATAAACTATATATTAGGTTATTAGTTATTTATTAACTAAATATTAAATCGGGACATATTATATGTAATTTCCTTTAAAAACAGGGAGCGAAAGTATTGGTTCAGAGCGTTACTACTATATGAAATATTTTCCATTTTTATATAGTTTCAAATGTTTGGAGGTTAAATATTTCGAAGGTAAATTCGAAGACAAGTTTCCTAAAAATAGGGATTTCAATTTATTTCATTGGATCGGTGAAATTGCTTGTCCCCTCTATAAAATTCCATATTTCTTGTATTCTCGTGTGAAATCATGTCTCCTTGTACCTTTTAAAATAAATGGGTTGTGTTTCAATTGTAAAAACTATAGTCTAAAAACTATAACATAAATACCTATGTGTATTAGGACACATTTAATTTAATACCTAATATTAAAGTTATCTAATGTGGGTATTTCCTATAATTTTCAAACTATACCTAAAACCTATATGTCTACCTAGGGCCAAATTATAAATCAAACTTTATACAAAAATTTAACCTAACTTTATGCGGCCCCAATGAGCCTCACGCAATAAAAGAAAAATATTAAAATAGATGATTTCTATGCCTTTTTAACTCGAACTTTCATAGGGAGTCTTTAACACAATATAACAAATTTAGATATGGCCACGCTTGATTCTTAATATTACCAATTACACGCGGGTTGTGTAATGGATTCAAAAATAAAGCATGCAAAAAAGAAGTTGACGCAACACATAGGCGAAATTTCCTTGATTCTTAAAACATTTGTGAATGTAAGAAATATAATTTTTCATATGTGAATTTAATACTTATCATGTTCTTAATCTTTATAGGGGTAAGTACACCAAGTTGGGGGGCCAAAAGGGGGTCTTAAGTGGACGCATTTTTACGGAAAAAAACTTCAACTTGTACGAGTTTTTGAAATAGTTACACTCAAAATTGGAAGATGTTGTAGAAATATGAATTACAGAATTTTGAGTCTAGTTTCTAAGCTACTAAATTTTATTGAAAACGGATAAGTTTAAGTGGGTCAAAAACTAAAATACTAACAAATGCTCATGTTTTTATGAAGAAACATAATAGAGTGACTTTTGTGCCACCCACCATTTTTTTAGCACCATTTAGTATTTTTGAAAACCCTTTGGTAGAAAGATAGCTAGGAGCATCTAGTTTGGGCTCCATTTTTTTAGATTTATATAGTGAATATTTAATTATGATTTTTCTAGTACGTAAATTTTATGTTTTGAAAAATAACAGAGCTCTCGACCGTATTACCCCCTAACTACCGAAAAAAATCAAAAATTATATATTTTTATGAATATGTATAGAATTATGCCTAGTTTGGGCTAGTATAAATTTTTTTAAATTTCAATCACCAAAAAAAAAAGATACACCATGAAAGATAGACATATGTACACTTCAAAAATTGTTATAAAAGGCATAGTTAGAAACTAAATAATATGGAAACCTTATATTAGTCAGAAAATTTGAAAAATTATATTTTTAGAAAGAAGAGACTCTACTCTATGTCGTGGTATATATATTTTAAAATGAAACGATTGTTTTATTTTGATTTATCATAGAGGAAGTGACCTTTTACATTTTCTTGTAAAAACACGTTGTTTGTTGTTTTTGTGTAGGTGCATGCCTTAGGCTTGGGGATCCAAACTGGATCCCAAGCCTTGAGGGATGGCTTAGGACAAGAGAAAACGCAAAACACATATGCATTATAACACGTACGCATTCTATGTAGTATAAACATTATGCATGCTTTTGACATGCTTCTATTTACATAAATAAATGTTCAAGTATAAGTTTTTCATTTATTATTATTTATATTTTATTATTTCTTATACTTTAAATTTATTTATGTAAATATAAGAAATTAGGGTCACTCTGCACCTTATGGAATTAGTCTCACAACTCCATGAGTCATGGTTTAGGAGATAGTTTTTAAAGTATAATCATGGTCAATACATAGGTAATTTTTCAGGATTTCAACATTCAACCTAAATATTTTAGCATTTAACTTCTACAATTGAAACCCTAAACCATAGGCCATAAACCTAAACACTAAACTATAAACCTTGAGCCCTAAACCCTAAACCCTACACCTTTAACCATGATCCCTAGACCCTAAACCCTAAACCCTAAACTTTAAACATTCAACCCTTACCCGTGATCCCTAAACCCTGAGCCTTAAGCCCTAAACCCTAAGCCCTAAGCCCTAAGCCCTAAACCCTAAACCCTAAACCATGAGCCCTAAATGCTAAACCCTAAACTATAAACACTAAATCCCAAACCCTAAACCCTGACCCCTAAACCCTAAACCTTAAACACTGAATCTTAAACCCTAAACCCTAAGCCTTGAACCCTACACCCTTATCCCTGAGCCCTAAAATCTAAACCCTAAACCCTAGACCATATACCCTAAGCCCTAAAACCTAAACCCTAAACCCTAAACCTCGAGCCCTAAACATTAAATCCTAAATCCTAAACCCTAAACCCTGAACCATAAACCCTAAAACCCTGAACCGTAAACCATAAACCCTTATCCCTAAACACTAAATCCTTAACCCGAAACCCTAATACCTAAACCTTAAACCCTAAATCCTTAACCTCGATCGTAAACCCTAACCATAAACACTAAAACCTAAACCCTAAACCTAAAACCTAAATCCTAAACCATAACCCTGAACCTTGAACCATGAACCCTAAACCCTAAACCTTAAACCCTGAACCATGAGCCCTAAACCCTAAACCCTAAACCCCAAACCATATTTTATCAATATTTCCTAGTCTTGTGCCTAGAACCATCATTGAGTTTTCTTATAGAACTACCTTGTTTATGAGAGGCGGGACAAGTAACTAAATGGATATGACATCTACCTTGTGCCTTGTAATGCATATATTACACATCTCTTCCAAACTTGTTTCTCCCCACATATACTTGCACTCTTGAATGTAAATTTATTCACACTCTGAAATAAATTTCACATTTCTCATATTTCCATATATGGTATTATGCAAGCTAGGATGACCCATCGGAAGAGAAAAAATAACCATCACAACAAAAAAATTAATCTTAAAGGAAACAAAAGAATCATAGAGAATATATCAATGCAGAGGTATAGGATCATAATTGAATTTATTGTAGTATCCTCTCCTCCAGAGAAAGATAAAGTTCAAGTGTTCTACTAGAATGGATAGTAAATTTGTGAAATTCCTAAAGTGTTCAAAATAACAACATAGAAATAAGGGAATGGCTAAGAACACTAAGGGGTTATCAATCGCCTAGTAAATATTTCTTGTTTAGTTCTAAATGGGAGTTACGGCCTACAACTTCTGACCTTCCATTCATTGATAATTCCTTATATGATAAACTAATGGACGTTTTCAAAATCCCTAAATAAAAAGATTGGGGTAGTCATCAATTCTAGTGAAGGGTGTGATGTTATTTCAAGAAACTTGAAATTCATAAATATTTAGAGGTTATAACATGAATTTACAAATATCTCTATCATTTACAAATATCTCTATCATAATGAAGCATTTTATCAAGCTCATGCCTTGATTGTTCAATTCATTGGCCTACCTATCTTACATGCATGGATCTCCAAACATTGGATCCCACTCCTAGAAGAAAGGTTAGATCTCTACCCTTTTGCTAAGGTCATTTTTATTATTGCTTTAGAATCCATTGCTGATAAGAATATCATTGCTAAGCAACTCTGTATCTGTCAGTAAAAATACCTTATTTTAAAACCCTGGTTCCCATCATTTAACCCACTCACTGAATCTTTCTCCCGTAAATCGATATGGATTCGATTACCCCACCTTCCTCTACAATTCTGGGATCAAAAGTGTCTGATATCCATAGGTAATGCCTTGGGTAGTATCATTAACATTGACTCCCAAACCTCTAATTTTACCCATACAACCTATGCAAGAATTCTTGTTGAGATTGATACTTCAAAGGATCTTCCAGCTCATATTGAGCTAAAAGTGCAAAATAGATCCTGGACTCAGCCTCTAGACTATGAAGGCCTGCCTTTTAGATGCAGGAGATGTTTCTCTTTAGGACATTCGGCCACTAATTGCGAGATAGTAAAACAGAAAAATGATAAGGCTAACTAGTGGAAAAATGCCCTCCTGGAACATATGGTGTTTGAACCTAAAGACATTCCCGCTGCGGATGGGGAGGTGGCTACTGTCCCTGATACTAATATTGATATTAACATGGATGACAGGATGGAAAAGACCCCTTTGAGTGAAAATTCACCCATGGATGAAACTAAAAGGACCAGAAACATTGAACCAAACATGTCTATAGTGACTGAGGACCCCCCTAATTCAAGCAATACATATCAGCCTATAGCTGACCTTGAAGTTCTTATTCCTATGTAGGAAATTTCAAATGCTTGGATCACAGTTAGGAAAAAGAAAAATTCTTTTTCCAAGAAAATTGCCTTTCCTTCGAGGTAGTTCTTCACTGTTGTTTGGCTAATCCATATTGCTTTACTTCTCTAAGCTAGAAAACAACAGTTTGCTTGTTGTTCATCAGTTGTTTTTTTTGTTGTGTTGTTGGTTTTTGGAACTTCTCTTGGTAGATTGCTTTCTTTTCTGCCATTTGGGCCTTAAGTGTTTAAATCTATTTTGCAGAGCCTTGTTGTACAAGGGTATAGTCCCTTTCAAAAAATATTTATCTATAATAAAAAATAAATAAATGGAAGCCAAGTAACAATGTCTCCTGTACATCTAAGGATTAAGGACTACCGGGGTCTTTGGAAGGATTGGACAGTCAGAATATGACATTTCCCTCCTTCAAAATATCAACAGATGAAAACCATGAAATTTTGACGACTCTCTTTGAATGTTCTGCCTACAAATTTGATGAATCCTAAACTCTATGACCTAAACCCTTAACACTCAACCATGAGACCTAAACCCTAAACTATAAACCCTAAACCCTAAAACCAAAATAATAAATCCTAAACCCTAAACACTAAATAATAAACCCTAAAACCTAAACCCTAAACCCTTCACCCAAGACCCTAAACCCTGAGCCCAGAGCCCTAAAACCTAAATGCTAAATCCATATCCCCAAGCTCTAACCCCCAAAACTTAAACCAATAACTCTGAACCCCGAACCTTAAGCTATAAACTATGAACCATGAACCCTAAACCATAAACCCTAAACCTTAAGCCTTAAACCCTACACCCTAATCCATGAGCCCTAAACCCTAAAACTTAAACACTCGAGCCCTAAACTCTAAATCTAGAGCCCGATCTCTAACCCTAAACCTTAAACCTATAACTCGAACCCCGAACCCCGAGTTGTAAACCTTAAACCTTAAACCATGCACCCTAACCCCTAAACCCTAAATCCCGAGCCCCGAGCCCTAACTCGTAAACCCTAAACATTAAGGCCTAAATGTTAAATCCTAAAGGTCCCTAAACCCTAAACCCTAAAAACTAAATCATAAACCCTAAACCCTAAACTCTAAGCACTAAATCATAAACCCTAAACCCTAAGCCCTAAGCCCTAAGCCCTAAGCCCTAAGCCCTAAGCCCTAAGCCCTAAACCCTAAACCATAAGCCCTAAACTCTAAACCCTAAAACACCGAACTTTATGACCTAAACCCTTAACCCTGAAACCTAAACCCTAAACCTCGAGCCTTAAACTCTGAACCCTTTTCCCTAAACCCTGAACCCTGACCTTTAAACCTTAAACCCTAACTCCTAAACCCTAAAACCTAAACCGTAAACCCTAAATCCTCAACCCTAAACCTTAAACCTCGAGCCCTAAACCCTATACCATAAACCCTAAGCCCTAAACCCTAAACTCTAAGCCCTAAATCCTAAACCCTAAACCCTAAACCCTAAAACCTAAACCTTGACCCCTAAACCCTAAACCTTAAGCCCTAAACCCTAAACCCTAAGCCCTGAACCCTAGGCCCTAAGCCATAAGCCCTAATCCAAAACCCTAAACCTTAAACCCTTAAACATAAACCCTTAACCCTAGACCCTAAAACTAAACCCTAAGCCCTAAACCCTGAACCCTCAACTCTCAACCCTAAACCCTAAGCTCTCAACCTTGATCCATAAACCCTAAACCCTGAACCCTTTTCCCTAAACCCTAAACCTTGACCTTTAAACCTTAAACCCTAACTCCTAAACCCTGAACCGTAAACCCTAAATCCTTAACCCTAAACCTTAAACCCTAACTCCTAAACCCTAAATTGTAAACCCTAAATCCTAAACCCTAAACCCTTGACCCCTCAACTCTCAACCCAAAACCTTAAACCTCAACCCTGATCCATAAACCCCAAACCCCGAACCTTGAGCCATAAACCCTAAACCTCAACCTTGACCCCTAAACCTTGAACCTTGATCCCTAAACCCTAAACCCTAAACCCTAAACCATAAACCCAAAACTCTAAACCCTAAACCCTAAAATCTGAACTATGAGCCTTAAATACTAAACCTTAAACCCTAAACTCTAAACCTTGAGTCCTAAACCGTTAGCCCTAAACCCTAAACCCTAAACCCTAAATCATAAACCCTCACCCAAAGGAAAGTCCTAAAAAGATCATTCAACGTGTTTCAATGTGTAGGGAATAGAGTTTAAGGTGATCGATCAACTCATTTAGTTTTTATGAGAGATTACTTCCCTTGAAGGCCTAAAAAGGCATTTTGGCCATTTTGTAGCTAATTGAACACCCTTCAGAACAAGCAAAAATGAGCTAGTCATGTCACTGAGTTATCAAGGACCATTATTTGTGAAGCATTAAGGTATCATTTGTCTCCATAAGAGACATATGAGCAAAAGCATGTATGAGAATCATGAATTTGATTCCATGAAAGGATGCTTTTAGAGCTAGGAAAGGTGAGGGGATGATCTTTATATGGAGCACCATGTTTCTAAGAATGAGCAATCATCTGAGTTCACTTGATGCAATTCACTTGGTACTATTCATAACAACTCATTCAACACCTAGTAGTGTTATCACACCTTAAGGAGGAGGCACATTACAATCACCTCATTTTGGCCATAGGACAGGAATCCCATTCATGAAACAATCCTCTATCTACAAAGTGAGGATCTTTTTTTAGTAAGAAGCAAACAAACATCATAGAGTTAATTCATGGTCACTAAAGTGAATTATGGACCAAATTTAAAAATTAGTACCAATTCAAGCAGTGGTAGGGCCAAAATCCATTTTAGAAGGTCAAAAAACCTAAAAAATGACTATATGCTTTCCCAAAACAAAGACTAACTACAATATATATGCCTTAAAAGTTTTAGGTCATTTGCTGAAATCTTGAAAATGAGTAAGTACTGGTCAGATTAGATTTTGAAAAACTATCTTCTAGATTATAACTGTTGGAGCTACAATACCACTTCCATAAGGTGCAAAGTGACCCTAATTTCTTGTATTTACTAAAATAAATTTAAATTATAAGAAATAATAAAAGTATAAGAAATAATAAATTAGGTTTGGTGATTCTTGAGCCAAACAAATTAAAACATGAGCGCATTTTAGCAAAATGTGTACGCATTTTGCTTTTTTTTCGATTCTTGTCCGCTTTTTGCCCCCCCAACTTTGTGCACTTACCCATAGGTGATAAGTAGATTTTATATGTTGGATTGAAAGTTTTGGACTTATACTGCATATGAGTTTTATGTTATTGAGTGCAAATTTCTCTCTAATTTACAAGGATGGATTTTCACTAATAAAACAATCATAGTATATTGTGTAATGTCAAGGTGTCAAAAAGATTCTTTGTTTTTTTTATTTAAAAATATCATGTACTTACTTGAGCTTGAAGTAATTTTTCATAATTTAAGATATGATGTACTTACTCTAGGTGGAATCAATTGATTTCTTGCCAATTTTATCCTTAGAAATTGAAAGAAATGAATCATCACCATATCTAAATTAAAAACTTTGACCTTAAAATATTTTAGATCCAAACGTGTTCTCACCCTCCTTACAAAGTCCAGAAAACAAATAGAGAATATACAGATTCCCACTTATACCCACAATAAAAAGACAATTCCTAGCTACATCACATTCACATACGAAAATGGCAAGCACTCAAAGATCTGCGTAGCATATAGAAGATTCGTAAAAATAGGAGGCCACAAATTTACAAGAACATAGAGCAAGTTTACTAGTAAAAGACATTATGTGGGTAAGAACTCCACTTGAGTGTAACATACACAATTGGCTTCAACTTTAAAATTACTTGTCAACACTTCGTGATATTAGATGGTGAATTACTAAGAGACATTTATTTTTCATTTTAAGGAAGAACATTAGTCACGATCTATTTTGCAAAACATTTAATTCTAGTTGGAGCTAGTGAAAAATCTTACATTAAAGAGTTGAGTGCATTTATGTGCATCCAACACTAAAAGGGTCATCAAGAACATATATATCTACATCTTAGTAGATATAATGAACAAATTGTATTCTTTTTTTTTCCACCACTTAAGTTGATTCCCCTTTCTCTAATCTTTGTCTAATCCTTAAGAAAAAACAATTGCAATTCCTTATTCAAAGCACGGGCTTCAAGAACATTTTCATACTTGCTTCTATCCATCATTTTCCTGAAAAGTATACTATCTTCACTTTTGCTAGTTTGAATTCGTGTAGTGTGTGGAAAATAATATTTGGTACCTCTCATCTTCTCAATCCCCTGGTATCTTGGAGTTTTCACCCAAAGTACGTAACAAAATGTGCTTTGTTTCTGAACTAACTGACCCACAAATTGTAACTTTTATTCCTTGTGTTACATGCAAATTTATCCCTCTTAATGTTGATATTTATGAAAGATAATCCCATGAAAACACTACATATTTGATCTCAATTGCAATGTCATTTGATTAAACCTCGGTGCCTTTTTTATTGCATTGAATTGAAGCTCTTCTCGTCTCAAAATGTGGAAATTTTAACTAGTAACACCTTCATTTGAGAAAACATAGAAACTAATTCGGGATATTATGGATAGAGGCACGAAGTATCTTGAAAGTTGTCAAATCAGAAAGAATGAACACTTGCCATTAGAGGGATCCCCATTATCACACATGAACCAAAGGTAAAATAGCCACTTGGTGATTAACTAAAAATGGAAATTTTATGCTATGGTAGTTAATCTAATCTAGGAGGACATATAACATAGTAAATAACAGTATGTAAAGCATCATGTAAATGGAAAAAGTAATTAAACTAATGGAATAAACCCTAATGATCAAGAAAGAGTGAGGAATTGACCTAGTTGATTAGGACGAAGTGAGGAGAGGCGTGTCGAGAGATGACTATGAAAATAGGATACATGAACGACTATTTTGGAGCCCCAAAATAGATAGATCTAGACTGTATCTCAGGATTGGGGCACCTGGAAAGGAACTGAGGCTCTCTAGTGTGCAAACTAGGTGCCCTGGTCTATGTAGGTAGATGATTTTGAAACCCTCGTTGTTGATCACATTAA
The DNA here is from genome assembly GCA_018340775.1 of Taxus wallichiana var. yunnanensis. Taxonomy (NCBI): domain Eukaryota; kingdom Viridiplantae; phylum Streptophyta; class Pinopsida; order Cupressales; family Taxaceae; genus Taxus; species Taxus wallichiana. Next base: position 145,691,210 of record CM031241.1, read on the forward strand.
GTTCGTTGCTTCGCTTCAGATGTCGTTTTTGCTCCAAGATGAATAAAAGACCTGCAAAACCCTAAAAAGTATCAATTCCCTAAAAAAGAAGAATTCATATGAATAGGTCGATGACCTCGGCTCACTACCACAATGGTGGACTTAATAATCGAGAGTTACACTACATTCAGGACTCCAAATGTACTTATATGTGTGTGTGCATGCCCTAGGTTGCTCTTGTGTCAATCACACTTTGTGTAGTATCGAGCTAACTATGTGTAAGAAAATGTAATAAAATGGTGCATGGAATAGAATGAATCCTCCCCTATGTTGTGTGTGATGCAGATGACCCAAGATTTGTCCCTTGTGATGGAGCTATATGGATGGAATGATCTCCAATGCAATAGATGGATGAAACTCTAGCTGGAGTGATAGCGCTTGGTCCCTCATTATGGTCTCATAATTTTATATTTATAGGGTTATATTGATATAATTTTGTAATTAACCCCAAAAAGGCCGACCACAAGAAAATTCAAATGCTAAAATGGTCATAAAGAGCCCAAAAAGTGGCGGGAAAGAGAAAAAGGATTAGGGTACCCGGGCCTTGATTAAGGCTAAAATGATGGGAAATGACGAGAAAATGACTAGGCATGTGTTCGTTTAAGATCGGGAATGATGCTGAAAATAAATAAAATATGGCCAAAGTATTGGGGTTAATTAGTACTTTCTTCACTCAAGAACCTTCTAAATAGTAGTATGAGACCGGGACTAAAATAACCCAAAGTGCGTGATTTATTGACTACATTTGCTCCCACTTTATGTTGGTGAGTTGAAATCTCGGTAATATAAAGTAGATAGAGATGCGTACTTGAATACCATGTAGATTGATGAAGAAGATGTGCCGAAGGACTAGACAAAGCGTGGAATGACAAAAAGATGATGGAGCATGGAAACTAAGGATGAAAAATGCAAATAGTGATGAGATTGAACCTAGGGTGGAAACACATGTGTTGTTGCTGATGTGTGTGAACATGCATGGTTAGTACACAAGGTGTACCACCGCAAAGTGTTGTCATTGTTGTTTTCATCATCGTCGTTGTTGTTGTCCCCAATTTAACTGCTTGTATCTCATACAGTTAGACCTGTAAGGATAAATACATCAAGTACTAAAATATATATGTATGTAAAATGTAAAAATGCTATGTATGTGAAAGTATGTAAAGTACACAATTATAAAATACGTAAAATAAAAAGTGTAAATGGAACATGTGCACTTGATCCATGTCGAAAGAAAGGGTTTAGAAGGATATCTTATACTTCCCGAGTTTTTGGGTGATCGACTCCATAGGACCGAAGAGGTATAGGGAGGAAATGCTCGTGTCCTCCAACCTTTAACTCGCTTCCCTGAAGCTGTATGAATAGATCTCTCTGTTGTGTCCGGTTTTGTAGGCAATTTGACGCCGGTGATAAAAGAAGTATAGGGAGGAAATTATCTATGTCCTCTAACCTCTCATTGTTCCTCCCAATGCTAAAGGCACCATGTCGTAAAAGCCATTGTGTATGGAGTTCGTATTTTGGTCTAAACTCACTCACTATATGTAAACCCACAATGCCAAGGGTGTAATCTGCATTGAATTGTACCCACAATGCCAAGGGTGAATGAATGGACTGAATCGAACCCATAATTTCAAGGGCGGACAACTAAACTGAATTAAACCAAGTGTTAACACGTTGTATAGATCAGTAAAACCCCAAATGACGCCCCCTCTTTGGGGGCACATGTGGACGTCAGCGATTGAAGAATGCAGCCCCAAAAGAGGACCAACCGCACTCTAAACTTTATACCATATAGAGGGAAGGGGACGCATTTGGTAGAAACCAAGGTGCGCATAAACAAGGATGGATGGCTAAAATAAGTGTTAGTATGAAAGCGCATGCATGTAGAAAACAATACGTAAGCTAAGCAGACAATGTGTAAGCTACCAAGCAAAGTAGTGTAAGCAGACAAGAAGACAAGTAAGCCACACCAAGCTGGTTACAAACATGGGACATCACTCACGATGTTGTAAGACACACAAGGCCATCATGGTCATAAACAACAAGCAAGTTTGCACACTAAAAATAGGGAAAAGCCCGCATACAATAGCAAATTAAACAATGACAGACAAGTACAGACAAAAAAACAAATATTATTGGTAACATGTAACATGTAGATCCTTAGGTACAATTGGAATTAAACCAAACCTTGGCTAATTAAGGGTTTAACTTGTGGGTAGAAAATGGTAACTCCTTACAAATGAAATTGATTTGAAATATGTTGACTTTAGAGAACCCGAGTAAATTGGAAACTTGGTACCGTAATTCCTTGTCATGTCGCTTATGACATTGAGAATAAAAGAAAATTCAGGTGGAATGGTGAAATGTAGAAACATGGGATCTTACCTTGAACACAAATCACTTGTGGTTCATGTGTAGTTTATAATATACCGTAACTCCTTTTGCTATAAAAAATGATAATAACGAGACCATAATGCGATGTAAGAGTAAAACATACAAGAGTGAAATGAGATTTGAGGTAAGGAATACTGTCACTCTTGGAGTCCTTATAACTCAATTAGACATTTCCTTGTGTTAAAAAGAATATGAATTGCATTGGTGAGATCAACTTCGAGAAAACAGAAGATATTTATAAATCTAAATAAAATTTCTTGAATTGGAAATATTGAATGGATTCAACAATTTATCAAACTATTTTTAACTATGATGGGAAATAAGGACACCGTGATCGAAAAAAAGTTTTGGGAAAAGGTATCTTGAATCTAAATCGCCTCAAATCCTAAGATTTATGTCTTGACATCACGTCAAATTCACTATTGTAGTAAGAGTAAAATATAAACATTGAATAAAGGTTTGAGAAACATAAGCTTAACATAAGAATGAGCAGATTAAGAGCTTTGTATACAATTTTAAATATGCTAAATAATTATGTAAGTTATGGAGATTTCATGAAAATGCACAAATTTGCACAACATAAACACTTAATATATTATTCACATCATAATGAACAATGTACAATAGATTGGCTATTATATAGCCATAAAGGTAGGCAAACAACTTCCTAGGAAATAGGAAATGAGTAGAACAATTTTTAGCACATTAGTTAGTATTTAATACATTGTTTATTGTTTAGTTTGGATACAGGCGGTTACATCTCCTAACCGCATTCTCTATGTATTTATTCACCCCTCGTGCATTCAATAAAGTATTCAGACATTCATTCCAAAATCCATCATTGTATCGAGCATTTTTCCATTCCTCTGCTGCGTGAAGATTGAAGTGCATTTTTCCATTCCTCGCCTACGTGAAGATTTGAAGTGCTAGTTTTTGAAGCAAGAAAACATTTTTTTAGCGTATTCTTTGTGTGCTGTTCATTGGAATTGCTGTTCATTAGAACTTGCGTGGCGAGTTTGGAGTGCCAAGTGTTGTTCGTGACCTATGCGTGGTGGAGAGTGAAGGAAAAGGTCATGCGTGTTTTATTCTGCCTTCATATTACTTGGCACGTGGGGAAGAAACCTATTTTGGTGTTTTTGAACCTGCATTGGAAAATAAATCGACCAAGGAGGGGTTGTGCAAAGTTTTTGAAGTGAGAATAAAATTTGGAGAAGTGTGGCATCTAGAGAAGTGTCAACAAGCATTGCAGACCTGTGCGTGGAAACTGGGCATTAGCACACGCATTGATATCGGCGTGCGTGGAAATCAAATGCTTGTTTTTTGTTTTTGATCTCTGATTTGCGGTGACCTGGAGACATTTGCGTGAAGATCTTGGACTTGTAAATTACCAACCTCTTTGGATGTTAGTCTACAATGACCTACAATAAACAAATTGAGTGGAAGAACCAGCCAGCGAGAAAGATATGATTGCCAACGAAGAGAACGTGGAAGAACCAGCCTGCATATGTCACAAATTTTAGATGTAGAAAGCACCGCAAGTAATGCACCAAATATTTGGGCATTGAGCGACAACGAAGACACCCCTGGACTATTCTTTGCCTTGGTCAATGAGCTCCGTAACACTGGGAATATTCTCTTTGACGAGATTGTGCCGAGGACTATTGGAGTATTTTTGGTTTGACGTTTGATGTCAAACACGCAGATTTGTTGAGAACTTGAATGTGGCTATGATGCAGATGATGAACACGAAGTAGAATTCCCATAGGAGCATCCACGTCTCACTGCACAAGCCTATAGATCCCATCTTGGGATAGGTTCCTTGAAGAAGATTTTGTAACCATTTTTGAAGAATAAATAAAATACAATTTTGAGTTTTTGGAAATGTTTGCACCTCACATTTGCTATCGATGCCCAACTCTTGAAAGGTCCAAATTTCACCGCATGGAAGACCAAGATGCGAACGATTCTTTAATTTGAAGATCTTTGGGGGATTGTTTCTGGCAAGGATGCCCCTCCCATGACGATGATCTATTGGCTAAGTATGAAAAGGCCGATGCAAAAGCACTAATGCTTATCACCCTGACCCTTTCTGATGAGGTTCAACCTTACATTCGGGAAGCAACCACTTCCTCTCAGATATGGACCGCATTGTGTACCATCTATGAAGCCAAGAATCTGACATGACGAAGTTACATCTTCAGACAAAGCTTCACACGATGAGTATGCATGATGGTGAATTAGTAGAAGCCTTCTTACAGCATGTGGCCGAGTTACGCATAGAAATTTCTGCTCTCGATGAACTAGTGGACGACAAGTTGCTAGTCCCGCTCACCTTGTGAGCTCTTCCTTCCCGATTTCGGACACTGATCACCACGTTGACCATCACTCAACAGGAGGTGAGTTTTTCCACACTGGTGAATTATCTCCAACAGGAAGAAGCCATTCAGAATGTTTAAGAAGCCTTTGAAGACAAGGCTCTCATCACAAGGAAAAAGCATAAGCCTCGGAAAGGGTAGTCAGCCCTCAGAATCAGAAAGCATCCTCAAGCAGCAACCTTCTCAGTGGCCACCACAACGGCCACCCCAGAAGCAGCTAGAACAACAAGGTGGATTGATGGTGCCACATTTGATCCATGGATACACACATGACTGCAAACTGTTATTACAATAGTTGTAAGTATGGTAACTCTGGCAAAGAGAGCACTTATGGCCAAGGATATTCTAAGAAATCCCGATGGCGTGCTTGTAATCAAAGGTAGAAGGGTCACATTGTTACTCAGAAGATGCCACCTCCGATGAAGAGGTTCCAGACACAACTCATTCTTACATTATGCTAGTCTCGTTGAGACTTCGCAGACCATCGAGAAAGTTTCTAGTTGATTGATTCGGGCACCGAGAAAACACATGACTACCAATAAGAAGTTGTTCCATAAGAAGTTGTCATCATTCCTCTTGGGACACGAAGATGTACACTCACGAAGGTGCTCTATGGTCCAGTTTGACCTCAAATCTCTTGTTTGTGAGTCAACTTCTTAACCATCGAATGCGGAGTTGAATTCTTTGTTGAGAAAGGGGTCAAGTCTTGCATCATTTCCTGGGAGACTCAGTACTTGCTCGAGCATTTCTGAAGGGCCATCTATTTACGCTGGATGCGGTCACTTCATCTAGCATTGCTCTCTCTGCTTCAATGGCAGAGTCCACTACACTATGGCACTTTTGATATGGTCATCTTTCTACCGGGGCTCTGCATCAGCTCAGTGCCAAGGAAATGGTAAGAGGGCTTCCTCCACTCTCCCATTCCTTACCTGTTTGCTCGGGATGTCTTGCGGAAAACAACATAGAGGTCCATTCAAACAAAGCTCTTATCATTCTACGGAGCATCTTCAGGTTGTACATACCGATCTGTGTGGACCCCCACAACTAGCTTCCAAGGTTTTGAATACTTCTAGCTCATCATTAATGATTACTCACGGAAAATGTGGGTATATTTCCTCCAGAAGAAGAGTGAGGTGTTTGCCAATTCCGGACCTTTTACCAAGACCAAGCCACCGGGTAGTTTGGGAAGCCTCTCCTTCTCCTCTGCTCAGATCGAGGGGGAATTTGTATCAAAGAAGTTCTTAGCATACCTAAAGCATCATGACGTTCAACAACATCTGACTACACCCTACACTCCCCAACAGAATGGGATTTTTGAGTGACACAACAGGACTATCATGGAGATGGCTTGTTGTATGCTCTCCACCGCCAAGTTGGAGGATTAGTTTTGGGTAGAAGTAGTCCAGACAACAGTGTATCTACTCAACCGGCACCCACAAAGATCTTGCAGAATAGGACAGGAAGAGGTATGGACTGGTTGTAAACCTTCTATTCATCATTTTAGAGTTTTTGGTTGTACTACATATATGCATGTTCTAGATGAGAAAAGGAAGAAGATCGATCCAAAGACACTGCCATGTCTTTTCTTGGGGTATAGTACTACCTCAAAGGCATGTCGTCTCATAGATCCTGAGACAAAGAAGATCTACGAGAGTTGAGATGTGGTGTGTGATGAGTCATCCTTTGACTCCCTACCACATAATGGAGATCCAGACTCAACCTCGTCACATAGATTGCTCATACATCCATATGATGGGAAAGATGATTCTTCTCGAGAGAGATAAGAAGAGCTGAGTGGAGAATTGTTCGTTGATCTAGGAACATTGGAAAACACATCTTCACATCAATGATAATAGTACCAACGTCTCGAAATGGGTCCAGAATACTATTAGGGATGCACACCTAAACTCACTTCCGAGGCACTTCTACGGGAGTCGAACACGAAGTCAAGCCGGACATGAGGTGAATTTTTCACTCATGAGTTTATTTGTTGATACAACCGAACCTCGACACTGTTTCGTGAGGCATTAGACCAACCACGGTGGAAACAAGCTATGGATCTTTGAATATGATTCCCTAATTGAGAATCGGGACGTGGGAACTTGTCGATCGCCTCGGAGTAAGAAATCCATTGGCTGCAAATGGATTTTCAAAACAAAATATAAGGTAGATGGTTCAATCGACAAACACAAAGCACGACTTGTTACAAAGGGTTATGCTCAGCAAGAAGGAATTGACTATGACGAGACATCCGCACCCCTGCGAAGATCAAAAGCATCGAGTTGTCATGTGCATTGGCGTACAAAATGGATGGAAACTTCAGCAGATGGATGTCAAAAGTGCTTTTCTGAATGGTGATCTAAAAGAAGAAGTATACATGGCCCAACCTGAAGGATTTGTAGATGAGCATCAACCACACAAGGTATGTCGTCTAATAAAGTCTCTTTATGGACTCAAACAATCACTTAGGGCATGGTATATAAAAATTGATGATCACCTATTGCAAAGCATGGATTCTTTGGTAGCCCCTCAGATACAAATTTGTATATCAAGAAGGTAGGAATAGAGATTGTCATTCTAGTTTTGTACGTAGATGATCTTGTGATCACAGGAAGTTCTGAAAATCTTGTGGATGATGTAAAGAATGATATGAAGAAATCCTTCGACATGACCGATTTGGGGCTACTTCACTATTGTCTTGGCTTAGATATATGGCAGAAGAAGAATCATATATTCATCTCCCAGATGAAATATGCCAAGACACTCCTGGAAAAGTATGGTATGTCAGATTGTAAACCTATGTCCACCCCTATGGAAAAAGGTTTGCAATTATCTAGATTCCAGGATTCACTACAGGTAGATGGCACTCACTACAGGTAGCTTGTGGGGAGTCTCATTTACTTGACTTATACCAGACCAGATCTTTGCTTTGCAGTGAGCTATCTCACCAAATTTATGTAGGAGCTGAAGAAATGTCATTGGATAGCAGCAAAGCATGTGTTGAGATATGTCTGAGGTATAGTTGACTTTGGTTTGGAGTATCAGAAGAACACTCAGCTCTTCTTACAGGGATATACAGACTCAGACTATGCAGGATCCGTTGATAACAGGAAATCCACTTTAGGGTATGTTTTTCATCTTGGATCTGGACTGTCTCGTGGATTAACAAGAATAAAATTATTGTTTCTCTCTCATCCACTAAGGCCAAATCGTGCCGCATGAGGAGTTGTGTGCGAAGTGATTTGGTTACGTCGCATTCTTGTAGATATAGGGATTCATGAAGAGAAACCTCCCATCATTCACTACGAAAATCAAGGTGTGTTGAAACTTGTGAAGAATCTGTTTTTCATGAACGCACAAAGCATATTGAGGTCGAATGTCACTACATTCGTGAACAGGTCTTGAACCACCAAATTCAGCTCCAAGATCGCCCTATTGATTTTCGAGTGCAGATATTCTCACCAAGCCTCTTGGTAAAGTGAAGTTTGATTTGTTTAGGGGTACATTTGTAAGAGCAATGTATTAAGGGGGAATGTTAGCGCATTAGTTAGTATTTAATACATTGTTTATTGTTTAGTTGGATACAAAGTGGTTACCTCCTAGCGCATTCTCTATGTATTTATCCACCCCTTGTGCATTCAATAAAGTATTCGGACATTCATTCCAAAAGCCATCATAATTAACCCGATAAGAGTTACGGGTATAACAACTAACCATTCATAATATATTGTTATTTCAACAATATATACAACTAACTAACTTACTAATATTCACTATAATAATAATTACCAATGTAATTATTATTCACACACATACAAATGTGGAGCACTAAAATATTAATTTCCTAACATTCCCCCTTAGTGTGAACATGGGGAAAAATTACCTTTATACTTGCACTGCTCATGATTTGGTGATTTTCACAAAGTATAATCACAAACATCGGGATGGTTTTACAAATGGTTGACCACAAACCGAGAATGGTGTATTTACAATTGGTTTACCACAAACCACAAAGTGATGGTTTTACGAATGGATTACCAACAACCAAGAATGGTGGTTTTGCTATTGGTTTACCACAAACCAAAAATGAAGGTTTTCAAGTGGTTTACCTACAACCACTTCATGATATACCAAGTACTATTCTTAGCCCTCATCACATCTCACTGTAGGGAATAACTTAGAAAATTCTGCTGAAATCTTCTGCTCATACATACATAGAAAAAGCTGACATAATGTAAATGGAACATTGCATCATGTTACCCTCCTCAATGTGAAATTTCCATTTATTAAAATCGTAATATGTACCACACTTGTAAGCACTAAAATCAAATTGCACACACACGCATGTCACTAAAGCGATATGCGGCCCGTTATTGGCGGATCGATGAGAGGTCAATGACCTCCAACCTCCGATGCCTCCATCCTCCGATTTCATGTTGTGCTAGCTCAACAAATTTGCTTTTGAGGATCATTAGTTGCCGGACGTTGGCTAACATCGAAAATACGTCCGTAAGGTAATTTTTTTTTTTTCAGACTTTTGACAACTCACAAAACAACTATACTTTAAACAAAATGATACTTGATTTTGACGACACAATTATTTTTACAATGACACCAACTCTATTGACTATACAAATGATAATTTCGACATGAAAAATGATGATGGCTCATTTTTAACTTTTATGGCATTAAACAAAATAATACTTGACTCAATAAATTTTTATACATACTTGAATGTTAATAATAACTTTTGACAACAAATGACAATCAACACATATAATAGACTTATTAGGAAAAACTAATCACAATAGTTGACTTTGTTTAAGTGAGACTCGTAAATTTCTAAAGCTATTAATTAGAAATAAATTCAACCACTTAAAACTAAAAGAAACTATAAAATAACCACTTACAACTTATTTAGACTAGTACCGACGATTGTGGACCCAAAACATACAGAACCCAATAAACAAAAACTATGTAGCAAAAAATAAAAACAACTAGACAAGACTTATATCTTTAGGGTTGTCAATGCATGCGAGAGAATCCACGTGTTTGGTTGACATCGAGGTATGCTTATCGACATTAAAATTTTCCTCCGTAATTTCTATTTTATTAATGTATGTATTAGGAATAGGATGTTGTTAAGTATAATTAGTAGTGGCGTCCAATAGAAGATAATGGCGCCGTCAGTACGGTGCCGCCAATAATGTAGAGTACGGTAATAGTCAAAGTACAATAGGAATGTTGTAAAAAGTAAATATTTGTCGTAAGTGGTCCGGTAATGTTAAAATGTCAAAGTTGGGATAAGTAGAGAAGTAGGGTCTACATGATTAGGAATTAGAAATATTATATTTGTAATAAGGACAAAGAGTGATGTCATAAATATTTTGTGTATTTTATTTGTGGAAAAGTCTAAAAAGGTGGAACCCATGTGAGATGATAAGGTTTATCTTATCTTAGAAGATAAGCCTACATATAAAGGCAAGAGTTTAGTCATGAAATATGATTGGCCGGAAGAGATTTCCTATCCTATCTTAGAGATAAGGTGGATAAGCCTGAATTCCTATAAATAAAGAGGCCACCCCCCCTCATTTAGCATAGAAGGAAGTAGTGAGAAATATTGTATGAGTAAGTGTGTAAAGGAAGCCATCATTTTGAAGGTGTGTTAAAGAAGCCATTAAGAGGTGTAATTGTGAAGTTTCTCCCATAGTTATTGTTGGAAGGCCAGTGAAGTCAGTAACACTTGAAGTACCTCATGGGTGAGATTGTAACAATTTCATGTTGATATTATAATTTACACTGATATTTCAGATTTATCATTATTCCTTCTTATCATAGTCTATGGTATTCTTGTGTTATGTTTGTTGTTGTGTTTCCAGATTACATCCACAAAACTAAGAGTTGTGCATTAGTTAATAATCATAGCACGAGGAGTTCCCGGTGAAGAATTATCATAGTGCCGGATTGGTGTTGACATTTTGGTTCCGTTGTCGGGACCATTCCTCGTTGGTGGATTTTCGAGAGAGATTCCCACTTAGTTAGAAAACAATTGGAGGGTAACCTTGTTTTTACTGTGCATAGTAGTTACCATGGTAAAGTCACTTTTTGCCGTGAATAGTATTTCTTTGCAAAGTAAAGTCACTTTTTACCATGAATAGTATTTACCTCAGTAACTTCACTTTTTATTGTGAATAGTGTTTACCACAGTAAAGTCAATTTTTTACCGCAGTAAGTCAAGTTTTACCATAGTTTACCGTGGTCATTTCTATTTTCTATTATAGTGATTCCAATTATTTGTGCACATAAGTCTTGTTGATTGTACTTGTGGGTTGGTATTTCACTGTGGTTACTTTTGGAAATGGGGAAGATTCCTGTTTTTTCAGCCCAATCTAATGAAGATGCTTCCTCTTTCATTCAAGAGTTTAAACGATCTTGTATTTTTAATGGCCTTATAAGAAGGGAACAATGGACTGAATTTTTTCCTACCTTTTTGGATGATTCAGCCCTTAGGTGGTTTGAAACACTAGGTGATAATGTGAAAAACTCACGGGATTTATTAATTGAAAGTTTTCTTGAAGAATTTGGTGAACAAAAGAAATATGCGAGATCTCATGATTGATATCACAAAGCTAGCCCAACGAGAGAAGGAGAAGATAAGGGATTATCATGCTCGTGTTCTAGAGATAAGGAGGAAGCTCGATGCGCGAGATCCGAGGAAGGAAGGATTAACGAGATGGGTTAATGAATGATGTGGATAATCTCCTTTGTAAGTAATTCATTCTTGGGATGAAGCTAGAGATCGGATAACGAGTGAAGTATGACCGCCCAACTACCATTGAAAAAGTAAAGGAGATTGTAAGAAGGAAAGAATAAAGCATGGAAGAGGAGCCCAAAGAAATTGTTGCTAAAGTAGAGCCTACACCAAAGCACCTTTGGTCCAAAATCCACAACCACTCTCGGTGAGCACAAATATTTCTCCTAGTACATCTCCGAGTATGAAGATCTGCTCGGGGAAGATGGGTCGTTAACTATTAATCTTCTTCAAAGAAAAGAATGTAGTTCTCGGGGAGGAGATAGAGGTCCAAAAAGAAATATTTCGAAGTTGTATGTTATGGTTGTTATAAAAGGGTCATTATAAGTATAATTGTCTAGATAGAGCTTCTACATTTGGTACAAGAGATAATGATAAAGGGAAAGCATACGTGAATTCTTTTTATGTAGTAGATAAGAGCATAAATAATGAAGTAGATGTGTTTGTAAAAAAAAGAAAGAAAGAAAAAGATAACCAAGATAGAAATGATCCTAAGAAGATGAAAGGAGAAACTAGTAAAAACATAGGAGAAGAAAGTTGGGTGTGCGGGATTTTACGATTTCACGGGGACAAGGACCATACTCCATCTTAGACGATTTGTCCAAAAGGCCTACAAATATTACATATGGTCAACTCTTGGCTATGTCTTCTGAGAAGAGGCGGGAGCTACGAAGTGGACTCAATGCTCAACGAAGGAAGGAGGTTGAGGTCCTTGTTTTGGAGGCAGAGGCGGATCCCTACGCTCCACAAGCTGAGGTATTATGTAATGGTATTTCAATTTATGATGTCTTAGTTGATGGAGGTGCTGCAGTTAATGTAATGACCGAGTCTGTAATGAATATGTTGGGTTTAAAAATTGATCGCCCCTCAACACTTATGTTAAGGTCATTAAATAAAGGAAAAAATAAACCAGAAGGTGTAGTTTCAAATGTGGCAATATCTGTTATGGGTGTTGTATGTGTAGTAGACTTTTAGGTGATGAAAAATGGTACATTGCGTACCCAATGTTGTTGGGAAGACCATGGATAAGGAGAGATCATGCAAGAAACTACTTTGGAATGAAGGCTTTATGAAACTTGGATGTGGTAGAGAGAGGGTGAAGATAAACGTGATCCCTCGGCATCATAAGGCGAGAACACGTGGATTCAAGTGATGGCGATGATTGGACATCCTCTGATTACTCGAGTACTAGTGAAGTGGACACTGAAGATGAAGAAAGTGAGGTTGATGTTTCGGTCATGGATATCCTTCCAGTCACACCGACTCATGATCCCATAAAATTATCTGAAGAATAAATTGATGATCATCTCCAACAAATAAAGATTGGTGATGCTGTGATGGAGAGTGAGAAGGAATCCTACCTCCAGCTCTTTCGAAGGTACATACACATATTCACTTTTGATTACAAGGAACTCCGTCAAGTAAGTTGGGTAGAACATTCTATTGAGCTGGTAGATGGTGCTAAGCCCATAAAGCAAATGCCATATAGAATGAATCCTAATTTTTCTAAGACTGTAAAAGATGAAATAGATAAGTTGCTTGATGCGGGATTTATATTTTGTGGAGAATTCAGATTGGGTTTCTCCCATTGTGATCTCAATAAAAAAATGGGAAGCTAGGCATTTGTGTTGATTATAGGAAGCTCAATAAGCAACAAAGAAGGATCATTACCCTCTTCCATTCTCGGATCAGATTTTGGGACAGAAAGTTTGCCCAAGAGTGCTATAGTTTTGCTGATGGATATAGCGGATACAACCAAGTTCATATAGCAGAGAAAGATCAACTGAAGACCACGTTCACCACTCCTTGGGGAACATTTTCTTATAGAGTTATGCCTTTTGGGTTGTGTAATTCTCCAACAACGTTCTAGTGCTTGATGAATAGGGTGTTTGAACCCTACATTGGGAACTTCATCAGAGTATTTCTGGATGATTTTTGCATATATGGGAGCAAGATGGACCACCTGCACTAGATGGAGACAACATTTCAAAGGTTAGATGAAGCACAAGCCTCACTAAACCCTACAAAGTGTGTCTTTGGATGTTTTAAAGGCGTTTTTTTTAGGGCATGTTGTATCCAGAGATGGTATTGGTGCGATCCGATAAAGTTTCATCAAAGAATAGAAGTAAGTTGAGATCATTTTTAGGCCATGTGGGTTACTATAGAAGGTTCATCAAGAATTTCTCAAAGATTGCTGACCACTAACCTTGATTCTTGAAGAAGGATGTTACTTATGAACTAGGAAATAAGGCGCATGAAGTTTTGAACAATCGAAGGAAGCCCTATCGTCTTCACTGTTTTAAAGAATCCAGATTGGAGCAAGCCATTCATTGTGTATAATGATGCCTTAGATGCAACACTAGGAATTACTCTGAGCCAAAAGGATGAAAATGGGAATGATCATCCATTTTACTTTGGGAGAGCAGACAAATGAGTAGTCTTTGAGGTAAATTATATCAGAATGAAAAAGAGGCTCTAGCTATTATTTTTGTTGTAAAGAAGTTTAGAAATTACTTGCTAGGGTAGAAATTTATAGTTGTAACAGATCATCAGGCTCTAAAATATATTGTCAATAAGCCTAACCCATCAGGGAGGATAACAAGATGGATAATTTTGCTACAAGAATTTGAATTTGATATTATAGACGAGGCCAGAAAGAAGCATGTCAATGCAAATGCACTCTCTCGAGCTGTGATGGTTTAGGTTCACCTTGTGATGATGATGATTTCCCGGATGCAACATTGTTATATCTCTTGACACAATCCCTAGTGAATACATAGATATTTGGAATTATCTAAATGAATTCAAGTTTCTGATGGTGCCAATACAAAGACTAAGAGGAAGATTACTTAAGCCGATCGTCCATATTCTATTCTCGTATGGAGTATTATTTCGAATAGGACACGATGGGCCGATACAAGAGGGTAGTTGGATGTGATCAAGGGAAGGAGCTGATAGAAGAATTCCACAATGGTACATGTGGAGGACACTTCTCTACGGACAACTTACAGAAGAAGGATCTTGGACGCTTGAGTTATCAGCGGCCCACTCTTTTTAGAGATTGTTATAATTATTGTAAGACATGTGATATTTTTTAAACACATGGTAACCATAAGACTTCATCAGCTCCATTATGCCCTATTCTTCCACTTGGTCCCTTTGAAAAGTGGGAATAGACATTGTAGGTCCACTTCTAACTACCCCATGCCAAAATAAGTATATTGTAGTTACCACAGATTATTTAACCAAGTGGGTTGAAGCTAGGCCATTAAAAACAACTTCCATGGATGAAGTGGCAAGGTTCATATATGAACGCATTGTCACTAGATTTGGTTGCCCATTAGAAATTGTAACAGATCAAGGAAGCCACTTCATTAATGAGGTGGTAAAAGCCCTAGTCAACAAGTTTTCTATTAAGCACAGGAAGACAACAACATACAAGCCAAGCACAAATGACACGGATGGAGCGAAAATTTTTGTGTTGTGTCAAATTCTAGCAAAAGATGCAGCCTTGCAGGTACATAAGTGGGATAAAAGGATTCATGCAACATTGTGGGCATATAGGGCAACATCAAAGTCAGCAACAGGATACTCCCCATTTCAGTTGGCTTATGGCATTGATCTAGTTCTTCCTATTGAGTTTGATATTCCCACTATGAGAGTTATGAAAAATGAAAGGATGGATGAAAGTGATTCAATAAAAGAAAGGTTGGTACATCTTCATTTGCTAGAGGAAATGAGGGAAATAGTGAAGGATACAAGCTATAAGAAGAAAATGAAGTAGAAGGAATACTTTGATCAAAAGATCCGTTGGTCTCCATTTCATGTGAATGACTTGGTTCTAGTATATGATTCCAGATTAAAAAAAAAGAAGACAAAGAAAATTTCTTCCAAAGTGGATGGGGCCCTACAAAATAGTAGTTGTGCATGAAAATGGTACATATCGACTGGAGGAATTGGATGGTACTCCCATTACAAAATGGGTCAACCATGACAAGTTAAAGATTTTCCAAGCACCAGCTTCAGAATGTCCATAAGAGTCTACTCAGGACGGAGTAGAAGTTAGGAAGGGGGAAAATGTCGACATTAAAATTTTCCTCCATAATTTCTATTTTATTAATGTATGTATTAGGAATAGGATGTTGTTAAGTATAATTAGTAGTGGCATCCAATAGAAGATAACGGCACCGTCAATACGGTGCCACCAATAATGTAGAGTACGGTAATAGTCAAAGTATAATAGGAATGTTGTAAAAAGTAAATATTTGTCGTAAGTGGTCCGGTAATGTTAAAATGTCAAAGTTAGGATAAGTAGAGAAGTAGGGTCTACATGATTAGGAATTAGAAATATTATATTTGTAATAAGGACAAAGAGTGATGTCATAAATATTTTGTGTATTTTATTTGTGGAAAATTCTAAAAAGGTGGAACCCATGTGAGATGATAAGGTTTATCTTATCTTAGAAGATAAGCCTACATGTAAAGGCAAGAGTTTAGGCATGAAATATGATTGGCGGAAGAGATTTCTATCCTATCTTAGAGATAAGGTGGATAAGCCTGAATTCCTATAAATAAAGAGGCCACCCCCCTCATTTAGCATAGAAGGAAGTAGTGAGAAATATTGTATGAGTAAGTGTGTAAAGGAAGCCATCATTTTGAAGGTGTGTTAAAGAAGCCATTAAGAGGTGTAATTGTGAAGTTTCTCCCATAGTTATTGTTGGAAGGCAAGTGAAGTCAGTAACACTTGAAGTACCTCATGGGTGAGATTGTAACAATTTCATGTTGATATTATAATTTACACTGATATTTCAGATTTATCATTATTACTTCTTATCATAGTATATGGTATTCTTGTGTTATGTTTGTTGTTGTGTTTCCAGATTACATCCACCAAACTAAGAGTTGTGCATTAGTTAATAATCATAGCACGAGGAGTTCCTGGTGAAGAATTATCATAGTGTCGGATTGGTGTTGACAAGTGACGGCTATTGATGTGGCGAGATCAGTGCATCTCTTTGATCGGTGAATATCTTGCATGATTGATGAAAATGTGAGCAACCACCAAATCGATACATGTAGACTTTATAGAAAATGAAAAATTGACACGTTTAATTCACATTGAGGGCCTGAGGCACTTAGAATGTGTGATTTCTGAGTTGAAACGCATATGCCGTGTGTAAAGTTTGCAGGTTGGAGACAAGTACAACTGGAAATACATTCGAGGGGAATGATATGTATTTAAGGAGACTCCAACCATTCAGACGTCACACATGTTTACAAAGAAGACCACGATGCACTTGGAAGACTCATCAATAAAACTGAATGGAGTGACGTATAAATGATTTCCACAAGTATATTTTGAAAGTGTAGACAAACTCCAAGTGGATAAAACAAATATCTCTCAAATCAGGAGCTGAAAATATTTTACCTTAGTAGCAAGTTGTTCTTTCTTACTTTTACAAAATTTGGGTCACACAAGGCATACACGTGGGCTCTCAAATGGAAGATCAATTTCTAACATCCAACGTGTTGATAAAAAATAGCAGGTGATACAACTACGAAAGCCAATGAAATCGATGCAAGTAACTCAAATTTAATGCAGGTCTCGAGTGATCCTTCCCACAAAAAAATATCGCACCAATCTACATTGTGGAATAAATCTTCCTCTTCTAGCTTCAGAACAACCGATCATGAGCTTTTTGTCCAACAAGCACATATTAAAGCGATGGTTCGAGAGGATTGGATCACGTATTGGTGATGTACACAAATACTTGTCTGATTGCTTAAATAGCCAGGCTGAGATTAGAGAAATCGCCACTAGTTTCAAAACTATTTTTGGCATAAAAGTATAAAAGAAGAAACTCATAAATTTGGGGCAAGATTTCAAAGCGTGGTGTTGCCCCTACTACCATTCTATTTGTCCATAACAAAGCTGAGAACCAGTTTTTGCTCTAATACCAAATCATGAAATATTTAATAGAAAATTAATCAAACGACCTTATGTTAGTGCTATAATTATCTTTACTATAATGCATCATCTATTGGTATTGGGATCTTGATATATTTAGGTTTATAAGTTAGCATGAATCAAGTCAACCAATTAATATGGGATCATATTTTTTGATTGAGTGGGAATTTTTAAAGTTGTGGGAGTAATTCTAAAATGTACTAGATGCATATTCGAATTAGGTAGTAAGATATGTATTTAGAAATAATTTTATTGGGTTTTCCAAGCCACATACGAGAAGAGGGGAAGGTGAACAAGCAAACATAATCATCCTGCAACCAATACACGTTATGTTAGTATGAGCGCAAATTTCAATGTGGTGTCACCTTTATCAAAGCATAAGGATGAGTGAGTGAGGATTTTTAGAGACATGCACCAAATAGGCATGTGTTGTATTGTAATGCACGTATTTACATACAATTTACCTTTATTTTCTATTCTTTGAAGTCATAGAGTAAGAGAGTCGAAGACCAAACAAGTAACCATGTTTATCCCACAATCAATCAACTATTATGGTTATCACCTCTATTAACATAACGATCACGATATATTGGGATTTATATGTAAGCTATGCAAACCAATTAAACCAACCAATGTGTATAGGATATGAAAGAAAGTATTTTAAACATTGAAATTTAGGTATGACCTCATAGAATATAAAAATAGGCAAGTGTTTTCTTTAATTAGCATTCCTACCATTTCTTATACTCTCGTGTTGAAATATACTAGAATATTGGATAAAATGCTTTTAAGACATACTTATTAATTCTTATACACATTTATTAATTATTATCCCTATTTATTAATTTCCCTCAAAATAATAAGATTAAACATAATTATTATGTTTTTATGCATGATTTAGTTTGCAAGATAACACAATTAAGTCATGACTGATGATGACTTCCTTGCACCTTCAACCCTATTTCAGGTTGTGCACTGTCAAGATGTACTCCAATAATAAAAAAGAAACATTGAGACATTCAAGATCCTTTAAAAAGAAGTTTTCCATTAAATAAAGTGTCAAATTAGAGTTATTTCCACATATTGCTATCTAGTTATAACAAAATACTAAAATTGAAAATTTCATCAAAGAATTAGGTCGTTAAGACCTTGGTTGATGTTTCCAACCAATGGCATGCACTATTGTCCCCTTCCTTGTTCACCTTCTTTGACATTATCTCTTTTCTCTAATGAAAAACAACATCAAAGAGTAAGAAATCAATTTTTATTGTCACCTATTTACACTTTGACCTTTAGGATATCTAAATACTCTTCTTACAAGTCTTGACTAATGTTTGAGATCTTTCTTATGTAATGAATGTTACCATTCACTCTTTGTTCTTGATTTAACACATTGTACACCTTCTCCATTTCCTTGATCATGCAAAATTTTCATTAGTGGTCATGCGAGAACATAAATACGAGTACAAACTTGCAATTTGTCTTACCTTGGACATACACGAATTATTCCCTGCAAGTAATTGTCTTTGATTCCTTGGGATTCTCAATTACTAATGTAAACTATCCCTTCATTCAACTATAAACACATCCTAAACTCTATCCCTATATCAATAAAAGAGGATTGTCATAGTGGACATTTGGTGATACCCTTCTTTATGAAATTTTGAAGCTTCAACCCTCTATCATACATGGATTTCATATCAATGTTCTTCTATCTTATTATTTTGTCATGTCCCTTACTCTATGCTCTATCTTGATTTTTCCTAATTAGGAATATTTTAGGACCAATTAAGGTCTAGTTTTCTCTAAACTCAATTTATCTAAACATTATTAAAAAATTTGAGTACCCCTTATCATGATTAAGAAGATCCCAATTTTTTCGGATTCAAATCTTTATAGATTCCACCCAGATTAGACTCGTGTAAGATTAATTAGGCATTAAGCAAATAACACTATGCTTGTTGTAAAGTGTCAGCTATAACTTTCTCTTGTAGACTTGAATTTTCCCACTTGACTTCTTTTATCTAAAAGAGGACTAGTCATTTTTCATTTTTTCCCCAATTGTAGCTCATAAGACCAAAAATTTACATAGATATGATGAATTCTCTTGAAAACTCTAGATCGGGGTTTTAATGAACCCGAAAGGAGTAATATCAATTTATATTTCTCTCTTGAGTTGTTCAAATCCAAAAACCACTTGAGTAAGCTTAATAATACTCAATGAAACTTTCTCCTTTAATAATTTAAGCCTAAAAATGTATATCTAAGTCTTTGCTTTATAATATTTTGCTTAAGAAAATTAAGATTTGATAAGAACAAATGACAATCTTAAGGTAATTGCTTAATATTATGAACTCTCAATGTAAATTCATTCTTTTATTTCTTAATAGACATCAAAACCATCAAATGAACTCATGAAAAATGGAGTTATAACCAATTCTCATTATTTTCTTCATTTGCAATTGGATTGGCAGTGTCTCAAGAATGCACACTTACAACCAAGGTTTACATTGAAACCCTTCCTACATGTAGTTTATCATCACACCCGTATATTTTACTTCATACATCTTCTCATGTCTCTATATTCATATACAATTCACACTACATTAAAATATGGAGTCAAACCAAATGACTTATATAGGAACTTTAAGATAACGTTTATCTATCATTGACACAAAGGAATCATGAAAAAATGTGACATCAACATGAACACTAACATCATATATCTTATTCATGACTCATAATGAAAAAATAATACATTAGTATTCATGACTAATATGCATTTATAAATTATTTTTGATTTCATATAGATTGTTGGAGCCTTCTTGGCTCTTTTACTTGATTATAACCTTTGTCCTCGTAATCTCACCGACATCTCTCAAATTTCTCATCCTTCTTGGTTATTTTTATATCTTATTTTTACTCCTCCAAGGATGATTCAATCTTAAGAAGACTCAACCAACCTCTTTGACTTGGAAAATATCTCAAATCTTTCCTCAAATCATGCAACAAGTTTAATATCCTTACCTCTTCCTACGTTGAAGACATGTCTTGAAGACTCTTGAGGTGAATTTACATTGACATGGAGGTGAAGAATATTTACAACATGATAATTGTAACTTATGACTATTTCAACAAGTTTTAAACTCCTTACATATGTTCATGATTCTTATGACCCTTACTTAGAGTTTGAAATTTCAAACCACCCATTTGGAGGGAAAATGAATTTTGACTCCTATAGACCTAGGGTGGACAAATTTAACTCTTCAATGATGTAATGCCTACAAATTTCCCACAAAAAACCCAAGACAACCTAGTAGTTAGATTTGAAAATTTACGAAATAAATTATTATTATTTTGTTTAAACTAGGTTATAACAAAAATACCTTCAACTAGATTCAATTTAATTCACAATGAATATTTTATTTGTTTTATTTATTATTTAATTCCCAGATCGGCATAAAATCCCCTTGTTACAATATTTATTTAATTTAGTAGCATAGTTCTAGTGTCATTTATTAATTTATTATTCGAGGGAAAAGTCTAAACTTACCTTATCATTAAGTTAAATATAAATAATCTAATCCCTAACTGAAATGTTTTCTAGTTACCCTTGAGTAAATTTGATTTAATTACTTACAAGGGTCAAGAGCTTTTTATTTTAAAAATCACCAAGTAAACATTAAGGGTACAATTTTACTTTATCTTCTAACACTCCTTTAGTGGCCCCTTTCCTAAGCTATGCATACTTTTTATTTAAGACATATTCCCACCTAATTCTCACCTATCTTTTGTAGGGTTGAATCACAACCCTTAGATGGATTCAATGTGGGTCCTTGGATCTTAGGGATTTCACACTAACCCTAATCATCTCTATGGAGTGTTCTTATTCATTTCTTTGACTAATTTCCTCATTTTTTATTTGTAGGTTTTTTGGAGAGGAGAAAGAGGAAGAGTCATGAGAGCAAGAAGAGAAACCATGGGAAAGTATTCATGGCTTTAGTTGTAAAGATTTCATTATTGTAATATTTCCTATTTGTTTAATATAGAGATCCTACAATGGATCTGTTTTATATTGCAATGAAAACATTTCCTTGTTTTGAGTTCAACAATTGTGGAAAAAACCCCATTTCCTTTAATCTAAGAATTTTGCACATTAGGGTGCCATAAAACAAGATTAAAGAGCTTAAACACTTAATTTCAATTGATTTATAGTTGTTGGAAATTACCTTTTAATTGTTTTAGGCTTAGATTTCCCTAAATTATTAAATATGGGTTTTTAATAGATGAATTTTATTTTTTCCATTGAAAGTGACAAAACCTCTGCCCTACATGGGGCGGTTCATAGACCGCTGCTCTATGCAAGGTGGCAGTTCTGAAAATGTCGCCCTGCACAAGGCGGTGGTTCTGTTCTCTGAAAACAGAACCTTCCAAACATGCATTTTTAATAGTTCTTCTAGTTAAGTTGGTTTCTAAAGCAATAATAAATTGAACTAAGGTGTCTTCCATTTAAGGGTTTATAGATTGATAACATTTCTAGTTTCATACTCAAATTGCATAACAACAACTCATTCTCTATTCTTTCCTTCAACCTCTTAAGAAATATAACCAAAATTTTGTTATTTTCACTATGTTTTCTTTTTAATAAAAACAACAAACCATTTAATTTCATTCGCAATAAATAAATGGAAATCCATTTCAAACAACAAGTATATTTTCAACATGATCATCAATCTTTTAAAAATGAAATAAATCACACTTTATAGGCAATAAAATAAACTTAGGTTGAAATAACTTTATTTCCATTTCAATCCCATTTCAATGTTTCTACTTCATTTAACAATGCAAGATTTGGTGGTTTTCTTTTACAAGAACTAATACATTTAAAATGTAAATTTTTCATCCAAAACAATCTTTGTAGAATTTACAAGTTGAAGGGAATTTAGAGTAACAAATGAAACTTTCCTTTTCCTATTTTCCCATATACATACATTTGAAAACTTGATACAAATCACCCATTTCTCAACACATTTACAAGAGGATGACAATCTTAAAAAATAATGTAAGTTACAAGCCCTCCATTTAAAGGAGACAACACGGTAAAATTTCTTTTACAAAGAGGGATCTCTTCTCCATTTCTTCAAGGTTCTACAAATACCAAAACTTCACTTGAGCTCCAGCATCTTCCCAAAGTCCAAACACATAAACCAGATTAGGGGAGTAGGAAACACTCTCCACCCAACCAATAATCCAATGAGGAAGATAATTCTTCTTCCTCATTGGCCCCGAGCCCCAACAATGAAGCAATGAGGGGTATAAGACAACCATTGGCAACTTTACAAGGCTTCCACATTCACATTCAAACCAAATATTCAACACAACAAGAACAATGAAAAAAATAACATCAACACACACAAGTTTCACAGGACAAATTCTCTAAACTCAAGCCAAGAAAGAGAAAGGAACATGGGGATCTACTTATGCCTCCCAAGGTTTGGGTGCCCACCTTAAAACCTCCAAGAACTCAATCAAAAACCACAAAACTCTTATGCCTCCCTCCAAGAAAAACAACTCTTATGCCTCCCTCACTCTTATGCCTTCCACAATAAAACAACAAGATAAGAACATTTTACTTATCACAAGGTGGGACACCCCAACCCAACTCCATCCTAAAATGGCCAAGTAAAAACTCTTATGCCTCCCTCCAAAATATCCCAAATTCCATTTTCTCCTACACAACCTAAGGCCATTCTACTTCTCAAAATCACACACGTAATAACCATTCATTCAAAAACATATGCACAACCAAATAGTAAAATAAAACATGGGTGAAGACCCTACCTTGCCATTGCAAGAGTTTCCAATCCACAATCAAGTTCCAAGTCTTTTTTCCAAGTCTAAGAAAGCACAATCCAACTCCAATCTCTAAATAACACTCTCAAAGAAAGCTCCTCCAATATAAAAAGTCTCAAAAATAAAACAAACCCCAAATCCTCAAACAAATTAGAATAAATAGAAAGGAGAGGATAGAGAGGTTATGTGGCTCCATGTAGGATGCCACACCATTTCTCCTCCATTCCACATCACAAGGTCAAAACAAGTTTCCAAAGCGCAATAAATTGGTGGTTGAGGGAATGACAGCCCTCTTACACACTCAAGCCTGAACCCACACACCTAAAGGAAACAAGTAAATACTCTTATAAGAAAAGTGCAATTAATTGCTCTTTTTATCCATTAAAACACACAAAAGGCCTACAAATAAGCCCCTCACATCATAGGCATATTGGGTCGGTGAGTTTAAGAGGTGTGGGACAAGCTTAACTTGCCCCACAAGCCTTCAAAATAGGATTGAAAGTAAAAATCCAAAATTTCATACAAGGTTGAGTGCACAACACTCAAAAGTAATTAAATTCTTTCAAATCCAACACAAACCAAGAACTACCAACTCATATTAATTACCCCATTTTGTCACATCATAAATTACACTAATTAATCAATTCTAATTAACTTAAATAGAGTAGTTAACAACAATAATAAAAGTGAATAACAATACTAACAAAATAACAATTACTCACAAATAAATAAAACCAAAAAGGGAAAGCCACAATTTACCCAAGGTCACATTTGAGGCCACCCCCAATGTGTACCTCCTAACAAACTAACAAAAATAAAATCATACATTTACACTAGTTGCCATGGTGACATGTTGCCAATACCCCAAATTCCTTCATTTTTCATCTCTTATCCCCTTTTGTTTGTTGTGTTGTAAAATGCAAAAATCAAAACACTACCTTTCTTGCCTCGTGGCCATATTAACAACATCGAGATAGTAAAATATACACATATACTTATAAATTCACATCATCAATATCATAGATAAACCATCGCTAAATGTTGAGTAGACATAATATTGTGATAAGGAGAAAACACACAAAGAATGTGTGCATGGGAATAAGGTGCACTTGAAGGCACAGAAGGATAGAAAAGGAAACACGCGCTAGGACAAGTTGATTCTTGACTTAGCCATTTTCATGGATGCGGGCTATTTTGGAAGATGGTGTGTGGAGAACACATTGGGATGGAGACTTGCGCAACACACAAATGCTATTTTTGGAACGAGCATCTGATAAGCGTCATGCATGAGTTCAAGATAATAATAGGACTACTTCTTCTAGTTAACTATATGATGTCTATTATTAGTGCACTTGTATGTGCACATGTTAGTGTAAAGGTGCATGGCTATTATCAACATGCGACCTATTTTGGGAAGTACGTAGGTGGTGAAGGGAAATTCCCCCACCGATATAAGTATGTATTGAACTATGTAGTTTAGTAGTAGTGAATTATTGTAGAGTTATGTTGTTGGATCTGATGCGCACATGACTTATGGTGATGCTTTGTAATGTAAGAAGCTTCTATGTATTACAATGTTTAATGTAATGGAGTATATTGGATGGATAATGGTGTTAAACATGACTGTAACTAGTTCTTGTATGGTTAATCTTATTATAGTTATTGTTTAATTCATGATTCTCTAAGATCTAGATTTGGTTAGGCACTGTGGAATGTTTATGGTTATTTATGGTTCTAAATATGTTGTATCTTCATCACACTAACATCCTACACAAGTAACTCTAAAAAGGCCCCGATACCTTTGCGTGCTTTGGGTGAGCGCTCAACTCAGGCTGGGTGATGTGCCAATGTGCTTGGGTTTTATATGGTAGATTCTAGGCTGCATCATTGGTTTCGATGTCGAGACCTCTTTTTCAGTTGTTTTTAGGATGTTTCGTGATGAATACGTGTCGGTTGACCCTAGAAAGTGGATAAAGGATGCGGAAGAAGAGTACGCTAAGGATTCAACACTAGATATGACTTTGACGCATGCGCATGGGTGGAGCATAATTTGTATGGTTGTTTCTATGAGAGATCTTTTTTATCTTTTCGGTAGAGTTGTACGAGTGGCTGGTTTCTTATGTGTCTAAATGGACTTGGAGGTATCGTACACTTGTATGGATGTAGGAAGAATTTCAGGCCCTTTATGATGTTGATCTGATTTTGACATGCCTGTGGATACTTGGTTCCGTGGTGTTTTGAATAGATATATTTTGGAGTACTTAATTTCCACTTACTCTTACCGGAGGTAGCTGAGTTATAGTTTCTACGTTATCCTAGAGGAACTTATTTGTAAGTCCTTCCACTTGTAATCAAAATCTTGATGATAACCCTGAAATTGGAAGAAAAAATGATGGCTAGCTAAACCCCACCACACACGGGGCAAGAATAGGTTTGGTGAAAGATGGCAGACCTAACGGTAGAGAGGAAGAGAGAAGAAAGGTGACATAAGTATAATGTGGCACGCGAGAGGAGATAGAAAAGCAACATGAGATTACAGAGTAGATGGCGTTGAGGAGAGAGATGAATCATGAAGGATTTGTAGCTCATGTAGGAGGCAAGGAACAAGAGCATCCTAAACTCCCCATTTGGGAAAGCATAATAGGGTACCCTCCTCGGCCTCACATGGGGGTGCACCAGTAGAGATGATATGGGTTGGAGGTGCACATCTTAATCTACCTGGAAACCTATCCATTATGCTTGGATTTTCAGTATCTAGTACAACCAGTAGTCATCAAGCTAGTTTGGGTAGTAGAAAAGCAAGTTTAAGTTCGATAGCAAGTACATATATGACATGACAAACATCTTATTTTTTATTTAGAGGTACCTTTTAAGGTGCATCATCAACACAGAACTCAAGCGCAAAGAATTTTGGACTCACTAATGGGAGTAGTACCACTTCACAGATTGTAGGAGTTCAGTTTAGTACCACTGTTGCAACACATGGCAGTACATCCACTAGTCTGCTTCTAGATACCGATGGAGGATTAAGGGGTATAGTTGGCTCTAGCTCTGGTGGATCTGGTGGTTTTAGAGGCAAAGGTAACACGAGAGGTTCTGGATCAGGTGGACAGGGTCCGCACCAACCCTGAATATTTACATGGAGATGTCTCTTTGTCTTCGAGAGTATAGGGCATAAAGATGTTGCTAAACATGTGCACATGTGTGAGATACTTTACCGCACAAAAGGAGTTATGGCTTCTGAGTGCAAGGCAAGTCAGTTTGCAACTACATTGCAAGGATGTGCACATAGTTAGTATAATAAGTTTGACCCTGATCATACTTGCGTAGATTATGCAACATTAAAGGATGCTTTCCTTAAGGATTTTCATATCCATGAGTTTGAGTAGAAGAGTATAAGCGTGCTCAAGGATATTAAGCATGACATTACTGAGAGCATTCAAGAATATGATGCCCATTTCAAGAAACTATTGTCTAAACTTTTTTATGATATTCATGCAAGCCAACATACACAATGTTTTATTAGGGGCTTTATGACACCTTTTAGGAGGGCGTTGTTACATAAGACATATACAACCCCGAAGCACTTGAAGTAGCTCTGTGTGTTGAGGAAGTTGGAAGTATAAACATTAGAGTAAGCCCATTTGTGGAAGCATAGATTGTAGCTATGGAAAAACAGTTGGAGAAACTATCGGCCAATTTAGCTCATGAGATGCACACTAGGATTTGGTGTACAAATTTTGAAGTAGAAGGGCACACTAAGGATAGTTTTCCCCCAGTCGGTGCGCTCATTATTGTTAGATTTGTGAGATATGTCATTTGGACCATGATGCCAACCACTATCCATTATTATAACGCGTGATACGGAAGAATGCATCTTTCTATTGTAAACTTTTCTGGTCCACGAATCATGATACAAAAGAGTACAGGTTGATTGGTCAGATCCATGATGCCATATATATTGGTGTGCGGCAGATAAGTATAGCATATAACTCTAAAGGTAAAAGTGAGCACCATGATCATGATCACACTCAAGTGTGTTATGCCGGAGCGAAGGGTGTTTTGAAGGAAGTCATGGCAGAGGTCAAGCATACCGTGGTGGATTCGGGGCCAAGGTTGTGGTGGTGAATGAGGTGAGTTCCCTCACGAACGTGTTTTACATGTAGATCTCCTGACCACTACATGCATGAATGTCCTTGGAATATTACTTGTTCTTTTTGTGGGAAGAATCATAACTATTAGGAATGCCCAAACTTGTATGAGCATCTTAGAAAACAACATAAACAGGAAAACACGGGTGTGGGGATGGTTAGAATATAGTGCGTTGTTGAAAATTAGTGGATGCCAAATCGGCACCAAAATCGAGGTATTACCGTGAAGATTACTACACGTGCTGAAGTTGCACATGCCGAGAGAGGTATTACAAATAGAAGCCTACCATCACCAATGAGGATTTTTACATGCAACGTATCTAGATCCTACACATCGAAGGAGGTTTATCAAGAAACCATGGAGGTACCCAAAATATCTTGAGGCTGAAATATAGTGTTTAAAGGAACAGTCATGAAATATAGTGTTTAAAGGAACAAAAGAAGATAGTAGAGATAGTCCAATCAGATATTGATGACTTGAAAGAGGTATGCAAAATACTTCTCCAATAGAATATTATTCTATTACTAGGGAATTGGCTAAAGGGAAACACTCCTCATGCAAGTATTGAGATTGGAAGGTAGATCATACATGGTAATCTTCCCCCTCATAGCTTGGATTATGATACATAGATCACTCTAAATGATGTTGTGGATCGATGGATCTTGAGTAATATATTGATTGACATAGGCACGAAAGTGAATGTGATTACTTTAGATGCATGGGTATAAATGGGCAGACCTCCATTATATCCATCCTCTAATGTATTATTCATGGCCAATCAAACCAAGGATACTCCCATTGGATTTTTAAAGGATGCATCCATTCCTATACAAGGGCCAAGTTCACTTTGGGACTTTTGAGGTTTTAGCACTTGCAGAAGCAGAAAACTTCTTAGCTCTACTTGAGTGCCCTTGGTGTTATGCAAATAATGTTAATCTACGATTCAACAAGGGGTATATAAGTTTTGAGAACAAGGAAGAAATATTGATTATCCCTTTGACATATGGGAAATATGTGCTTCTGTTGAACCTTTGAGTGAGGAAGACTTGAACAAAATTTATGTACACATCATTCGAACCCAAAAGTACTTGATCCATCTAAGGAAGGAATCCTCACATGGGAAGTTACATAGTCTATTAGTGATACTACAAGTATTTCTTGTGAAAATTGGACACATGACTCTATGAGATGGTTGGGCGCAAAGTAAGAAGAGAATTTTCATGGAGAAGTAAACCTCGATGTATTCAAGGGATAGGTAACAACCCTATACCTCGGTGAACTAGAGAGAGATATCTTGCGGTATTCTCATGCGCCATGGAGGAGCAGTGGAAAATCAAGTGGAAAGAAGGAATGTGTTAGTATATACCTTACACGGGATAAAAACGTGTTGGTGGATGGTTCATAGGGATAATCTTATGGAATGGAATGAAGTCAAAATTTATCTAACCACTTGGTTGTTTAGGAGCAATGCACCTACTACAATCTACATGTATCATGGTAATCAACCTGTTCAACACCACGTTCAGCAGTGCGAGATACTCTAGACAAAGGTGCAAGAAGATTTACCGCCTTCACTATGGGTGCACAAACTTTATTTCACTTTACAAGACTACGCACATGCTTGGTATGTTTATGCAGAACTACATAGGGAGATTAGAAATTGGTAGGATTTGATTGTAGAAATGACCCATACTTTTGACTACTTCTCTACTAAACCTTGGTGGAAGAGGCATTAAGGGTTATAAAGCGCTTAACTATGGGAGATAGTGCAAAGGATGAAGAAACCATTCAGGATTTATTTGGTGAGGTAAACTCAAAAGCACGTTTTGATGAAGTAGAAGAGACAAATGCCACACTACTTAAGTACACTTGCTTTGAGAAGGAAAAACATAAGATGGTCTACATAGTGGATGATGAAGAAGTAGAAAATTTGGATATAGATCATTCAGCAAGTACGCGTGAGGTGTTAGATAGTACGGATAAAACATGCATGCCTATCATGAACCTATGAAGACCAAGAAAGTGAACATTGGCACAAATGTTAAACCTAAGGAGGCAATAATCGAGGATTATTGGCTGATTCTCAAGTGGCAAAGATAATTGAGTTACTACGTTATTTTTAGGAATTATTTTCTAGGGCTACTGTGATTTAAAAGGAGTGCATGATTCATTAGGAGAGATAAAAATTAAGTTAAAGGAAGGTGCGTGCCGAGTTAGGAAGAGACCTTACGGGATGAACCCTAACCTACACATAAAATTCAAGGAAGAAATTGACAAAATGTTTAAATTTGGCATCATCAAGCCCCTAGAGGAATCAAAGTGGGTTAGCCCCATGATGATCGAGTATATTAGGATTTGTATGGATTACAAGGCTGAATGTTGCATGTGTGATTGATCCTTTTCCTACGCCTTTCATAGAGGAAATATTAGAAGGTGTTGTAGGGCGTGAAGTTTACTCTTTTATTGATGGATTCTCTGGGTATCATCAAGTTAGAATTACATAGGAGGATCAAGAGAAAATCAATTTCACCATTGAATGAGGAAGTTTTGCATATACTGTGATGCCCTTTGGTTTGAAGAACACGCTTTGATGTATTTTTTCATATAGTTGTTCCATAATTCCAAGATTTTATTCACAACTTCCTATAGGTTTATTTAGATGATTGGATGGTGTATGGACTTGTTAATGATCATTGTGACAATTTGTGTCTAATGTTTGATAGATGTAGAAAGTTAAACATCTCTTTAAACATCAAGAAGTGTGTGTTTGTTATACTTTTTGGAACTTTGTTAGGGAACATCATCTACAAGGAAGGTTTGTTAGTGGATCTTGCTAATTATTGTAGGCCTGGAAGAGCCTACCAGTCAGAGTGAGGTGCGTGGATTCTTGGGTCACACAAGGTATTAAAGAAAATTTATCAAATGATATGTTAATATTGTTGCACCCTTGGAAGAGTTACTAAAATGAAAAGGGATATTCTATTGGGGAGAAGCTGACAACGCGCATTTGAGGCGTTGAAGGAGAGACTTAAAATAACGCCTATTTTGTGTTTTCCTTCATGGAACCAACCATTTCATGTACATATGGATACCTCTAGCACAACTATTGGCATGGTGATAGATCAACCTAGAGATGGTATTATAGATCATCCTATTTGTTTTGATTGTAGAAAGTTGACTCATGTAGAACAAAATTATACAACAACAGAGCGTGAATCCTTGTTGATGATCTACGTGCTGCATAAATTCAAACAAAGTACTTGCTAGCAACACCTTTTTATTTTATACTGATCACATGACATTAAAATACTTGGTAAATAATCTCATTTTACAGGGGCACATATGTCGATGGGTGTTCTTATTCTAGGAATTTGATTTCACATTTGTGGTAAAACCAAGTAAAATTAATTCTAGCCTAGACCACTTATTAAGGATTCAGTCAAGGGAGGACGCACATACAATTGAAGATAAAATACAAGATACACAGTTGTACAAGTTACATCGCATGCCTTTAGAATTGGAGGATATTGCTATCTTTTTATGCATAGATATGGCTCCAGAAGGAATGAAAGAATTGGAGAAGAAACAACTTGCAATTCGTGTGGCACCCTTTATGTTGATTAGTGGAGATTTATACAAACTAGGCCGAGATGAAGTATTGTGCTTTGGTGTGTCTTTGGAATATGAGTGTGTAGATATCACGGAAGAGGCTCATGGTGGTATTACAAGTAGGCACTATGCAGGTGATGCCACCACGCGTAAGATTCTACTCACTAGATTATGGTGGGAGACCTGTACAAGGATTGTAAAGAGTATTGTAAGCACTTTTAGCACCTTGGAAAACCTAAGCAAAGAGATGAAATGCCTTTGAGGCCTATTGCTAGTGCAGAGCCATTTAAGAAATGGGTTATAGACTTTGTAGGTCCTATTTCACTAGCCACACGTGGAACTAGAACGTGTTATATCATCACTTGCACAAATTATATTACAAGGTGGGAAGAAGGAGAACCTACAAAGGATTGTACAACAACCACAATAGCTAGGTTCTTATGGAAAAAGTCTTACTAGGTATGGCTATTCGATGATCTTGACAAGTGATAGGGGCACACACTTTTTGAATGAGAAAATCAGGATATTATTGGATGAAGTTGTGGTTGCACACCACAAGACTACACATTATCATCCTCAGGAAAATGGTACTACTGAGGCCTTCAACAAGATATTGAGCCAGAACTTGACAAACATTTGTGATGTTGGAAGGAAATATTGGGATGATAAAGTTTGTGTTGTGCTTTGGGCGTATAGAATAACCTACAAGAGGTTGAATAAGGCCACACCCTTTAAGTTGGTGTTTGGCACATAATCAATTCTTCCTATGGAATTCATGTTACCTTCTTTGCGTATTGCTCTTGCTAGAGGTATATTTGATGAGCAAGCATTATAAGAAAGAATTTATAGGTTAATAAAATTAGATGAGAGGCGCAGCGTAGCACGTTGGAGTCAGAAGTAGGAAAAGGCTAGGAAGAAGGCATGACATGACCGACACATTAGAGATAAGAGGCTTGAGGTTGAACAAATGGTACTACTTTATGATTCTAAGTTTCGCACCATCTAGGCAAGATTAAGGTTCATTAGTTGGGACCATAAGTTATCACTCATATACTTGAATCGGGAGCTTTTTTAGTTAGATGGAGAATTAGGATCACAATGGCCCTAATTGTGACATTAACAGGATTGAAGGGCACATGGACAAACATTGTTAGTGATCTGACTGATAAAACAATGGTTATAGCCACAAGTAAGGAGTTGGGGTATACCAAGGGTGCGTGTGGAATGGAAATCTACAAATTGAGGAAGTACCTGTGGTGTAGGCAGCCACGCATCTGCTCACTAAGTTGAATGATCAAGAGAGATGGTCACAGGTAAACACCATGTGGATTCATATTGCAAATAAAATGTCCTAGGGATAAGTGTACAATTTAGCAAGTTATATTGCATAAATCATTATTGAGGAAGTGCGTGCAGGTGAAAAGATAAGTTTTGGCGCTATCCTACTACTTCTTTTATTTGTAGAAATTGGAGTGCCCAATGGGCCAAAGAAAAAAATTTGGGAATACCCCACTAAGAAGAAGTCCCTTGTAGATAGGTTTGAGAAATATTTATGTGAAGGATCAATGAGTGGCCCGTTCAAGAAAAGGGTAGAAATGTGGTATGAAAAAATTCACGTGGTGTTTCAAGAGGAATGGTGCATTCCAAAGGAACTACCTTGATAGTATGTAAGGAAGTATGGTTCGTGGTGCTCATATATCTTCAGCTCAAGCCAAGTCTGGAGAATAATAAGTATGTGGAGAATGAGTTCATACTCCCTGTGGTCGCCTATGGGAAAATATACAATGGAGAATGTGCCGGCTCAAAGCTTGTTGGGACCATACAGATAGACGAGGAAGAAGAGGAACATGAAGATAGTGGAGGATTGGATCATAGAGTTTAGAGGTAGCCCATAGACAAATTGGAGAGTGAGTGCATGGTTACTCCACCATGGGTGCAAGAAGGAGAAGAGGACTTGGATGTGGATGCGGTCCCTGAAGAGTGCCGATTTAAGAGGGTATTCAGAAGAACCAGGGCCCAAGGGGTAGGAATGCCACAACTTGTAATAATTTCACCTAGAATCTCCATCAAAAAGAGGCACCTGAGGAGAAGAGAAGGACAAAGCTAAAGTTGAATGAGGAGGAGGAGTCTGAGGAGAGCGCACTTGGAACCCCATTGCACCAGAAGATGTGGAGGAACCCAGAGATGAAGAATTGAAAGATGAAGAGGAAGAGGTAAAGGAAGCAGAAGAGACGGTGCAAGAGAAACCCAATGCGCATGTTACTACTTAGGATGAAGAAGGGCCAACTCCAAACCTCTGCGCTCAGGTTCCTAAGGGGCCAAGAATAAAGAGAACAAGTGAAGAATATGTTGTGCCAAGTATGGGCTATGCTGAGGACACAAGAAAAATAATTTGCGCTTAGTTTCAAAGCACAGTGGGCCTTAAGTAATTATATGGATGGGAGCTGATGGATCAAGACATGGCCACCACGTGCACAAGGAAATGATTATCCTGGTCCATACAGACTCACATGTATGAACCAAATTTTGATGTATGCGAGGAGTCTTGTGTATCAAGGAGAGTGAAGAAGGCACCCCAAAGCAGACACATGACGGTAAAGCCTACTCTAATGTCTAATGAGAAGGTGAGAAATGCCTTGGTTAAGGTATTTGAAGAGGTCACTCAAGGGAACATTGATAAGGTTGCCACCATTAGAGTGCTACTTGAAGATAACAAGGAAAAAATTGTAGAAATAACACGTTTAAAAAGAGAGAAGGACCTAGAAAAAAAAAATAATGAGGCCTTCATTAGCATGGCAGAATAAATTGGTGATTACGTTATGAAATAAAGACCTCATCTTGAGTCTAAGGTACCTGAGAATTTTCCTTTCGGCTATGAATTATGTGTACACATTGGTTGATTTGGTGCTAGAAGATGGACCAATTCAAATGCTAGCGCCCAGAGGATACTTGGAAAAGAATCGGAGAATCAATAAGGGCCTCCGTGGTTAGGAAAATTTCAAATTATGAGGTGTTGCTCCAAACTCTGAAGGATGAACTAAATAAATCTGACCAAGCTCTGAATATTTGTGTGGCACCAGAAGTAGTGATAAGGACCAGAACTTTGGTTGAAGATAATGACATTTTGAAGGCCATGAAATATGACACTTGTGGACGCAAAAAAATATTGGCACTAGTGAAACAAAAGCTGCAAAGCCCTCATAGCAGCCCAAGATCCACATAAGAAGAATTGATGAGATTGGGAAACTCATAGCAGAGAAGATGGATCTTCCGGAGGGAATGATGACTTCTATGGCCAATATTATCCAATTACTACATAATGAAAAGGAAAATATTACTTAGGATGAGTTAGAATCCATTTCCAAAGACATTCCGGAGAAAACAAGGACCGCGTTGGATGATTGGCAGATATTAGAGGCTGAAATAAAAACAAAATATCTAGAGTTGTGGTGTCACTCGATTTCACCCGAAATCTGGACTACCCTATCCGAAAAAATTTCGTACTTTTAAAATAATGGGTTGTTTTGTGTTTTTATTGCACGAAAGTTCTTGTATTGCAAGGCCAAGATAATCCTAAAGAGCCATATTAGCCTTTTTCGCCAAATACCCAGATGCCCAAAATTGTTTTATTCTGTCGTCGGGATTTGTCTGCGGAAAATTTGTATTTAATTATTTTGAGCCCCGTATGAGGCTATTTGCGCTCTGTTTTAACTCTATTATGAGTGAATATGTCATTATTCCTATGTGCTCAGAAGGGTTTTAACTTGTTTTAAGTTTTGGGCTTTATTTGTAGCTTTTGGCAATTTTTCGTGTTTTTGTGTTTTCTGTTTCGCTTTTTCGTGAAATTTCTCTGGAGCAATTCCTCACGGGTAAGCTCGATTTTTGGCCTGGAGTAGCTGGAAAACATACACGCACATTATGCCTGGAGGAAGTCGCCATCGAGGTCCGGATCCTGGAAAAAGTGAAGTCGCGGTACGAGAAAAGCCCCCGTGGGGATGGGCGCATTTTGGTTCAAACAAAGGATTTAAGCTCGCAATGGAAAAATAGAAGCCATGAAGCAGGTGGAAATTTTATACCGCTGGCAGGTACTTTTTCCCGTGTTATAAAATTCACTTAAGTCGCAAAGTGGGAAAATTAAAAGTAGCAGCAGGTGGGATTTTATTGTCGCCTGCAGGTACTTTTCCCGTGATAGAAAATTCATTTAAGATGCAGTGGGAAAAATAGAAGCAACAGCAGTGAGATTTTATCTGTCGCTGCAGGTACTTTTTCCCGTGATAGAAAATTCACTTAAGCTACAAGTGGGAAAGTTAGATGTCAGAGGCAAAGCGGAATTTATTCACCGCCTGCGCAGGTAAAAATTCCCATGGTGAAATAAAAGAAAAGTGACTTAAGTGAAATCACGGGATTTTATTGCCACCTGCGGGGTAAATAATCCCATTGTCAAATTCAAATCACTTAAGTGGATCATGGGATTTCCGGGGCTGCCTTCACAGGTAAAAATCCCATTGTCATAAATTCTTAAAAATAGAATTCTATTATGCAAAAAAGTGCGACCCACCTTGGGTGAATAATAATGCATTAAATAAATATTTGTTAATATTTATTCACCCAATTTTGGCACCTAGGCTTGTGGAAAAGTCAACAAAAGCAAAGGGGAATAAATCAATTGGAAATAGAATTCCAAAATTAAATAAATTTAATTTATTTAATGCAGCCCCTTTTGAGAAGGAATTAATACTTTTTAAAGTATTAAAAGATTATATTAAATTCTATTTTCAGTGGCTATGGTCAAAGCACACTGTGAAGCTTAAGTGAAGTGATGTGTGAAGGATTAAATTGGATTAATTTAATTTATTGGATGGCTGTCCTTAAACATGCTATTTTTAAAAGAGAAGAGCATGATTTTTAATTAATTAATTGTCTTTAATTGTTAGGGCAATTATTAATTATAGAATTGTGAAGGTTATATAAGCATGGGCAGCCATATGGGTGAATTATTTAATTCACAGGTAAAGAATTGCAGCCAAGAGGAAAAGTGCGCCCCCATTTGAAGAAGGATTTTGCTCAGGCAAGGTGGAAACAAGGCTAAAAGCTTCCAAATTTGGCACATGCTTTGAAGGAGGTTGATCTTTGTCTGCATAATTGTTTGCACAGGTGTTACAGGAGCTCAGGTGTTGTTGAAAGGATTCATGCTCTCTTTATGTGCAAATTAAACACCATTTTTTGGGGCAGCAGGCTTGAAAAGTGCAGATTTTTACAATTAAAATTCACTATTCATGCTCCGGTGGCCATTTTTGTCTGAATAAATTGCAGGAATTCATTACAGGTGCTTTACAAAGGAAAATGAGTTTTTATCAATGTCCAATACATTGCATATATCCTCCGAATCTGAAGAATTGTCCAGATCTGCACCAGTATTGAAGAATTCCAGTCAAATAAGAAGAAAAAGAATTGTTCAGACAAAGATAGACAAAGCTATGGTGAAGAAAGATGAAAAAGAAAGCACAACGGAGTCATGCATCACTTCTAAATTTATAGATACTGGAGACACAGATCTAGGCTCGAAACCTCTTGCTGAATTGATAGACAAATCCAGAGCAGGAAAGACTTCACTCATGCGTGCAGGAGAAACTTCACTCATGTGTGCAGATTAAAAGCAGTGGAATTATTCAAGTTGCAGCTTTTCCATCCATAGCCCAGTTTCCGAAGTTTGTTATGCAGGTGCAGATCCATATCCAGATGCAGATGCTGATGCAAATCCATATGCAAATCCAGATCCAGATCTCATAGTTGCAAAAGCTTCTGGCACAAAGGCTTCATCCTCTTGTTTCGAATGCAACCCATGAAGAAGACAGTGCGTGGAAAATTCCTTCCAAGATCTTGTGCATATGCTCTCATCTTCCAGTTGAAGCCTTCATTGAATTTTCATTCACCCTGAGTGCTTTCCAGAATTTTTAATTGCTCATATGCAATTAAAAATAAGGATGATGAGTTATCTACGGCCAACCTTGCACTGATGCATGTACAACAGAAGAACTGCAAAAGCTTCAAGGATAAAAGAGAAGACAATGCGAAGGCAAAATTCCAGCTTGCTTCCAAATTGCAACTGCTTGCAATTCCAACTTGTTTCCAGATCCAGCCGCTTCAAGATCCAACTAATTCCAGCTTGTTTCCAGATCCAGTTTGAATCAGCTGCATGCAGACATGAAAAAGACAAAGTCAGCTTTCCTCTTCCTTCTTCTTTCCTTCGACAAAGTAATTGAGTGATCAATTAAATTATACAACTTAAAGTGATTGGTTTAAAAGCCATTACTTGAAGAAGTCAACTACTTGGAGATAGGTGGCAGGCGTGCAAAATAGAAAGTTCTATTTTCAGTTGCAAATCATACATGTCATGCAAAGAGGAATTCCAGGAGGGAGATTGCCAGTTGTTTCTTCTCCGACTTCCACATGTGCCAGTTCAACTAAAGCTTCCAACTTGTAATTGCCCCTCTACATTCTATAAGTAGAGGAAGAACCTTCGGGTTAATCGATCAGAATTTGTAAGCAGCAATCTTGTGTTCTAGACTTTGTGCTGAACCCTTGAGAGCAACTTGGAGCAAAGGAATACAAAGGAGCAAGTTTCGGAGAACTTTGTGTCACAGTGTACTGTGTTTCTTGCTTTGAATCTTAGATCTCTTGATAAACTTTGTGTTATTTTAGATCTAGATCTAGAGCTGCCTTTGTTTTATAATTTTGTGTGTTCATATCTATTAAGTTTCTTCTATGTGCATGCAATTAGCTCTGCTATCTACTGATTGAGATGCACATCTTCCCCATTTCTTCTCTGTATTTCCTTTACTTCTTTCTTCTATAACTTTCCTTTCTTAAACAGCTACTTACTTGCTGCAAAACTTCTTAGTTATGGTTCATGAACTAAGTGGTTAAAGTAAAACCCCTGATAGATAATAACACATTTTTATTGACAAATCTGACACAGGAGCCTCACCGGTTAAATGAGAGAGATTTATCTCATGACTGCCTAGGTTTGATGCTATGCAGAAAATCTAGCCAACAAGTTGATCCTCCTGGTTGAAGAAGAGGGTGTTGCAGAGTAAAGGTTTATTATTTTGTACAGTGATTCTTTAC
Source organism: Taxus wallichiana var. yunnanensis (assembly GCA_018340775.1). Taxonomy (NCBI): domain Eukaryota; kingdom Viridiplantae; phylum Streptophyta; class Pinopsida; order Cupressales; family Taxaceae; genus Taxus; species Taxus wallichiana. The sequence goes on from CM031241.1 coordinate 145,729,536, forward strand.
ATTCTTTCCATTCTTATTCTTTATTATTTGGGAACATCTAGAAAGAATCCCCATTTGGGACGGAAATGTACTTTAGTGTGGGGTAATGTTGAGCAGACATAATATTGTGATAAGGAGAAAACACACAAAGAATGCGCACGTGGGAACAAGGTGCACTTGAAGGCGTAGAAAGATAGGAAAGGAAAGCGCGTCGTCAGACAAGTGATTCGGGACTTAGCCATTTTCATGGATGTGGCCTAGTGTTGGAAGATAACGTACGAAGCACACATTGGGATGGAGACTTGTGTGACACACAAATTCTATTTTGGAAAATAGAGTCTAATAAGCACCATGCATGAGTTCAAGATAATAATAGGATTACTTCTTCTAGTTAACTATAGGATGTCTATTATTAGCACACTTACATGTGTGCATGTTAATGTAAAGGTGCATGGCTATTATGTAAAAGCATGATTGGATGGATAATGGTGTTAAACATGATTGGAACTGGTTTTGTATGGGTAAGTGCACCAAGTTGGAGGCACAAAAGGGGGTCTTAAGTGGACGCATTTTTCGAAAAAAACTTCAACTTGTATGAGTTTTTTGAAATAGTTACACTCAAAATTTGAAGATGTTGTACAAATATGAATTGTAGAATTTTATTCTAGTTTCTAAGCTATTAAATTTTATTGAAAATGGATAAGTTTAATTGGGTCAAACAACTAAAATACCAATAAATGCTCATGTTTTGTTAAAAAACATAATAGAGTGACTTTCGTGCCCCCACCATTTTTTGAGCACCATTTAGTATTTTTGAAAACCCTTTAGTAGAAAGATAGCTAGGAGCATCTAGTTTGGGATCCATTTTTTTAGATTTTTTTAGCGAATATTTTTTTATTTATGATTTTTCTAGTACATAAATTTTATGTTTTGAAAAATAACGAAGCTCCGACCATGCCCCCTAACTACCTCAAAAAATATCAAAAATTAGATTTTTTTTTGAATATGTATAGAATTATGCCTAGTTTGGGCTAGTATAATTTTTTTAAATTTCGATCACCCAAAAAAAGATACACCATGAAAGATAGACATATTTACACTTCAAAAAATAGCTATAAAAAGACATAGTTAGAAAATAAATAATATGGAAACCTTATATTAGTCAGAAAATTTGAAAAATTATATTTTTAGAAAGAAGAGACTCTACTCTATGTCGTGGTATAATTTTTTTAAATGGATCGATTGTTTTATTTTGATTTATCATAGAGGAAGTGGAATTTTTACATTTTCTTGTAAAAACACGTTGTTTGTTGTGTTTGTGCAGGTCCATGCCTCAGGCTTGGGGATCCAAACCGGATCCCAAGCCTTGAGGCATGGCTTGAAAAAAATAAAATGCAAAACGCATACACGTTATAATGCGCATACATTCTCATGTAGTATAAACATAACATGTACATGTTATAATGTGTATGTGTTCTGTGTAGTATTAACATTATGTATGCTTTTGACATGTTTCTATTTACATAAATAAATGTTTAAGTTTTCATTTATTATTATTTATATTTTATTATTTCTTATAATTTAAATTTATTTATGTAAATATAAGAAATTAGGGTCACTCTGCACCTTATGGAATTAGTCTCACAGCTCCATGAGTCATGGTTTAGGAGATAGTTTTTTAAAGTATAATTTGGTCAGTACATAGGTAATTTTTAGGATTTCAACATTCAACCTAAATCTTTTAGCATTTAACTTCTACAATCGAAACCCTAAACCATAGGCCATAAACCTAAACACTAAACTGTAAACCTTGAGCCCTAAACCCTAAACCCTAAACCTTTAACCATGATCCCTAGACCCTAAAACCTAAACCCTAAACCCTAAACCTTAAACATTCAACCCTTACCCGTGAGCCCTAAACCCTGAGCCTTAAGCCCTAAACCCTAAGCCATAAGCCCTAAACCCTAAAACCTAAACCCTAAACCATGAACCATGAGCCCTAAATGCTAAACCCTAAACCTGAACCGTAAAAACTAAATCCTAAACCCTAAACCCTAACCCCTAAACCCTAAACCTTAAACACCGAATCCTAAACCCTAAACCCTAAGCCTTGAACCCTACACCCTTATCCCTGAGCCCTAAAATATAAACCCTAAACCCTAGACCATATACCCTAAGCCCTAAACCCTAAAACCTTAAACCTAAACCCTAAACCCCGTAAACCCTAAACCTTAATCCCTAAACATTAAATCCTAAACCCTAAACCTAAACCTTAACCCCTAAACCATAAACCCTAAAACATGAACCGTAAACCCTAAAACCATAAACCCTTATCCCTAAACACTAAATCCTTAACCCAAAACCCAAAACCCTAAACCCTAAACCCTAAACCTTAAACCCTAAATCCTTAACCTCGATCCATAAACCCTAACCATAAACACTAAACCCTAAACCTAAAACCTAAATCCTAAAACCTAAACCATAACCCTAAACCTTAAACCCTAAACCATAAACACTAAACCTTAAACCATGAGCCCTAAACCCTAAACCCTAAACCCCAAACCATATTTTCATCAATATTTCCTAGTCTCGTGCCTAGAACCATCATTGAGTCTACTTATAGAACTACCTTGTTTATGAGAGTGGGACAAGTAACTAAATGGATATGACATCTACCTTGTGCCTTGTAATGCATATATTACACATCTCTTCCAAACTTATTTCTCCCCACATATACTTGCGCTCTGAATGTAAATTTATTCACACTTTGAAATAAATTTCACATTTATCATATTTCCATGTATGGTATTATGCAAGCCAAGATGACCCATTGGAAGATGGAAAAATAACCATCACAACAAAAAAATTAATCTTAAAGGAAACAAAAGAAACATAGAGAATATATCAATGCAAAGGTGTAGGATCATAATTGAATTTCCTGTAGTATCCTCTCCCCTGAGAAAGATAAAGTTCAAGTGTTCTACTGGAATGGATAGTAAATTTGATAGAACTTCCTAAAGTGTTCAAAATAAGCATAGAAACAGGGGAATGGCTAAGAACACTAAGGGGTTATCAATCACCTAGTAAATATTTCTTGTTTAGTTCTAAATGGGAGTTACCTAGCCTACAACTTAGTGACCTTCCATTCATTGATAATTCCTTATATGATAAACCCATGGATGTTTTCAAAATCCCCGAACAAAAAGATAGGGGTAGTCATCAATCCTAGTGAAGGGTGTGATGTGATTTCCAAGAAACTTGAAATTCATATAGATTTAGAGGTCATAACACGAATTTACAAATATCTCTATCATTATAAATGGAAGCCAAGTAACAATGTCTCCCTATACATCTAAGGATTGAGGACTACTGGGGTCTTTGGAAGGATTGGACAGTCAGGAATATGACATTTCCCTCCTTCAAAATATCAACAGATGAAAAACATCAAATTTTGATGACTCTCTTTGAATGTTCGCCTACAAACTTCGATGAACCCTTGACCAAACCCCCTCAACAATGAGACCTAAACCCTAAAATTTAAAACCAAAATAATAAATTCCTAAACCCTAAACACTAAATACTAAACCCTAAACCCTAAACTCTTGACCTTGGACCCTAAGCCCTAAACCCTAAATACTAAATCTAGAGCCCCGAGCTCTAACCCCAAACCTTAAACCAATAACTCTGAACCCTAAACCTTAAGCCATAAACCATGAACCATGAACCCTAAACCCTAATCCCTAAACCATAAACCCTAAACCTTAAGCCTTGAACCCTACACCCTAATCCTTGAGCCCTAAACCCTAAACCTTAAACCCTGAGCCCTAAACCCTAAATCTAGAGCCCTGATCTCTAACCCCTAAACCTTAAACCCGTAACTAACCCTAAACCCGTAACTCTGAACCCGAACCCGAGTCATAAACCTTAAACCATGCACCCTAACCCCTAAACCCTAAACCCTAAGCCCTGAGCCCTAAATCATAAACCCTAAACCTTAAGGCCTAAATGTTAAATCCTAAAGGTCCCTAAATCCTAAACCCTAAACCCTAAAAAAAACTAAATCATAAACCCTAAACCCTAAACTCTAAACCCTAAACCCCAAACCTAAACCTAAACCCTAAACCCCTAAGCCCTAAGCCCTAAACCCTAAACCCTAATCCCTAAACACTAAACCCCCGAACTCCATGACCTAAACCCTTAACCCTAAAACCTAAACCCTAAACCTCGAGCCTTAAACCCTAAACCCTGAACCCTGACCTTTAAACCTTAAACCCTAACTCCTAAACCCTAAACCGTAAACCCTAAATCCTCAACCCTAAACCTTAAACCCTAAGCCCTAAACCCCAAACCCTTAACTCCTAAACCCTAAACCCTAAACCCTAAACCCTAAACCCTAAACCCTAAACTCTCAACCCTAAACCCTCAATCATGATCCCTAAACCTAAACCCCTAACCCTTTGCCCTAAACCATAAACCCTGACCTTTAAACCTTAAACCATAAACCCTAAACCCTAAATCCTTAACCCTAAACCTTAAACCCTAACACTTAAACATAAATCCTAAACTGTAAACCCTAAATCCTCAACCCTAAACCTTAAACCCTGAGCCCTAAACCCTAAACCCTAAGCCCTAAACCCTAAACTCTAAGCCCTAAATCCTAAAGCGTAAAACCTAAACCCTAAACCCTAAAACCTAAACCATGATCTGGAAACCCTAAACCCTAAACCTTGAGCCCTAAACCCTAAACCCTAAGCCCTAAACCCTAGGCCCTAAGCCATAAGCCCTAAGCTAAAACCCTAAACCTGAACCCTCAAACATAAACCCTCAACCCTAAACCCTAAAAACCCTAAACTCGAACCTTAAACCCCGAACCTCAACCTCAACCCTAAACCCTAAACCCTAAACTTTGATCCCTAAACCCTAAACCCTTAACCTTGAGCTATAAACCCTAAACCCTCAACCTAAACCCCTAAACCCTAAACCCTAAACCTTAAACCTTGAGTCCTAAACCCTAAACCCTAAACCCTTAACCCTTAACCATAAACCCAAAACTCTAAACCCTAAACCATAAACCCTAAACCTCAAGCCCTAAACCCTAAACCATACATCATAATCCCTCACCCAAAGGAAAGTCCTGAAAAGATCATTCAACGTGTTTCAATGTGTAGGGAATAATGTTTAAGGTGATCGATCAATTCATTTAGTTTTTATGAGAGACTAATTCCTTTGAAGGCCTAAAAAGGCATTTTTGGCCATTTTGTAGTTAATTCAACATCCTTCGTAACAAGCTAAAATGATCTAGTCATGTCACCGAGTTATCAAGGATTATTATTTGTGAAGTATTAGGGCATCGTTTGTCTCCATAAGAGACATATGAGAAAAAACATGTATGAGAATCATGAATTTGATTCCATGAAAGGATGCTTTTAGAGCTAGGAAAGGTGAGGGGATGATCTTTATATGGAGCACCATGTTTCTAAGAATGAGCAATCATCTGAGTTCACTTGATGCAATTCACTTGGTACTATTCAGTAACAACTCATTCAACACCTAGTAGTGTTATCACACCTAAAGGAGGAGGCACATTACAATCACCTCATTTTGGCCATAGGACAAGAATCCCATTCAAGGAATAATCCTCTATCTACAAAGTGAGGATCTCTTTTTAGTAAGAAGTAGACAAACATCATAGAGTTAATTCATGGTCACTAAAGTGAATTATGGACCAAATTTAAAAATAAGTACCAATTTAAGCAAGTTGTAGGGCCAAAATCCATTTTATAAGGTCAAAAGACCTAAAAAATGACTATATGATTTCCCAAAACAAATACCGACTACAATATATATGCCCTAAAATTTTTAGGTCATTTGCTGAAACCCTGAAAATGAGTAAGTACTAACCAGATTACATTTTGAAAAACTATCTTCTAGATTATAAACATTGAGCTACGAGACCACTTCCATAAGGTGCAGAGTGACCCTAATTTCTTATATTTACAAAAATAAATTTAAAGTATAATATTTCTTTTATTAAACATTTTATTTTGTAAGTATAACCCACCACAACATATATGCATGGTCTATACCGCACAAAACGCGTACATGTTTTGAGTTGTTTGAAAGCAGCGTACACGTTATTGTAAGTATAACCCACCAAAACACATATGCATGGTCCATACTACACAAAACACGTACACATTTTGACTTGTTTGAAACATGTATGCGTTATAACACGTACGCATTATAACGTGCACACATTTCGACTTGTTTGAAATGCATACGCATTATGTTTCGGTGATTCCCGAGCCAAATAAATTAAAATGCGAGCGCATTTTAGCAAAACGTGTACGCATTTTACTTTTTTCAAATTCTTGTCCACTTTTTGGCCCCCTGACTTCATGCACTTACCCGTATGGTTAATCTTATTATAGTTATTGTTTAATTTATGATTCTCTAAGATTTAGATATGGTTAGGCATTGTGGAATGTTTATGGTTATCTATGGTTCGAATATGTTTTATTTTCATCACTCTAACATCTTGTACAAGCAACTTTAAAAGGGGCTGGTGCCTTTACGCACTTTGGGTGAGCATTCACTCAGGATGGGCGATGTGCCAAAGATGCCGGGTTTTATATAGTAGATTCTAGAATGCACCACTAAAATTAAGTAATTAACTAATTGTTCATAATTCTAAATATTTTGATTTTATCAATTTATCAATTAACAATAAGATCACAAAAACCGACTAAATCATAAGCAACATCTATATATCAAATCCAATGTGTCATTATAGTAGTAGCTCAAGATCGTTATAAAATAATATGTCGATCCGTGCATATAATCCATCTTGTAAATAACATCATATCATAAACCTAAAATATCCATAATTTGTCTATAAAATAAGCTAATCGAATATAACAATTTCCATCTATCAATGTCTAAAGATCAATATGATAATAATTTCTAAGGATCCAATCCAAAATAATCAAAATCAAGGTAATATCCACGTCAAAGAGGAGTGGGCACTACATCCCCCTCCCCTTAGACTTGAATTCCTCCTGGAAGTCACTAGAACAAATGTGGGAATTGTGCTCTCAAGGGTGTGGCATCCTCCCACATATTTTCATCTCATCATATCAATCACACTAGACACGAACCTAATCAATCTCTCTCTGCTGGACGATCCAGTGGTCTCACGCCCTAAAATATAGATGGTCTTCGCCATCACTTGCCCCTGATCCTACACCTACAATGCGGTCTATTCCAATACATGAGAAGGATTGGAATGTAAATCCTAAGAAAAGAAACATGAAATACATCGTGGATGAGATACAAGGTGGGTGGAAATTCTAGACAATAGGCCAAAGGAACAATACACTCCAAGATCTCAAAGGGAACCACAAACCTAGGAGAAAGCTTAGAGCCTTTTCTCGTAATGGATAGGGCTCTTATGTGGCTTGACATGAAGAAATACCTTCGTGCCCACCTCAAAACTATAATATGTCTTCCGCTGATCTGCATATTTCTTTTGTCTATCCTGAGCTTCCTGTAATCTTTATCTAATCATGACAACCTGCTACTCCATATCCTATAATAAAGATGTCCCTAGAGAAACCTTGTCCTCCAACGTGTCCCAAGTTATTCGTGTCCTGCACTCCCATCCGTATAGTGCATGAAATGGAGCCATACCAATTGAACTCTAGAAACTTTTGTTGTAGGAAAACTCCATTAAGTACAAGTACTCCTCTCACCTCAACTTATGGTACATGACGTACATTTGAAGCATGTCCTCTAAAATTCTATTCACCCACTCCATTTTTCCATCTTTCTCTAGATGATATGTTGTATTGAAGTTGATACTCGTCCCAAGGGCATGCTGCATGGTAGACCGAAATGAGAGGTGTATAAGGGATCACGGTCACAAATAATCTTCCATAGAATACCATGTAGTCTGAAAATCTCATCTAAGTATAGTCGCCCACTGCACCAACTGTATAGATGGTTTTCACCAGAAAAAAATGATCCAATTTCGTCAATATATCCACCGTGAACATGATGGAATTATGGTGGTATCTCAACGTCGGTAGCCCTATTATGAAATCCATGGAAATGGTGTCCCATTTCCACTCTGGTATATCATGTGGGTAGAGAAGGCCAATTGGATGTTGATGCTCGACATTCACCCTCTAACACACTAAATAATGCAACACAAACTGAGCTACATCTCTCCGAAGACCTCTCTAATGGTAAAACTTCCTCAAGGTGGCGTGCATCTTCTTCACCCCTAGATGGGTTGAATAAAGTAAGCAATGAGCCTCTACCAAAATATCCTAACTCAAACCTCCATCCCTAGGTACATAGATCCAGCCTCTGTGTCTGATAATTCCATCTAACTCTAATGAAAATCCATCAATCTCTACTCTAGCTACAAGGTAGAAGCTGTCATGTAGAAGTTATCACAAAATCCTACTCCGTAAGTCTGTACCCACTAAAGTAGCCATAACCAAATGTCTCCATCTACTCAAAGCATCAAGTAACCACATTCTCCTTCCCCTTCACATGCTCTATCTCCATGTTTTACTCACAGAGAAACTCCATCCAACACCACTGACGAGTGTTGATATTGGGATGCGTGCAGAGGTGGAAAAGACTCAAGTGATCAACCATGGGAATGAATCACATGCCTAAAAGGAAATGTCTCCACCAACCAAAGCATGCCCAAATGCCGGAAGCTTAAGATCATGATTCGGATAGTTGAGATCATAATCCTTGAGTTTGTGAGACTCAAAGATGACTACACGGTCCTCCTAAATCAAATATCTCCTAATCCTACCAAAGAAGCATATGTGCAAACAAATAACTCTCCCTGAGGGTATGTAACTGTAAGAATCAGTGTTGTCGTAAGGCATTACTTCATTGTCCAAGACCTACTCACATCTATCGACAAAAAAACTTCTCCACTTTCTCGCTAAAGGGAAGTGATGGGGTGCACAATCCGAGAAAAGTCCTGAATAAATATCCTATAGTATCCTGCCAACCTCATGAAATTGCACACCTTGGTCACATTGGTTAGCATCGGATAATCCATAATAGCTCTAATATTAGAAGGATCTATTGTGATATTGTTATCCAATTTTTCCCCTCGGGAAAAATTTGATCAAACACAACCTTGCACAGAGGAAATGGAGAGGTTGGTTCAGTCATGCGAGCTCACATTTTAATTCCAAAAATTAGGTTGCAGGCAAGCTTGACAATGGAAATGCAAGGTCGACAAATGAATGGCCAAGGGAACATCGAAGGATATCATAGCTCAAGTGAAAGAATGGAGAAAGGCTCAAAGTTTTCAGACTTCACATTTTTGGCATTTCGGAGACAAGGCGGGAAAATTTTGAAAAAGGTCCAAAAGGGAAAAGTTCCAAAATTCCGAAAGTCTGAAATTTCAGAATTTCAGTTTCAAATGTTTCGGAGTTTTACACTTGAGAACTCTCGGGGTGATTTTGGTGATAAACAATGTAAAAGTACGAAACAAAAATGTCTGAAATCCTGAAATTTTGAAATTACAGACTTTCAAGTTTCGGAGTTTCGGAGATGTGGAATTCAAGTCTTCAATGCAAAATATGAAAAATGACCAAAATGTTTGAAATCCCGAAAGTCTAAAACTGAAAGGTTTCCAATTTCAAAATTCAAACTTGGTCCGAGTCAACATGACAGAATTTTTGGAGTTTTGGAGTTTGAAACTCTCGGGAAATTTTCCGATGAACAATAACCCGAATTCTGAAACCAAAATGTCCAAAAGTCCAAATTTCAGACTTTCGGAGGTTAGAACTAATTTGGACTCCGAAAAAGGAAGATCAAGAACTCACATTTTTAGAATGACACCCCGACCTTTAGATGGCCATAACGTTTGATTGGGAGCTCAGATTTGCACAAGAAAGGACTTTTTGGAAAGCTTACAGTCTCCTCTCAATTTAAGTGAGACTAAGTTATTCAAAATTAAGAAATACAGTCCACCATTTTAAGAGGATGTTCCAGGCTTCTCACCTACCACAATAATGAAGGTATGGGCTTCCTTTCTTTCCCAACAAGGCATAGTACATGGAGGCATGGGTTTTGTAGTAGAACCCATCATTGTCAAAGGTGAATTCAATGTATTCTAGGGTGGTTGGAGCAAGGAATTCAAATTATTCTCTCCCCTTCTCTCATTCTTCCTATATATTGTAAGGAGGGGCATTTTTCTAGTGTTGGATAATTTTTATTTACACCCTCCCTTCTTCTCTCATCTGCAAGTGAATTTGTGGAGTTAAAACCTCCCATCTAAACTATAATGTACATCAATATGTGGAGCAATAATTAAAGACCATGGATGAATTTCAACCCTCTGTTATATTCATTGTATCTTCCTAATCTCTCATTGTAATCTTGGTTATATGTGCATGGTGGTTGTGTTACATTTTTTAATGTTTCGTGTTTAATGGCAAAACAGGTGTTCAACATTCCTTTTGGTGTATCACCTCTGTTAGTTTAGGTTTATTTTCTTGTCTTCTTAACCCTGTCTCCTTGGAAAGTTAGAGTAGGTTTTAGAGTAGATGCTCTACAATTTTAATGTGTGCATCGGAATGGAGGAATAAGAACCGGCCTTCATCTGGAGAGATTTTCCAATTGAAAAGTTATACACTTGGGGAAAAGCTCCATGTTATGCAACCAAATTGAAATTTTTAACCCATCGATTTGTAGACATTCAGGGGTGATGTGATTATGCATCAACCGATACCTTCCCCAGAAATGATGTGACCCAAGTATTGAACCTTTAACTGGAAAAAGAAAAACTTCCCCTGGTTCTCGTATTGTTGTTGCTCACAAGAACACCGCAAAACCTATTGAAGGTGATCCTCATGCTCCTCACATAGACATGAGTATATCCTAATGTCATTAAGAAACACGAGAACGAAGTGATCCATAAACGCGTACTAAACACCCCATTAATCAAACTCATGAATACTGTAGGGGCATTTGTCAGACCAAAAGGTACCACTGTGAACTCGGCCTATGTAATCCTCATGCAGAAAGTTGTCTTGTGGATAATGCCTCTGTAATCCTCAACTAATGGTAACTCTGACTTAAGATCTATCTTAGAAAATAATGTGTCCCCCTTCATATTTTCAAATAAATCATCGATGCGAGGAAGGGGGTAATGATTATCGATTGTTACTTTGTTCATTTGTCTGTAAACCATAGAAAACCACAAGGATATGTCCTTCTTCTTCACAAAATCATGGGTGCACCCCAAGAAGATACATTGGGATGGATTAAGGATTTCTTAATAAGGCCCTCTAGATGCAACTTGATATCACACACAGCTCTGGGGTGGTCATCCTATATGGAGTGTGTGAGATAGGATCCACTCCTCGAACCAAGTCAATGTGAAAGTGTATCTCATGTGGGGAGGCAAACTTGGAAGCTTACTAGGAAATACATATGAAAACTCCTACAAAATTGGGTGATCATCAAATGAATTTCCAATAGTCCCATCCTATGACCTATTAATAAATGTAATAGCAAACAATCGACACCCACTCTACATACACTCGCTTAACCCGCATAGCGGAAATAGTGTGAATCGAGACGGGTCTCCTAACTCCAACTATCACCAACTCAACTCCCAAATCATCTACATAAGATATGACCTTACTGTAAAAATTAACTCTGGCTCTGTGTGTAGATAACCAATCCATGCAAAATATCACTCCATAAGAACCCAAAGGAAGTATATGAAGATCCAATGTAGTGGTGAAGGGTCCTAGTTCCACTACGCACTCCTTGACTAAGGAGTCTACTAAGCTCTTGGCTCCGAAGCCGTCTTAACATACCAACTAAGGACCTTCCTAACTGCCACAATCCTACATCGCTCTACCAAAGATGGTGCAATAAAATAATAAGACGAGCCAAAATAAAACATAATAGAGGTAGGGATACCACCAATGCTACCTATAGTCTCGATCACTGTGGCTGGTGATCTTCCGGCAATTCTCAATGCTGCGTAGAACCAATGGCTACATCCCATGTTGCCAATCGTAGTCTCGAAATCAGTGCCTTACCCTTATTATTAGGGTTCTAAGGGATCTCTCTCTAAGATGTCTAAGTATACCACTTCCATAAAGAACTACTGGTCCCCAATGAGATGCGGCTCCAGCCCAACAGTACTCTAGTGGTAGTGCGTGTCATGGATCCCGATGATCCCGCTATAGACTATTATCTTTGAGGTGAGTCTTCTCTAGCTGACTCCATGCAGGATTTATCTTCCCTATACTCATTATTCTGCCTCAAAGGGTGTTAAGCCTCATGTAATGGCTCCCCGTCACCTTGACCAGGTCGTGCCCCAACTGCTCCACCTCATATAACTACATTGACATCCTGCAATTTTTGTATTATCTATGGTAGTATAAGAACAACTGCCTACTCTGGAGGTGGTATATCTAACTCCACACGAAAAATCCCCTCATCTGATTCATGCCTCCTACACAAATCAAGACAGGAGTTAGTTTACCATTCTAGGTTTTGTTTCATTTTTCTTCGTTTTAAAATATCATGCAAAGTTGTGTGATCTAGTTGTAGGTTTTACTAGGTTACTTGTTTGATTTTTAAGTGTGCCCAAGGGTCCAAGCATTGAACCCACAACTCTAATACCAAGCGTAACGCCCACAAATTTCCTACACAAAATTCAAGACAACCCAGTATTTAGATTTGAAAATTTACGGAGTAATAATTATTTTTGTTTAAACCAGATTATAACGGAAATACCTTCAACTAGATTCAATTTAATTCACGGTTAATATTTTATTTTTTAATTATTATCTAATTAATATAATTTAATTCCCAGATCGGCATAAAATCCCTTGTTACAATCTTTATTTAATTTAGTAGCATAGTTCTATTGTCACTTATTAATTTATTATTATAGTGCTAAGTCCGAACTTATCGTCTCATTAAGTTACATACAAATAAATTGAATCCCTAAATTAAATGTTGTCTAGTTACCCTTGAGTAAATTTGATTTAGTTAATTACAAGTGTCAACGGGTTTTTATTTTAAAAGTCACCTAATTCTCACCTAAATTTTGTAGGGTTGAATCAAAACACTTATACGGATCTTATGGATTTCACACTAACCCTAATCATCTCTATGGAGTCTTCTTATTCATTCCTTTGACTTATTTCCTCATTTTTGTTATGCAGGTTTTGGGAGAGGAGAAAGAGGAAGAGCCATGAGAGAAAGAAGAGAAACCATGGCAAAATTTTCATAGATTTAGTTGTAAAGATTTCATTATTACAATATTGCCCATTTGTTTAATGTAGAGATCCTTCAATGGATTTGTTTTGTATTTTAATGAAAACATTTTCTTTTTTTGAGTTCAACAATTGGGGAAAATACCCCATTTCCTTAAATCTATAAATTTTGCACATTAGGGTGCCATAAAACAAGATGGGAGAGATAAAAAACTTAATTTCAACTCATTTATAGTTGCTGGAAATTACCATTTAGATTTTTTAGGCTTAGATTTTCTAATTTTTCAAATCTCGGTTTTTAACATATGGATTTTATTTTTTCCATCGAAAGTGATGAAACTACTGCCCTACGTAGGCCAACAGTCTTGTGACCGCTACCCTTCCTGGGGGGTGGTTCATAGATTGCCGCTTAATGCTAGGTGATGGTTTTGAAACCGCTGCTCTATACAGACATTGGTTTGCTTCTCTCAAAACAGAAACTTCCAAACATGCATTTTTTTAACAGGTTCTTCTACATAAGTTGGTTTTTAAAGCAATAATAAATTTAACTAAGGTGTTTTCCATTCAAGGGTTACTATATTGATAAAATTTCTAGTTTCATACTCAAATTGCATCACAACAACTCATTCTTTATTCTTTCCTTCAACCTCTTACGAAATGTAACCAAAATTTCACACTTTTCACTATGTTTTCCATTCAATAGAAATAAGCAACCATTTACTTTTATTCACAATAACTAAATGGAAATCCATTTCAAGAAATAAGTATATTTTCAACATGATCATCAATCTTTTAAAAATGAAATAAATCACACTTTAGAGGCAATAAAATAAACTTAGGTTGAAAGAACTTTATTTCCATTAACATCCCATTTGAAAGTTTTTACTTCATTTAACAATATGCAAGATTTGGTGATTTTCCTTTACAAGAACTAATACATTTAAAATGTAAAATTTTCATCCAAAACAATCTTAGTAGAATTTACAAGTTAAAGGGAATTTCAAGTAACAAATGTAAATTTCCTTTGCCTCTTTTCTTATATACATACATTTGAAAACTTGATACAAATCAACCATTTCACAACACATTTACAAGATGTTTTCAATCTTTAAAAATATATATAAGTTACAAGCCCTCCATTTAAAGGAGACAACATGGTAAATTTTCTTTTAAAAATAGGGATCTCTTATCTATTTCTTCAAGGTGCTACAAAGACCAAAACTTCACTTAAGCTCCACCATCTTCCCAAATTCCAAACACATCAATGAAAATAGGGAGTAGGAAACACTCTCCACCTAACCAATAATCCAATGAGGAAGAGAAGCCTTCTTCCTCATTGGCCCCCGAGCCCCAACAATGAAGCAATGAGGGGTATATGACAACCATTGGAAACTTTACAAGGCTTCCACATTCACATTCAAACCAAATATTCAACACAACAAGAACAATGAAAAAATAACATCAACACACACAAGTTTCACAAGACAAATTCTCTAAACTCAAGCTAAGAAAGAGAAAGGAACATGGGGATCTACTTATGCCTCCCAAGGGTTTGGGTGCCCACCTTAAAACCTCCAAGAACTCAATCATAACCCACAAAACTCTTATGCCTCCCTCTAAGTAAAATAACTCGTATGCCTCCCTCAAGAATACCAATTCTTATGTCTCCCTCACTCTTATGCCTTCCATAATAAAACAAAAAAATCAGCACATTTTACTTATCATAAGGTAGGACACTCCAACCCAACTCCCTCCTAAAATGCCCATTAAAAACTCTTATGACGCCCTAAAAAATATCCCCATTTTCATTTTCTCCTACACAACCTAAGGTCATTCTACTTCCCAAAATCACACATGCAACAACCATTCATTCATAAACACATGCAAAACCAAATAGTAATAGAAAATATGGGTGAAGAACCTACCTTTCCATTGCAAGAGTTTCCAATCCACAAGCAAGTTCCAAGCCTTTTTGCCAAGTCCAAGCAAGAACAATCCAACTCCAAGTTCCAAACAACACTCTCAAAGAAAGCTTCTCTAATATAAAAATTCTCAAACATAAAACACATAACCCCCAAATCCTAAAAATTTTATAATAAATAGAGAGGAGAAGAGAGAGAGGTTATGTGGCTCCATGTAGGATGCCACATCATTTATCCTCCATTCCACATCACAAGGTCAAACTCAATCTCCAAAGAACAATAAATTGGTGGTTGAGGGAATGAAAACCATCTTACACACTCAAACCCAAACCCACACCCCTAAAGGACACAATTAAAGACTCTTATAAGAAAAGTGCAATTAATTGCCATTTTTTTATTAAAACTCACAACAAGGCCTAAAATAAGCCCTCACATCATAGGCATGTTTGTTGTGTTTCAAATGACAACAAAAATCAAAACAATACCTTTCCGGCCTTGTGGCAATATTAACGACATCGAGATAATAAAATGTGCACATATACATATCAATTCACCTCATCAATATCATAGCTAAACCATTGCTAAAATTAATTAATTCACCAATTATTCACAATTCTAAATATTTTGATTTTTATCAATTTATCAATTAGCAATAAGATCACAAAACCAACTAAATCATCTAGCAACATCTATATATCAAATCCAATGTGTCAAGACAAGAAGAGTAGCTCAAGATCGTCAAATACTAATATGTCGATCCATGCATATAATCCATCATGTAAATCACATCATGTCATAAATCTAAAACATACATATTGTCTATCAAATAAGCTAATCAAATAAAACAAAGTTCATCTATCAATGTATAAAGATCAATATGATAATAATGTCTAAGGCTCCAATCCAAAATAAGAAAAATAAGAGTAATATCCATGTCAAAGAGGCGTTGGCACAACAAATGACTTCCAAAGACTCCTAAGACATTATTCCATCTCTTGAAGACATATTTACAATATTTATACAAATTTCTTATGATGCTCCTGCATCAATCGAGAGCATATTAAATACATTAATTGATTATCTAAAGAGACAACCATATGAACACTATATATTATCTAAAATTAAATCATAAGTGACATATATATGATTGATTGATTGATTATGTAAAACACATTAATTGAATTGAATATAACTAAAAAAATAACAATCCTCGAGTCTTCATTCTCAATTGAGAACATATTAAATAAATAAATTGATTATCTAAAGAGATAACAATATGAACACTATATATTATTTAAAATTAAATCATAAGTGACATGTATATGATTGATTGATTAGGTAAAACACATTAATTGAATTGAATATAGCTACAAAATAACAATCCTCGAGTCTTCATTCTCAATCTACATTCCCATATATATTCATCGTTGATCTATCATTCTTTATGCCATTAATCGTTTATTATCATTTATTTTATCATGTTTCCATGTTCAAATAATTTCAAGTGTTTTACAAAATGTTTTCTAATAAATATTTACATGTTTATCTTTGTCTAATATGTCCTTTAGTGAAAAAAATTCAAAACACACATAAACACACACACACACACACACACACACACACACACACACACACACACACACACACACTTCTCAAACTATATAAGGATAAATTATAATGTTATCTTCTCCAAAAATTTCTCACTAATTGGTGACTTAGACGTCAATTTCATTACACAAATGTGTTGAGATCCAAAATATTTTATGGAAAAAGTATTTTTCAAATAACTTATGAAAATTAAAAGAAAAACTTCTAACTCGATAGTCATAAGGATGTCAATTTTAATAACATCTTCAATTATTTATCCACGAACATTACATCCTCGAGCACAAACATGTAGCACCCTTGGTGTCATAACAAAATTAAGGCACTCAAGTCATATATAAAGAGTCTAGTAGATATATGAAAAATAAGCGTAAAGCTACAAACATGGGAAACCCACGTGTCATAATAAAATCAAGGTACTCAATCTGTAAGAATAAGCAATCACATGATCAAGCAATCAAGTAGTAAAATTTATATATAATCCAAAGGTCATTGATACATCCAATTTTAAAAATTTAGCATAGTTATATAATATTTATACAATTAGTTTTAGTATAGGGTATTTATCATCAATTCTAAAATTATATTATTTTGGGATATTGAAGGATTATCAATAATACAACAAGATTAGAAATTAATAAACTAGAAAGATCTGTAACCATAAGGAAAACAAAAAGTTATGGGTTTACTTGACCAAGGATATACTTACAAGGTAAGATAAGATTCTCAAACGATAGAGGTATGAACCATTCTTCATCTCAAAATAGGTCGAGAAAATGCTTCTAAAATTTACCTTCAACACTTGTTTAGGATGTATTCTATAGTAAATTTTGAGAACTTACAAATACATGATCCATCCACTTTATATGAGGAAAAATACTATCAATTGATACCTTATATAGAATATTTTATCTTATATGCACAAGGAGAGATGAAGGAGGAGGATATTTTTTCACGACATGCGAAGTGGATCCTTCAAAATGAAGCTCACTAAAATTTTCCACCTTTTCCAGAAAGGCAATAAGTTGATTGTCATCGTTGAATACCTGTCAGTGCTGAGAATTGTCTGGCATGCTTGGGCGGAAAACTACCTCAATGGTATAGGTGTCTATTTTCAAGCCTGGGTGAGGGAGTATGAGGGATGTTGAAATGGCTAATGAGTCGGCCATATCATTCTGGGCTCTTGGAATGGATTTTATTGAAAAAGTGTCAAATTCTTCAATGCTATCCCATATTGCGTTGTGGTAATGCCTGAGCCTTTCATTTTTCACTTGGTATATCCTTTTTACTTGATTTACGACCAGCTCGGCATCACCTTGTAATTTTAGGTTCTTGATTCCCCTCTCTTTTATGGCTTGCATGCCGAGTAGCAAGGATTCATACTCAGCAGTATTGTTC
Source organism: Taxus wallichiana var. yunnanensis (assembly GCA_018340775.1). Lineage (NCBI taxonomy): Eukaryota > Viridiplantae > Streptophyta > Pinopsida > Cupressales > Taxaceae > Taxus > Taxus wallichiana. The sequence goes on from CM031241.1 coordinate 145,747,723, forward strand.
ATGTTGAAAAAATGCAACTTGAAAGATAGAGGAATAGTCTCCTCTTCCGGGGAAATTAACACAGCTCGGCACCACATCCGCTAGTTGCACAGCTGCCATCAAATTGCAATGTCCATATCTTGTTAAGATCCTCTTCTTGGATGAGAATATCCATTCTATCAGAATTTGTAGATAAGAAATAGTTTCCCATCCCTGATGATTCGAAGAGAATTTGGGCTTTGGGGTCATCGGAATTGGTAACCAAGTATTTCTTTTGAGATTTCGCCCAATGTTTGCATTACACCTTTGACGGGGATTCTGGCTTTAGACCAGTCCATATGAATCTCTCCACCAACTTCACTGCAAAAGCTCCTTCCTAGTAGAATTCCATATGCTATCGGAATATCGGCAACGAGGACAGTCATCTTTACTCTTTTCTCTGGGAACGCTACAAATGCAAATCATGCGCGTCTTTCGCTCGACCAATCAATGGAACCTGTTTGGTTTCTAAGGAGTAACATCTGCCAAAAGGCTTGGTAAGGGTGAGGCCCAGAGCATGGGCTACTTTTTCTGGCATGACATTATCGGAAGCCCCATAATCAATTATGCAGTTGCTTAGCTTATGACCATTGATTAGGAGGGAGAGATAGAAAGGTTCTATTTTACCTGACGCAAGTCAAGGCAACATTTATGCGAGATGCAGGAGTAGAAAGAATTCCTTTTGGGGAGGTCTGAGAAGTTATGACAGCTTGGCTTTGGATATATTCGGTCAACCTTACAAGCTGCTCAGGGTTTGACTGAAGATACTTGGCTTCAGACATTTGGATCTTGGTCTTTTTAGCATGATCAATTATTTCAAACACGGCCAAGGGTTGCATTGATGAAGGAATGAGTCCCTCATTTCACGGTGGAAGGGTAGGATTACTAGTCCTGATAGGAATAGGAGAGGTTTGATTCAGAGGGGAGATAGGGGAAACATATTTCTTCAAAAAAGACTTAATAAAGTTGAACAGGAAGGGGATTACCTCTTTTTGCAATAGTCGGAGGTGTGCTTGACACGGCCTTCTCTTTTTGTATCCTGTTAGCAAATTTTGCTTATTTTCCTTGAGAACGGGTGAAAACAACATAAGATTGTCCGCTCACATATCCTTGTGTACCCTCTTCTTCATCAGATTCCTCCTCATCGAATTCCATATATCCGATAGTAGAGTCACCGGTGGTTCACCGACATATTGGTAACCTTCACCTAGCGATGAAGGATCTTCATAATTATACTCCTCCTCTTCGATCTCGACTAAGGCATTGACCGGAGGAGCCTCTAGTGTCAACCGTGGAGCATTCTTGCAGGTAAACGCGGCCTTTGAGGGGTGTTCTTGGAAATGAAATTTCTTCGTGGGATATCCCGATATGAAGAGTTGGGGGAAGCTTGAGCTAGATGCATTTTCAACGCAAGAAAGTCATTCACCATCTTTTGAAATGCCAGATTAGATGAAGTGGCGGGAGAAGGAGTAAAAGCTTTAGGCTTGGATGGTTCTCATTTTAATTCACCAGATATTAGCAAGTTATCTTCAATCCGTGACAACAACTTGGGCGAGAACCAGAGTGGTGACTTATTCTGCAAGAGTAAGAAACTTACTTTTGAGCTCATGGCATTGATGAAGAAACACTTCTAATTTTCTCGGTGTCGGGCAAAGCATGGCAAAGCGACACACGGTTGATTAGTGAATTGAAACGAACGATGAAATCACGCATGGTCTCATTGACTTCCTTCTTTAGGTGAGTGATCTTTGACAATAATGCAAACACATCTTCGAAGGCTTATACCTGTCTTCAAATGCAGTTCGTAATGTGGCCCAACTAGTGATAGATCCGGCCGGCAAATGTTGAAACCATTCTGCTGCGGGTCCTTGCAAGGTCTCTAGAAAGAGGCGAACTGACACATCTTCATGGGTCACATCTAGAATGCTGCATGACATGATGAATGCAGATATGTGTGAATCCATACTTTGGTTCCCACTCCCATCGAATCTTGGGAAATTATTTCGGTTTCCATGAGGGAGTGCGTGAACAGGATGTGGCAAAGCAAGAGGGCCCATAGCATTTCCCCATGGTACTGCCATTTGAAAGGCTGGAAAAGGACGCGAGCCAGGAGAGGACAACATCGAGCAACAAAGCATTGCAAAGGGATGTGGATGCTCCTTGTAAAGAATGATACCTTTGTGGAGGTGAGACACTCCTGGCTGACCGATCAGCTGAGCTCAGCGACGAGAAGCGTGCTGGTGTAACACTGAAGTTGTGCCTTTGAAGTAGATCGAAAGTAGGATCAAATTCTCCATGAGCTCTCCTGCTACGAGTAAATGGTTCACCCGCCAGTGTACCTTCCAGATCTACAATATTTTGGAGCAGATTAAAGAACTCTTTTTGATTGTACTTGCTGATTTTCTGATTTTATTGACAAAATCAGCAACATGTACTTTTCTAAATATTTAATTTTATCCCTCTTTTGAAAACCGATTGCGGTTTAATGACAAAGATCAATGAGGATAAAACGATGGTAAAACTTAGCAAGCTGATTTTCAGATCTTAGAGTTGACTTTTGCAAGGGTTTAAAATTTTTGTAAACTGTCAGAATCTCAGATCTACGGAAAAATACAAGTTTTTGAAAAAACTTAGCGAACTAAAGATCTCTAACTAGTCCAGATCTATGAATCTCTGAAGAAAATTTTCAGTTTGGAGCATTTTTTGCAAAAATTTTGGATTTTAAGAAAAAGTTAAAATTTGCAAACAGGTAGTGATTTTTTTATTTTTACTGATTTTCTAGCATACCACTACCATAGATCTGTTTCGATCCCCAGTAGAGTCGCCAAAAACTATTGGTCCAAAATCTATCGCTTGGGCAGATCTATGGATAGACAGGCCAACAATGTGCAGGGCATAGCCCCTCTTTGAGTCAACAAAGTGAAACTGGTTTATTGCTATTCTACCAGCAGGAATATGTGCAAGTCTCATAATATTCTGCCTTCAGGGGTTTGGGATCTCATCCCAGTTTGGATATTTCCAACTGTGAAAAGAAAGGAAAGAAGGGAAAGACAAAGATAGGATAGATCCGAAGGGAGAAAAGAAATGAATTCCAAAGTAGAAAGATCAAAAGGTCTATGTTTTGGGGTTGGTAATAAGTGGAGCCAAACCTACTTGCATAAACGAACAAAGCAATACTGATGAACAAATGACAAAAAGTAGAGGTAGATTCAACAGAATAAACATACAGATCTAACATAAGAAAGTTTTGATGCATAACACATGTATTCAACACAAAGTCTCAATATTGTATTAATATTTTCTTCTGTTACAAAAAGTACAAATCCTTTTCTCCTCACTTTTACTTTTTATCCAAAAAGTGTCCACCACCTTGAATACAACAAGTATTCAAGTATATATAGAAGAAGGAGAAGAGAGAAGGCAAAAAGAAACCAACAACTAACTACAAAAATATTTACAAAATATCTAAAAGTCAAATGTTGACTTGGGGCAACTTGGTGGATGACAACATCCCATGATGCAACATGGATGACATCATCATTTATGCCAACATACTTTTAAATATTACAAAAAGAAAGCCAAGAGGAGGAAGGCTATTCGTCGTCGTCCCGCGGCTGGAAAGGAGTATCCTGCTATTGTTTAGGAGAGGTAATGTGGAACTGGGTCCGATACTCCATGAATTTGTTGATCATCGGTTGAAGTAGATCCTGGGTAGGACCCTTGTTGTGATCGCCGATGACTTCACAAGTCTCCCGCTCATCTCTGAGTTTTTTTGGGAGCTTTAAGTATTCATTACTTGCCTCCATCAGGTACCCTATAAAATCATGACAGGCCAGAAGGTTATTGATGGATTCAGTGTCAAAAGTGGCTTCTGGCCCTAGCCCTTGCGAGACAATCTCCTTGAAGATCTGAATGGTTTCATTTGCCTTCCTCAAGGTGAATGAAGGAGTGAGCAAGCCTAGAGACATCCTTAGGAAATTTTTCTCCATTTGATGCAAGGCATCCGGGCTTCCTCCTTAACCTTATCTATCTTCTCCAAGACAAATTTCATCCGATCGACCCGGTAGTCCAAAGCGGCAAGGTTTTGTTAGGTACTTTGGGGTGATCGAAGACGCCGAATTTAACTAGATCTTCGACTGAACTGTCGAGCATCTTCTGGAATGTCTCATGTTGCAACCTAGCATCGTCCAACTCTTCTCGGAGATAGGTCCTGCAATTTCTCGGAGATCCTTGTTTGCCCGACCAATGTTCGATATAACTCGGTGAACTTAACAATTACTCCCTCACTTTCTTTGAGGATTTTGTCTCTCCAGGTGGATACTGCCATGCCTTGTTTGCCAATCTTGGCATATTCATTTATCTTATCCTGACTAAGGACCTCAGGAGTTTCAGTGGCAGTTGTAGGAGGTGCACTTCCCATTTTCTACAGGGCGTGGAGAAGATGCTTATTCTGTTCTTTTAGCAGCCTCTTCTCTTCCTTCACTTCTTGAAGTTTCTTGCAAAGGGCATCAACTGCAGATAGGGCCTCTCCTTGAAGGCTTTCAGATGACATTTCCATTGTGACCTACGTCACCGTATAATCTATGGGGACAAATCCTTTTATCCTTAGAGGATCGGGATACGTGATCTCCATTACTCTTTCTCCCGATGCACTCTGAGAGAAGCGGGTTATTGGATTTTTCTTCTTAGCCCCCTTTCGTTGGGATGATGGAGAAGTCCATAGGTGCAATGGGAACTTTCCTCTTATGTTGGCTCAGGTGCTGGGAGATCCATGCTGGACTTATGGGAGTGGGACCAGAGGCGGAAGAGGGAGCAACCAGTAGTGGATGAGGGGAAATGGGTCGAGACACTTGGTGGCGGCATTGAGAGAGAGGCCAAGAAAGTGCTCATGGGAGGAGGAGACACTGCAGGGGAGGTAGTTGTGGGAGTGGAAGGGAGCTGAGAGATGAGAGAAGAAATGGTGGGGGACAACTCCGCAAGGGAAGAGAAGATGGAGGAAGAGGGAACAACCAAAGGAATGGTTGGTTTGAGTCACGTGAGGAGGAGAAGGAGGAGAAGGAGAAGGGATGGAAGGGACCTCTATTGATTATAGCTGAGTGGTGACATCCTCGAATGGATGTGCCCATCGGAACACTTCTGTCGCTTCTTTCTCTATAGATACTAGGATCACAACCTGTTCTTATGTGGCGGAAGGAGGGCTCTCAGGGGCTTCTTCGAGCGGAGCTTGATTCTCCTCTTTATCTTTGCCTTTGGGAAGATGCTTGCCTAGCAGTGCACCGCCCAAAGGAGACGTGAGTGAAATCTACTCCAAGGTAGATAAGTCCGTTCATTCTGTGCAAATGTTTTGTTCGCCGCAATGTTTCCTTAACCCTTACCTCAATGGTCTGAGGTGCCTTTGTCCTATCAATTTCGGTAAATGGCCAGTTGTCCTCATCCGTGTCTAGATACACCTGATCAAATTCTTGATCGGTTGTTTGATAAACTTTTGGAACAATGGCCATGCCATATTGAATAATCTCTTGCTAGGGCTAGGCGAGAGTGATCCTTCCTTCTGAGTTCGACCTCGTGATACAAGTCGATGTAGATGTCCTCGATCTATGGAACGTGGATCAGATCGAGTTTTGCCTTTGGGAGGCAATTTCTTGGATCAAAGGTGGGCCTTGCCAAGAAATTGTGCTTTAGGTTAAGCAGCTCCAGTTCTGCAAACATTTCCTGGGCTTTGGTGTGAGAAGTGCAGGTATACCTACCCACTGTGAGGGGGAAAGGAGTTCCACCCTTCTTCCTTTTCAGACACTTCTCATGATATGTTATGAGCTACCTGGACAACTCCAACAGGATCAACTTAGGGCCAGCATACCTTGGCAATTTGGTGGGCTCCCCAAGAATTTAGTTGCTTTGAGATAGGCGAAGGTGGGGAATTGGGTAAATAATGCCCCCACTTCTCGGGCCGCTTATGACTATGCTCTTGATCGTCCGACCATGAGTCATATTTGGCCTCAAAAGGAAGATGATGCTCAGAAGAAAGCATCATTGATCTTGGTAAACCGTGAGATGTCGTTCTCCGCCAACTCAACCTGTAGTATTCGTATATTTTCACTGAGGCCAAACCCCGCATCGGCTCTCTTTGGATAATCCCTCTCTAAGGCAGCAAAGATAGACTACGTAGGATTTCATGTAGAACCTCCCGTTATGGTGAGTTGTTGGAGTTGCTCGAGAGATGGTGCCGCTTATGATTTCCGCCCACTTAAAGCACCGATCGTGCACGTTCTTATTCATGGTTTCGTTAGTGCAAAATTACAGCACCCCTGGACGCTGATCAGATTTCTAGGTTGATCACTCTTGCATCCAGTGTAATTGCACAACATGGAAACCTCTCTCCAAGTGTGGGACTTGGAAACTGAGAGAGGAATCTCCAGATTAGAGGCTGGTTCCTCAAACTCCTCTGATTTAGATCTATATTTTGTAAAACTACAGAGGTTTAGATCCTAATCCTATTCTAACTTGCAAGGAGACAGGGGTAGAAGTGCAAAATTTGAAACTAACTAAAGATGGTGATGCACCAAAAAGGAGTGGTGAAACATATTAGTCATGCAAATAGACACAGACCAAGGTTCACAACATAAAAACATACACAGACTGATAATGTATAATTTAGCATCTGAAATCAAGCAAATAATACAAACAGAGGATTGAAACCCATTCACAGAGCTTCGCATCATCAATTTAATATCAAAATACGCATTACACCCTCGAGAGGTAAAGAAAATCATTATAATCCTTGGAGAGGTCTCGATATTTCATCAATCCTGAAGAAGGTGAAAGAAGAAGTCTGCTATGCCCAAAAATGTTCCTCTCTTTGAAATGAGCCCAAAATCGCTTTTAAAATGCAAGGGTGAACCTGTGGAACAGAGACGTACAAAGGCATGGGAGCCCATTCTTTCTTGACTGCAGGTGTATTAAAATGGCATGGAGGACCTTACAAACCCATACCCTGTCATTTTGACCGGATTGCAGGAGAATGCGACCCATTCTGCATTAACTCTGGTCGCTGGAATGTCATTTCCGGCCATGAATACGCGTCAGAGCCGTTTCTCGATTTTCCTCCCTCCAGACTGCTCCAAAACGCAATATTGACCCCGGAATCATGTAGAGAATTTCACCAGCTTTCCGTTGATGTAAAGAACGTGCAAATCCGAGCTCTGGATCAAAAGTTATGGCGATCTGAAGATCTAGGGCACAAAACAGGTAAAACGTGTTTTGAAATCCTTTCCCGCGCTCTGCCACCTGGACGACACGTGGCACGTGCTGATTGGATGAGCAATTCTCTCTCCTCCATCTTTCGCGGGCTTTCATTTTGAAATTCACTTGTGGGGCCCTTAACTGGACACATGGCGCTATTTCATTGGTTCGGGCTGACTCTTTTAAAACTTGCCCTTTGACCTTTTTGACCCTTTTTCCCTGAGACACGTGGCAGCTTCTGATTGGTTCTCGGCCCTGCCGGCTTTTTCGCGTACTTCACCTCCATTTGTCCCAGATGTCCCATTTGATTTTGGGCCCTTTGTGCTCATTTCGGCCGATTCGGCCGGTTCGGGCATTTTTGGCCCGCTTGTCCCACTTTGCTTTGGATCGACTTGACCGATTTTTCGGCCGGCCGATTTTCGCATTTTGTTCGCCGCGATTTTTTTTGGCCCGATTGTCCCTGATTGTCCCTCCCTCTCAGCTTTTTGACAGCTAGTCGATTTTTCTCTGAGCCGAACCGGCATTATCGTCTGCGCCCGCGCGATTTCTCGGCCCGATTGTCCCAAATGCAATTTAGGCCGCCAGAGGCTTTTCGGCCGATCCGCTTCCATTTGTCCCACTTGTCCCAAATGCTACCTTGAGCAGACTTAGCCAATTTTCACTCTTTCCGGATCAACCTATTTGCCTTTCTCGCTACTTTTTGGATTTCTCGAGCTTGCTCCCTGTTTCTTCGGCCTGGGGAGTTAGAAAATACCTGAAGGGACCCTAGAAACCTGATTTTGCTCTGAATCAATCAATTTGCTTGGGATTTGAATCTTCTGATGCATGTTATCAAAATTTACCCTAGGGGGTGAATTTTGGATAACAATTTGGCGACTCAGTGGGATCATCTGCCTGCTAGATGGAAAGACCATTTCAAGCAATCCATTGGGCATGGAGTCATCAAATATTCTGTTAGAATCCAAACTGACTCAGAATGTGCAAGGGGCAAGATGGAATGTGACCTGATGAAAGCAAAGATATGCTAAACATCTCCATGGACAGCAAGCTGTGCCAAGGCACTTAAGGAAAACAAAACTAACTTATAAAGAAAACAATGTGCACAAGCACTTGGAGGAAAGAAAATCTAATCTAATATCTACAGTGTAGTGAACCTCCCTCTAGAAGCAACGCTGAGATAGATTCCATTTACGGAATCTGCAGCTTCTTCACCATCCAATGAGGCCAATTGAAAGCATTGTTGCTCTTGCACTTTGTGACCATGTATGGGCCACTCCAAATGGCATCAAATTTTGAATGCCTTCCGGTTTTGCTCGTCCACATCCCATTTCAAAGCACTAGATCTCCTACTTGAAAAGATCTGTCTTTGGCCTTCCTATCAAAGTTTTTTTGATTAGAGCTTGATCCTTTTCCATTACTTGGGATGTCTCGATCTCGATCTCTTGCAGCTCCATCAACTCGCATACCTCACCTCCATGGGCTCAAACTCTAGCAACTCCAACTGTTTCATGAGTTCCAACGTTGGTAATTCAAGTGACATGGGCAAGATTGCCTCTCTTCCGTAGACAAGCCTAAATGGAGAGTTACCCGTGGATCTTTGGGAGTTATCCTATCAGCCCATAAGGCTGATTTCAGTTTGGTATGCCAAGCCCTCTGGATTCTCATCAAGAGTCCTCCTAATGATCTTCAAGAAGTTTTTGTTTGTAGACTGGCCTGGCCATTACCTCGAGGGTAATAGTTTGATGAAGTGCTCTGTAAATCCTGTTCTCGACAGCCCACTCATACCACTTTAGATCCGATGAATGCCAATGCATTATCAGAGACTATTGTAGTAGGTACACCAAATCTGGTAGTTATCCCTTCGTAAAAGTCCAAGATGCTAGACTCATTCGCCTCTTTGAGTGCTACTGCTTCTGTCCATCTGGTGAAGTAGTCTGTGGCTGTCAAAATCCATTTGTGCCCTTGGCTCGAATTGGGATTGATGACTCCAATGAAGTCCAAACCCCACTGCATGAATGGCTGATCTACTGTAATTGGATGCAATGGAAGGGCAGCGAGTCTCTCTTTTCCTGTGAAGAATGCACAATTCTTACACCTCTTGATCCATGCATAGCAATCACTGAAGATTTTAGGCCAATAATAACCAGCCTTCATGATTTTCAGAGCTGTCACTCTTGGTGCAAAATGGCCACCAGCTGGTCCATCATGAAACTCTTTTAATACCCCTTGGATCTGACCTGTGTTAATGCATCTCAGCAGCACTCCATTGACGTCCTTCTTGAACAAAACTCCATCAATGATGGCATATGGAATTGCCTGCAACCTGAAGTATCTTCTTTTTGCTTTGCTCATTTTTAGAGGGCACATGCCCGTCTGTAGGAAATGTATCATATTTTGAGTCCAACAGGGAGTGGACACATCATCATTTTCCTGTTTTTGATCATCTTGTAATAGCAGGACAGCGTCTTCTTCATCTTCTGGGTTGTCTGGTTGTTTGGAAGCGAGCTGCTCACACAAACCTTTGCCTCTTACCAGCTTGGTGATCTTGATCTCAATGTCATACTCCATGACACGGGTGATCCAACCTGCCCTTTTTTCATTCAAATCCTTGTTGAGGAGGAAATCCTTAACCCCAGCATGCGAGACTAGCAACTGTATCTTGTTGTTTGAGACTAAATGCTTGAATTTCTTCAAGCTTCTGATTACTGCAAGGACATGCTTTTCAATAAAAGAGTACCTCATTTCGCAGTCACTTAGGCTCTGGCTGAAGAAGGCAATCGGCTGCTCATCATTATCTTTGTCTCACTGCACTGTAATGGCGTAAATAGTGTCATCACCTCCAAATGCATAGAGGATGAAATCCTTGGAAAAGTCTCTGGGGTTGATGAGAGTGGGTGCCCGGGAGATGGCTTCTTTGATTGCTTCAAAACTCTCTCGCCTTCTCGCCATCCATTCAAAGCCATGCTTTTTCTTAACATTTTAGTGATGGGCTTGACAAGGGCTGCAAAATTTGGGACAAACCTCCGAACAAAGTTTATCCTTCCTGTGAAACTCAAGGGCCTTCTTGTGGCTTGGCAATGGTAGAGCCCTTATGGCTTCGACCCTCTCTCGGATCAATTGCTAATCCCTCCTTGGAGACAATATGGCCAAGGAGCTTCCCTTCATGTGCAACAAAGATGCACTTCTTAGGATTCAAAGACACACCGAACTTTCTACACCTCTCAAACACTTCCCGAGGTGAAAGAGATGGTCTCTGCAGATTCTTTGAGAAGACAAGAATATCATCTAAGTATATCAAAGCACTATCTTGTTGATCAAGCCTTTGAATGCCATATCCATAGCTCGCCTGGAATGTTGCTCCGTGCTCGACACCCAAATGGCATCTTCTTGTAAGCATATGTGCCCCATTTGGTTGTGAAGGCTGTCTTGAATCGGTCTTCCCCTTTACCATAATCTGATTGAAACCCGAGTAACCATCAAGTAGTGAAAACCTTTTCGAACCAGCTACGACTGCAATATTTTCTCCATGGAAGGGAGTGGATAATGGTCCTCGAGAGAGGCTCTATTCAAATCTCTCAAGTCAACACACACCCCGATCTCTCCACTCTTCTTTCTCGATCGAACTAAGTTGGCAACCCAACTAGAATGCTTGATTGGGAATATAATTGCCGACTCAATCAGCTTGTCCAATTCTTTCCTCATGAGAGGCTCCATGTGTGGATTGACTGGTCTTTGCTTCGCACTGATAGGCTTAGTATTTGGGTCCAATTCAATGGTATGCTGAGCTAGGTTGGGATTGAACCCTTTCAAATCTTTTAACTCCAAGCAAACACGTCAGGGAATTCTTGACATAGCCGTATGAACTCATACCTTTCCCCTGCTCATTGTCATCTTTCCAATTTGTAATGGCTTGTTTGTTTCTTCTACCAATATGGAAACCGAATCTTCTCTCTTAACCTGAATGTTTGCTTTCTCCTTTCTAAACTGATCATTGGGATTAAAAATGGACTCCAAGGTGATAAGTCCCTTGGGAAGCTTGTCAGTTCTCAGCTGTATCACCTGGTCACCATATTGCTGTTCCAACTTCTCTTGATTCTTAGCTGAGAACTCAGTTTCTTCTTGCAAGAAGTGGATGATTTGCTGATCATTCTCAAATACTTGCCAACTGACATCGTTATCCGGTACTGAAGGCCTCACAATCACGTGGATGTTTGGATGTACCTTGTCTTGTTGAATGTTTTCTATAATGTCAAAGGCTGCCCCTCGCCGCAAGCTCAAGCCAGCTTGATTCTTTCCTAGGGATGGATTTGATGCCAAAGCCCTCAAAATCTTCCATGAGGTCCCACACCCTGTTCTTGTAGCCTCTGAGTAGATCATTTTTGGCAGCATGTTGTCCCTTGACCTGATTTACAATCAGCTCACTGTCCCCAAAAACTTGCAAGTTCTTTATCTTTCTCTTGATTGCCCAATGCATCCCTCGCACCAAGGCTTCATATTCAAAGCAGTTGTTATTGGAGCATGCAAATTGAAATCTAAAAGCTGAATAATTCTTTATTCCTTGAGGTGAAACAAGCATGGCTCCACCTCCTGCACCTTGTCTACTCCTTGATCCATCGAAAAATAGCTGCCATACTTCATTGTCATCCTTGTGGTTTGGCTTGGTGATGCTAGAACAGGTTGACTTTCTTCGTGTATGCAATAGACCCCTAGCTCAGATTCTTCTACTTCTTGATAAGGATCAAAAGCATGTACCTTGTTTGCCCATTCATCAAGAGTCAAATCTGGGATGCTTCCAACCTTAGTGTCGGCTTCATCAGTGCCAAGGTGATCTTCTTGATCAAATGCTGAGCAATTGGTATTAATATGACTTGGAGTATAGGGCTCAATGTGGAAGTCTGCAATAGGTTCTGACCTAATTGTGGCCTTAGTCCCATATCTCGTTCTGAATAGCATGTGAGACCAATCAGCGGACAAATATCCCCCAATTTTGGCAGTGAAATCTCTTGACAAACAGAGGGCAAAGAGTGGTGGAAGGTCTATGACTGATATATCTTGTAAGACAACAACATTTGGACATGCATGCAAGGTAAGACTCAAATTTCTAATCACTCCAACTGTTGCTATTGCTGTCCCATCCAGCTGCACTACTCCCTTAGATGTTATTTCATACTGGAGCCCTAACTGATCAGCTATCTGTTTAGGCATAACTGAGCTACTTGCCCCGGAATCTATCATGCAATTATGCACTAGCTGATTTCCAATGATTAACGAAACATAGAAAGGGGGAGGCTTCAGCATTCTACCTTGTTGTGCTCCATGATTTCCTTGAGGGTGGGCAGCATTTGTGAGTACCTTCTCCTGCATTTGGACTTGCTGATTCGAAGTTGGCCAATCCTTTATGGCAGCTTGCAGCAGATTTCTTTGGCCTGGGATGGATAGCGATTCCCACATAGATATATTGACGTTTGTCTTCTTCATCTGATCAATGATACTGAATGGTGATGAAGGATCTCTCTGCTGTCCCTTGGTCTGCACATTTGCTCCTTGTATGTGGGCAGCAACAGCTGGCATTTGAGTTGGCCTAGGGGCTGTTCTTGACTGCCCTTGTGCATTTGAAACCGGGTTTTGCTTGCCAATCATTTGTGGAGCTGTGGAAGGTTGTGGATTAGCTGGGGCTAACGGCTGTTCTTCACCCAAATTTCTCCTTTTTGACCTTGTGTGGCAAAGCAATACCTTGAGAAACCGCCGATTCATGCCACAGAAATCCTCTGCTTGCCAATTTACCAATGTGGTGTCATTTGGGGCAGGTTGCTGTTGGAATGTTTCTTGTTGTTGGCTATTTTCTTGACTACTCTCACCCTCCACACCAGCACTTGTTACCATTAAAGCTTGGGTCAAAGCACCATTGAAGCACATGGATTGATTATGAGGCTCATTACATGGAAAACACCAATCATACTCCTGGGCAAAGTGTTGTTTTGGCTTGGTACTAATGCCTTAGAGGAAGATATGGCATTTGGATTATAGGGTGGAATGGTTTATTGGCAGGAGGCCTTGTTTGATTCATATTTGCAGCTGGATTGGGTGGCCTTTGAGGCTGATATGGCTGCCTATTAGGTTGAGCTTGAGGCTGATACGAAGGTCTAAAACCTTGAGTTTGTTGTCTCTTAAGTGTAACCAGCTCATTACCTAAATTTTGCAGTTGCTTCATGACTTCTTGAAGCTCATTTGGGGCACTTGGAGATGAAGTGGAAGCTTCATTTGAACTCTGATTCCTAGGAGTGGGAATAGGAGCTAAGACAGGTACTTGACTAGTACTTGGGCTCTCTAAACTTGGATATAATGGCATTGGAGGCCTAGGAGCTAGCTTGCCGGCTTGAATCAGACAATTTTCAGCTCTAATGGCAATACTATAAGCAGCAGGGATAGTTGTGCCTCCCATAGATTGAATCAACACAGAAATATCAGAATTTAAAGCTTTAAGGTAATATAGAAAAGCACCTTCTGCTGTTGGCCTGACTGCCACTGGAATTCTATCCCAAGACCTTTGAAATCTGAAGTTGAAGTCAGTTAGCTGCTCATTGGAAGCTCTCTTGATGGTTGTTAGCTGCTCCAAAAGAGACAAGTTGTCTCCCTTCTCTCCAAATTGATTGTGAAGTGCAATACACAGCTGATTCCAGTTTGTGATAGAGCCAGCTTCAAGGCTCCTAAACCATTGCAATGCTTTTCCCTTGAATGAAGATGCCAGCAATTTGACAGCTACTTGCATCTCATTAATCTCATGGATTGCACAAATGTTAGCAATGTCCTTGACATGATCACCAGGAGTGGTCTGATTTTCCCCAGTAAAGTATGGAATGTTCTTCAGTGCTGCAACTGGGATTGGATTTTGTGCATTGAGAGCAAGTGGGCTGCTGCCTGTGAAGTTGACATAGGGGTTCACTGGTTGCGCCATTCTGATTGGTCTTAAAACCCTTGTATACTGAAAGAAAGGCCGCTCAGGTGGAGGAGTTGAAAGAGTTCTGTTTGGTGGAGATGGAGACCTTCGAATCCTTCTTCCTCTTTGCCTTCTTCTTGGAGATAATTGCAGGTATTCAAACAGCACTTCTTCTTCTCCAACCCTTGACCTTGTGATTCTTCTCATAAGCTTTCAGGCCTGACTGCTGAAATTCTATTGATTCTTCCCCTTGGAGTCGCCAGATATGCAAATAATAGCTCTTTTCAAGCAAGAAACTTGCAGCAGATGCACATCAACTTTGCTGCAATAAAATTGAGACCTCTGGTCCCACCGGGCGTGCCAAAACTGTTAGTGCAAAATTACAGCACCCCTGGACGCTGATCAGATTTCTAGGTTGATCACTCTTGCATCCAGTGTAATTGCACAACATGGAAACCTCTCTCCAAGTGTGGGACTTGGAAACTGAGAGAGGAATCTCCAGATTAGAGGCTGGTTCCTCAAACTCCTCTGATTTAGATCTATATTTTGCAAAACTACAGAGGTTTAGATCCTAATCCTATTCTAACTTGCAAGGAGACAGGGGTAGAAGTGCAAAATTTGAAACTAACTAAAGATGGTGATGCACCAAAAGGAGTGGTGAAACATATTAGTCATGCAAATAGACACAGACCAAGGTTCACAACATAAAAACATACATGAGATCGATAATGTATAATTTAGCATCGAAATCAAGCAAATAATACAAACAGAGGATGAAACCCATTCACAGAGCTTGCATCATCAATTTAATATCAAAATACGCATTACACCCTCAAAGAGGTAAAGAAAATCTGTTACAATCCTTGGAGAGGTCTCGATATTTCATCAATCCTCAAGAAGGTGAAAGAAGAAGTCTGCTATGCCCAAAAATGTTCCTCTCTTTGAAATGAGCCCAAAACTGGCTTTTAAAAATGCAAGGGTCGAACCCAGGGAACAGGAGACGTACAAAGGCATGGGAGCCCATTCTTTCTTGACTGCAGGTGTATTAAAACGGCATGGAGGACCTTACAAACCCATACCCTGTCATTTTGACCGGATTGCAGGAGAATGCGACCCATTCTGCATTAACTCTGGTCGCTGGAATGTCATTTCCGGCCATGAATACGTGTCAGAGCCGTTTCTCGATTTTTCTCCCTCCAGACTGCTCCAAAACGCAAGATTGACCCCGGAATCGTGTAGAGAATTTCACCAGCTTTCCGTTGATGTAAAGAACGTGCAAATCCGAGCTCTGGATCAAAAGTTATGGCGATCTGAAGATCTAGGGCACAAAACAGGCGAAAACGTGTTTTGAAATCCTTTCCCGCGCTCTGCCACCTGGACGACACGTGGCACGTGCTGATTGGATGAGAAATTCTCTCTCCTCCATCTTTCGCGGGCTTTCATTTTGAAATTCGCTTGTGGGGCCCTTAACTGGACACGTGGCGCTATTTCATTGGTTCGGGCTGACTCTTTTAAAACTTGCCCTTTGACCTTTTTGACCCTTTTTCCCTGAGACACGTGGCGGCTTCTGATTGGTTCTCGGCCCTGCCGGCTTTTTCGCGTACTTCGCCTCCATTTGTCCCGGATGTCCCATTTGATTTTGGGCCCTTTGTGCTCATTTCGGCCGATTCGGCCGGTTCGGGCATTTTTGGCCCGCTTGTCCCACTTTGCTTCGGACTGACTTGACTGATTTCGGCCGGTTCGGCCGGTTCGCGCCTTTTTGGCCCGATTGTCCAATCGCCTTGATCGACTTTCGATCGATTTCGGCGGTTCGCACCTTTTTGGCCCGATTGTCCCGAATCGTCCCCCCTCTCAAAGATTAGTCGATTTTTCTCTGGCCGAACCGGCATTTCGCGTCCGCCACGTACTCGGCCCGATTGTCCCAAATGCAATTTGGGCCGCCTAGAGGCTTTTCGGCCGATCCGCTTCCATTTGTCCCACTTGTCCCAAATGCTACCTTGAGCAGGACTTAGCCAATTTTCACTCTTTCCTGGATCAACCTATTTGCCTTTCTGCTACTTTTTTGCATTTCCTCAGAGCTTGCTCCCTGTTTCTTCGGCCAGGGGAGTTAGAAAAATACCTGAAGGGACCCTAGAAACCTGATTTTGCTCTGAATCAATCAATTTGCTTGGGATTTGAATCTTCTGATGCATGTTATCAAAATTTACCCTAGGGGGGTGAATTTTGGATAACAATTTCCAGATACTGAGCATTCATTTGTGAAAGTAATGGGAATCGAAAGCCCAAATACTCTTCTTAGGAAGGTGATGGTATCACCTAGCTCTTGAGAGAAGTCACTATGGTGAATAACTTTGTGGCCACCTAGTTATCACCTTCTTATTCTTCAAATATACTTCGTTCATCAGCTGCATTCATTTTTCTTCGTTATCCTCCCACGCCTTGATGCAATATTCTTGGCTTCTGCCCACAAAATGTCGGTGGTGGGAATGCCTCAAGCATGATCTCGAAGTGCCAGCAAGATGAGGTTGATTATGACCTCGTCCTTTTCATTTTCGACACACCTTGTGTCTTTGTTATAACAGTGAGCCACCACCATCATAAACTCGTTATTTACTACACTAACAGGACTCCCCAAGAAATGCGAGATCACCGCCCACCGCCTTGTCCATCCAAGGAATGCCTCGTGACCCTCCGGTTTTGGCCCAAAAATCTTCCATGTCAATGTGGCCAAGTTGAGATCTCTCGATATCTAGGTCACATTCTCGCCCGGGACTTGGGCATTTAACCCTTTGATATTTGTATTTCATCTCCTCCTCTGTGAGCTTAGCCTTACCCTTTGACTTGGTTGGTCTTTTCCTTGATGTAGACATACATGGATCCGAGTTCAGTTGCTGATCTATAGGAAGAAGGGGCAAAGTCCAAGGTAGAAGAGCCATGTTAGCTATCAGATCTTCCATTAAAGATTTACAGAATGAGGAGTTAGCAATTTAAAAGCCTCTCGGCGCGCAGGCAGAAAATTTGTAGGTGCAGGTCAAAAGTATGACGATGAAGTGGAGTGTTGCAAGGAAGAAATCAACGCCAAAGGGCACAGGGCACAGGAATTTTGCATATAACATCATTGTTGTTGTAGACAGATGTGCGCCTGTGCCATTATATGGGGTTTTATACTGGGTGCAAATAAGTTTGGTGTTGCATGGGAGCAGGATGCGCCAATGGCGCAGATATGTAACATGTAATAGGGAATTTTAGTGTGCCAAAGGTGCAACATCAATGTGTGTAGCACTAACTTTATGTGCACAAAGGGGGCCTTTGGCGCAACGCAGGAAAAGATTACATAACATGCTTTGTTGTTGTTAGTGGGATTACGCCAGTGCCTGAGAGGTTTTTTCTAGTTTTGTACGATGCAAGAAGGGTGCGTGTTGCAAGTTAGAGGGACAAGTGCGCCTTAGCGCAACCGTGTCTTATGTAGCAGAATGACGTTTGCGCCAAAGGAAAACCGTGGGTGGAAATGATAACTTTTTAGGTTTTCTTGCCTCTTGAGTTTGTGATTTTTCAGGTTTTACCGACATGATTCGACAGTGAGGGGAACACAAAGAAAGAGGTCTGGGTTCATTTTTGAGACAGAGCCCTCTTGGCCAGCAGATCTGGAAAGAGGGTGAAAACGGCTTGGGAGGGAAGATTTGCAAAAATGGGCAGGAGGGGTTTATGGTTTCCTCAGATTCATTTCATCATACTTCACAAACAACCAACAAAAACAAAAACACAAGAGAAGCAAGGACCACTTACCCGAATATATAGAATGAGAGAAACGAAGTGGGGTCCATGAACGCGACACAAGGATGACGGGCGCGCTGACAGGTGCAGAGGAATAAAGTTTTTCACGTGTTTTTGATTGTGAAAGTGACAGGTGGATGTGCCTATATATAGCCAAAAGTGTAATAAATGCGCCAACCACTTTTTAAAAGGGCGCACCAAAATACGTGTTGACATGGAAAACTTTGCGCCCTTTGGCGTGGATATGTTTTTGTCAACATGAAATTATCTACGCCTTTAGCGTAAATTTAGGACTGTCGACACTGGATTTTGAGCACCTTGGCACACCAAAATATGGCGCAACATTTTTGTTGTTGACAGAAGGCACATGCGCCTTGGTGCAGGCAAGAAAGGCACATCACGGGGAGGCACAACAATTGTTGTGTCAACACTCCAAAGGGTGCGCCAAAGGAAAAGAAGGGGGGTGCAAATTTTTCCTGTGTTGCATAGAAAAAAGTTACGCCCAACCAAAAAAGGACCAAAATGACTAAGTTCGAGAAACCATATTTTTCGCAAAGGGATTTTACACCATTCCGAACGCTGAGGGACCTTGAAAAGGAACCGAACAAAATGGGTATTTGTTATTTGTAAAATTTCCTTGTCAATTTTACAAGATAACACATTCTTCAATTATTCTCGGTTTGGGTTCCCACTTCTTCCATGACTATAATATGTATTTCATCCTTTATCTTTATTATCTTATTTTTATTTGAATCTAACACCTAATGGAAAATGAACATTTCCGTCTATTAAAATAGATAGGAAACCCCTTAAAGAAACCAATAAATGTAGCATATTACCTTCTATATATCAAGAATTTATTATTTTGATATTATAAGGAAATGCATTATGTAAATGAGCTTAATTTTTATATAATTTTTGGCCTCATAATAAAAGTTTTTCATCGAAATAATAAATTTTCATTAGTTTGAAGAATGGTCAAGCTAAGGGCCTTACAAAGCTCTTAAATATAAGGGATAGTCAAACAAATGGTTACCATCCCCACATTTTTAAATTCAATTTTTTTTGTAGAATAATGACTGAGGATCATAACAACATCCATCTACAACAACCTAAAACCATGTTGTTTTCTTTATAATCAAGTCATTATAAATTAACAATATGGATCCTAGAAAAATATGTCAACTAAATATTGTAAAGGTGGTAGCCTTTAAACAAATACTTGTGGGACTAACCATTTCTAAACAAGAAGATAAATATGGCAAACCACATGGACCAATATTAGGTACCAAAATCATATGAGGGTAATTTGATTCCTTTTTCTATCGTCATTGATCTTTCCACCTTAGAGAAATATAATTAAATGTGTCAATACGTATACAACAAGATCAAAGTCTAAAATTTGTTTCACCAAAATGGGAAAAGATTCAAAGGAAAAGAGGAAGTGAAATGGATGTTCAGAATTATATAGAAATAATAATCACATAAAGGAGGTGTATTTGATACGTTGACAGGGGAAGAAAAAATTGTTGAATAGAGGAAGAATTTGTGGAAATGAAACCTAATGAGGAGGGTGAGTTGTGAAGGAAAAATGGTAGGGGCACAATTATGTAGGGTGTGTATAATTATTTTGGCTATTCTATGTTATGGGCGTGTGGATTAGAAAATATTTGTTTGCATTCATAGGGATTTTATTTTGGGTGAGGAGTATAACACTCTTAGGTAGTACAGATTATGAAATTTACAAGTAGAAGTTTTTTTAGTAATATAGGTTGTTTAGACAGCCTATGTAACAATCCGTAAATAATATTAGATAAATATCAAACAATATATTGACCGACATGTAACCGTGTGAGTACTAGATGAATATTCCTAACATGCCCCCCCTTAGTGCGAACATAGTATAAAAACATTCACACACTCAATTGCAGTATCATCACCCCTGTGAAATATGTCCTACTATGTGACTCATGATCTTGATGACTTATTTAACTATTGACAAATTTTATGAAACACTCTAAATGAAGAAAAATACGTAATTTTAATAATAACAATAACTCAACAAATTTTACTGAGTGAGAAATGACATTTGAAACTTGAAATTAAATCAACTATTAATACAAAATGATGTATACATACACCAATTCACTTTCACTCTATATAAAAAGATTCTAACAAAATAACATGGAGAGGCTAATTCGACACATTTTTTAATAGAATTCATTATTAATTATATCTAAAATAACGTGGAGAGGCTAATTCGAAAAATAAGATGAAATGTGTCAAGGCAAGTTGAATCGATGTATGTGCTCCACAAAGAAGATCAAAAGAACTGTTGGAGCCCTTTGTTCAAGCCGAATATAAACCAAATCAATACCGCTTAATTCAAAATTAATAAAATCAGATGCAAAGCTTGACCTATGGTAGAATGCTCCTCTAACCCACAAGAAGATTGCATGCGAGTTGACCCACATGTCGATAGCTATCTTGATTGCTATACATGTTGTTTAAACAACCTATGTAACAATGGGTAAATAATATTAAAGAAATATCAAACAATATATTGATTGACATTGTATGAGTACTAAATAAATATTCCTAGAAAATAAATAGAATTTATTAAACAAATTTATAAACAATTATGATCATAACTTATACACTTACAACAATCTAGCCTAAAATATTTATAACATCTCAATTGATAGTTTATAGATCATTTATGTCATTGTTGTCAATAGATGAAAATACTCTTCTAATAATTTTAGCAAACCAAAAATGTATACAGTCTAGAAGATCAACAAGCCATTAAATTTTATAATTTCAATTCATATTTTGTGATGGATAATGAGGAGGAGAGGACCCCATAATTGTGCATGTACTTAAATATGTACTTTGGTTTTCACCATAGGTTGTTGAAAAAAGGACTAATAGTTGTTCACTTTTTTATTAATAACACTTTTTAAGAGCCAATGACAATGTGCCACATAGGGCGCTCGGTCATTGGTACCTCTTTCAAATTCTTTATATATATATATATTTCATTTTAAATCAATTCAAAAACTACTTTTCCCTCCAAATAAACACGCGAAACGAAAATGTTGATGTGGCACGATGATATACTACACGGTGATATGATTTTTTTTTGTAGACAAGACCCCTACATATATCTATGTGTCCCTAAAGTTAGGGTGCACGATTATGGGGTCCTCTCCCCTAACTCTCAAATTTCTTTCCCATAAAATTTCACATCAATAGTAGCTTCAAAGAACAAATAAGTAGTAACCTATACATGAAAGAAAAAAAATTGTAAGAAAAAAGTTGAGAGTTAAAAAATATATGTGATCTATTTAATCATTCATCCTTACACATATCTTAATACATGTCATTCATATACAACACAAGTCTCTTCCATGTACGATTAAGTACCACAATCCCTCTTCATTCCCCCACTAGTCTCATCATGTGGGACATATAATACGATGAAACTTTAATGAGTTCATCCTTACAATTTACAAAGCAACGAACAAATACGTAAACGGACAACTGTAAATCTGAGTAAGTACATACATCTATGATATTATACAAGTTTAAAATAACCAACTCACATAAACATGCGCACAATTGGACAGCTAGAAAGGTAGGCATCGACAATGGAAAGTTAGAAGCGCATGTAGCATGTACTAAACTTTGATGATGTGGTCATTGCTCTTCCAAACTATACAAAACATGTGGCTATTTACATTTGTAACGGGTAGGAGATGGACAGCTGGACAGTTGCCGTTGTAAAGCGTGATGATGTGGATATTTGCACGTGGGCATTGGAGGTGTATAAATTGTGTGGATCAACATAACTTTTCCCCAATAAGTGGGTTTCAATGCGTTGAATTTGGAGAAGCAAGTCCTCTCGAGTCTCGCCCTGGAGATACGGAACTCTTCCACAGTGATAAATTCGATTACTTATATGCCGTAGAATTATGTTTTTGTTTCTTATTTTTCATGCAAATTGTTCCTCTAAATCAGGTTTATGTCATTTCATTGGTTGGTATTCGTTTCACATTTCATTGATCAAAGAATTTTTGTACAATTTGCTAAATTTACTTAGACATCTTAAATTCTATCATCAAATATTTTCTTTAAAAACTTCGAAGGGTGTTCAATTAGCCACAAAATGGAAAACAATGGCCTTTTTAGGCCTTCAAAGGAAGTAGTCTCTCATCAAAACTAAATTAGTTGATCAATCACATTCTAGACACTATTCCCTACACACTTTGAAACACATTGAATGATATTATTGGTACTTTCCTTCGATCCATGGTAGAGGTTGAACTAATGACAAATTGGCCGATGATACAAAGTACCATGCAATCCTCTTTATATAACTTTAACTCAAAATACAACTTCCCTAATTCAACTTTCTCCTTTTCCCTTGTTTCAAGTAGGTCTAATTAGGGTTTGAAAGAAAAATTAAGGGTTTAATGGATTACCACTTATTTCATCCTTACATCCACCTTTCAACACACCCATACACCTTACTCAAGCACACCTCAATGCTCCATTACTCATTTATCCATAATTTTGTTAGATTTTAAACTTTTTGCTTTTTAAGACTCCTTGCTTGCTTAATCTCTAAATAGTCTTCTCAAATTTATTTTTCACCTTCACCTTGAATTTAAATCAATCTTATTTTAATTTATCTCACTATTCTTACCCCTCTCCTAATCACTAAAAAAATCACTCAACTCTTCCTCTTTCACTTAAGGGTTTTCATACAAACCATTACTCTCTCTAGGCTTCTTTATGGTATTGTGCGGGATAGTCATAAAGTCATCTTAATTAAATTTATATAAGGATTTTCCCTTGTTCCTCAAGGGCTCAAAAATTCTAACACCACTCCCTCAATTATAGATACAACTTCCTTATGAATTCCTTTCCTAAGACAATTATTTCTCA
Source organism: Taxus wallichiana var. yunnanensis (assembly GCA_018340775.1). NCBI lineage: Eukaryota > Viridiplantae > Streptophyta > Pinopsida > Cupressales > Taxaceae > Taxus > Taxus wallichiana. Next base: position 145,770,641 of record CM031241.1, read on the forward strand.
AGGTTGGTCTTGACAGACATAAGAAAGAAGCATGATTGTACATTGCTTCCTTTACCTACTAAGCACTCGATACTTTATCCTTATGCCAGGATTTTAGGAGTCCTTAATGCCCTTAGGCCTTCCTCAAGATTGTTATAGGCTCCATAAACTTAAAACATTTGGAATAAAGACTCTTTTTCTAAAAGTACTCTCTCCAAAGCCTCCCAAATTGGGCATTAACATTGTTAGATTGTATTTACACATTCCTTTGCTTTTATTATTATTCTAACATGTACTAGGGATTTCTAAACTCTTGGTATTCTTATTACCTTCCTCCACACTTATCAAGGACTCTACTAGGAATAAGTATTAATTTTTACAATGAATGTTCTACTACGGGTCCTTAAGATCGGGCACACACAATTAGGATTGTGAACGTAAATTTATTTTAAGAAATACTCCTTTAAATTGCTTATAACCTTTTCTTGAATTTTAAAAAACCAAGTCCTTGTGATCAAATCCTTGAAATAGACTCAAGGATTCCATTGAATCATTATGTTCATGCTACATACTACTACACTTATAAAATAGGGTATAGTCTGGTCTAAGTAAGTCTTGCTATGTATTTTCCATTCCCTGGACACTTTGAGGGTTCTATGAAGCCTTGAACACCATTATAGATAAGAAGACAATCCAAAAAAATATATTTACCCATGAAAATTATTTTCAAAATAATATCGACCTCCAAGTATGATATTTCAATATGAGAGGACTATGTCACTTAACACCTAAGCCTATAACATACCTAGAGCTGGTTCAAATATTTAAATTATAAATTTGGAGGGAAACTCCCTATTATTTCCTATGGAGTCCAAATGGACTATTACAAGCTATGACCATCTCAAGTGGACCCAAGATACCCATAGTCACCTAAGAAAACCATATTTGGTTATTAACAAGATGTTCTTGCATCATGAGAGGAAGGATGCACAATGAATGAGTAGCCTTATTTTCAACTAAGGGTTTAGTTGTCATGCTTCAAAATTTTCAATTTCTTGATGCTAGTTGTTTTTTCCATTCTAGAGCTATGAAAACACCCTCTGGGAGATTTTAAGATAGATGTTAGAAATCCATAGTTGATGTCAGAGAATCTTGGAAGTGTTGAAGGTAATTTAGGAGGATTTAGGAAAGGTTTGATCATTCAAGGACTATCTGCTCAACATCAGGTTTTATAGGTGCAGGAAACAAACACTCTAATGGTAAAACCTAAATTCTCTAGAAGTTTCTAGGAGCTTTGTGTTATGTTTGTGGAGCCTATTTTCATGTTAGAGTGTGGTACACCTTCTATGTGTTACACTCGGGTATTTTTACGGCGGTCCCGCTCACCGGTGAGCGGGTCAGGGGGGTTCGGGGCGAAGCCCCCGAAGCAAATTTTCATGGGTGGTTTATTAACCCATGGGTAATGGGTAACCATTATGGGCTGTTTTTGGGCCCATGTTTTTTCGGTACCCATTGTTTTGTAAAACCGCCTCTTCGGTTACCCATAGGTTTATGGGACAGTTTTGTTTTTCCCCATTGTTTTGATACCCACGGTTTTGTAAAACTGCTTAAGCAGTTGTCTATTTATATGGTCTTATGCATATGATAGATGTACAAGCAAATGTATTGCAGATGTGTTTTGAATTCGGGTGTGAATTCTATAGAGTTTGTTGAGCATAGCTCCAAACGGATCTGGGTATTGTATTGAGAGAGTGGTGGCTTGTAATAAAATCTGAGCAAGTGATTCTTTGTGGACGTAGCCCAAATTGGGTGAACCACGTTAAATACTGTCTCTTTGTGTTGTGTTATTTTATTTTGCAATTTTATTTCAGATCTGTAATAATTTTTGCATATTAGTTTCTACTGTTGCGATTTTGTGAGGGATTATTCCACATATTTTATCTCTTATTTCCTAACACTTTGTACAAATTTATAAGGAAAAAATATGCATTGGAAAGATACATAAATCCTCTACATGTTGGAGACATCTATTTTTATCTAAGGCTTGAAGGTGTCATGAAGAATTTCAAAATAGTGAAGCTTCCCTTTTTGGTTCCAAACCAACACTTCACCAATGCAACACTTCATGACACCAAAACAAGGCACTACTAATCAAACTTCATGCTTCTTGATGATTGACACCTCATGTCGAATCCTATTCCACCTAGACACCCTTTTCCATCAATGCAACTTGACATCAATGACAACACCAATGACACTATGTCCAACACATGTGTTTTGATTTGTTATGTATTATAACTTGGCATTTCATGAGTGCATATATTTGAGTAGTTGTTGTTTCCTTTGAGATTTGTGAGGTTTATAAAATCTAATTTTGACACATCTAACACTCCTACAAATGTCAATAAACAATCCAAAAGACCCCAAAACCTAAACAATGACTATATTTATTTTCCAAAATAGACATCGATTGTATAATTTAAACACTAAAATATTTAGGTGAATGCTTAAATCCACGAAAAATTACCTATGTATTGACCAAATTAGATTATAAAAATTCTCTCCTAAATCGTGACTAATGGACTTGTGAGACTAGTTCCATAAGGTGCAGAGTGACCCTAATTTCTTATATTTACTAAAATAAATTTAAAGTATAAGAAATAATAAAATATAAATAATAATAATTAAAAACTTATAATAAATGAAAAACATTTATTTTTGTAAATAGAAGCATGCCAAAAATACATATAATGTCTATACTATGTGTAACACGTACACGTTATGTTTTTTTACTTTTTCCAAGGCATGCCTCTAAGCTTAAATCCGGTTTGGATCCCCAAGCCTAAGGCATGGACCTACAAAAACATAAAAATACGTGTTTTTACAGAAAAATGGTAAAATACCTATTCCGTGACAATAAATCAAATTAAAACAATCAACCAATTTAATTAAAATATGACTATGAGGTTGGGCAAACTTTATTCTTTCTAAAAATATGATTTTTCAATTTTTTTGACTAATATAAGGTTTCCATACTAATTATTTTCTAATTATGCCTTTTTGTAGCTATTTTATGGATTTTATACACGTCTATCTTTCTTCATGTATCTTTTTTTTACTAAACGAAATTGAATAATTTTTTTTTGCCCAAACTAGGACTAATTCTATACATATTAAAAAAACTAATTTTTGATATTTTTTGAGGTAGTTAGGGGCACGGTCGGAGCTCCATTATTTTTCAAAATTTAAAATTTTTGTACTAGAAATATCATTAAACAAAATACTCATTAAAAAAATCTAAACAAATATTAGCCCAAACTAGATGCTCCTATTTATCTTTCTACCAAAGGGTTTTCAAAAATATTAAATAGTGCTCGAAAAATGGTGGGGGCACAAAAGACTGTCTACTATGTTTTTTAACAAAAACAGGAATACCTGTTAGTTTTTAGTTATTTGACCCACTTAAACTTAACCATTTAAAAAAATAGTATCTTAGAAACTAGACTCAAAATGCTACGATTCATGTTCTTATAACATCTTCCAATTTTGAGTGTAACTATTTAAAATAATTCGTAGAAGTTGATGATTTTTATTTTTCATAAAAAGTGTGCACTTAAGACCCTCTTTTGGCCCCCCAACTTGGTGCACTTACCCATTACAGAAATTAACTCAAGCAAACTAAGTAATAAAATGTGAAAGGAGGATAGAGAAGGACTTAGTTGATTCACAACCAAATCTGAAGTGTACTGAAGTCCTGACCAGTTGAACAGAACGGTAGGACCTTCACACAGAGACCAAGAAAAATACAGATCTGGAAGAATAGGTTTAATAGGGGTTTCCAGAAAGGGACAGGGGCACCCACGGGCGCCACAGACCGAAAACAGGTGCTTGAGTATGCAAAAATACTCGGAAACCCAACTTTTCAGGGTCACAAGTTAGTCATTATTATTTTCCTTTTGTTGCTTTGAATTCACACCAAGATCGCGAGGTCGCTAGAAACCTATAATGAAATATGAACCTGCAAAAACCTCAAATAGATATCAAATCCTAAAAACAAAAGATGTTGAATGAGGGATTAGCCTGTCCTCAGTTGTCACAATGGTGAACTTATGACTGAGCATTGCACTACATCTCAAACCCAATTTAGTTATGTGTATGTGGAATTGTGTCCTATTTTTCTCTTGTGTGTGTCACACTTGGATAGTGAGTAAGTAGTTATATGTAGAATATAATAAATGTGTACATGGAAACAATAAAATCCCCTCCTATGAAGTGTGATGTAGAAAACCAGCCCTTGTGTCCCTTGTGATGGTGCTAGATAGATGCAATGGAGATTTTAGATGCTTGATGGATGTAACCTTAGGTGGTGATAGTTAGGGCTTAGTGTTTAGTCCTTTATTATGATCACATAAATTTATATTTATATGATTTATTTGCTTTAATTTCATAATTAAACCCAAAAATGATGACTACTAAAAATATATGATGCTCAAACAGCTAGAAAGGACCCAAAAAGTGCCAATTAAGTACAAAGGAGATGGGAGTGCCCGGAGGGGATGAGGGCGCCGACACTAGCGTCTTGGTTGGGTGCTTTGGTGTCCAGGATGACAAATGTTGAAGAGTAAAAAGGTAAATTGAGTAAGGGTACAAGACTGAAAGTATCAATAGAAAGTAAAACAAAAGTGGCCAAAGACATGGGTTAATTAGTATTTTTCTTACTTATGAATCATATGAATAGTAGTATGTGATTAGGACTAGATAGTTACCCAAACTACGTGATTTTGTGTCTACATCTAGTATCAAATGAAGAGAACATAGGTCGCCTAACCACCAATTTCTTTGCTTGTTCTCGTGACTTCTAAATTCACTTGAAGAAATTCCATGAGGAGCAACAAGAAATCCCACAAATAATAACAAAACCAAATGAAGTCATTTTCATCTCTTTTGACCCTTTGGAGCCTATTGGAAATAGTGAATCTCACACAAACATTCCAAGGTTCAATTCCGGTCAAAGCCCTCAAGTTTTATTTATTTTTTTACACTTAAAAAAGTGTGGCTATGTAATGGGTACATCCTAGGTATGGATTTAAGTACCTGAGACATAATCAAGGCATGCAGATACGTACTCACAGTGTACCGAATCATATATACCTATATTTGTACCCATACTAGATACGTATCAAACTTGGTACGGGGGGATACTTGGCATTTCTGGGAAGTCTAGTTGACATTGGTGATGTATTTTTTTAGACCACTCTGGAACATGTCATGACTATGTAAGTCAGACTCATCAACCTTTTTCGACATACTTCCATATTGTTCCAAAATTGGAGCTTTGGAGTAGGGTGTGAAGATACATCATGGAATAATAGAATTTTCTCTCTTCTCAGATGTAGTTGTGGCTGCTTTGATAGATAGGATTTCAAAATTTTGAAAGATACATAAGGCACGAGAATTGTTTGAAAAAACTTCTAAAGGAAGTGTGTTGTCATGGAATGTAATGATTGTGTGTATGTTGAATAAGTCTCAAAGGTTTTTAAGAAAATGCAACTGATAGGTCCGAAGCCAAACTCATAAATCTATGTTAGCATCGTTGAACGTATCTATATAGTATGTTCACTGAATATGCCAACGTGGCAATTTGACTCCTACGTGTTTTCGTTTACATCTTCCATATTTGGACCTATCAATTATCATTTTGTTACCCATATACCATTGATGCCTAAGAACTTTAGTTTCTATAGTACACGTATTTATTATGTTAGGAATTCAAATTTTATCATCCCTCCTTACAAAAACTTGAACCTTGAAAGTCCACCAAAACTACTTTGTTTCAATTTCATTATTTATCATGAAACCAATTTTTGTGAGGAATTTTTAAATCATGTTGGGGTATTTTCCAGGGAAATGGAACTACACGGATGATCCTATTGGAGTTGCATAATTGCAGCCATGTGCAAGGAAGGTTAAGGGCTTATATGAGGGAGAGAATGAAGTTCAATATCAGGGGACTGCACATTTGTTCACCTTAATTAGAGCGTGGGGAGGTCGCTACAAATGGATTATAGATCCACAAATTTGTGTGATAGGAACAACTTAGATAAAATCTTGGAGATGGACCTGCTAATACTTATTTCTACGGGAGTGACAAAATATTCAAGGTGGAAAAAACATAAGAAATGTAAATTGGTAGGTAGTCGAAAAAGGTGCAACAGAATGATTTCAACGCATCATATCAAGAGTTGATGGATGAAATTTGACCCTTGGAGTTCAAAATGGCTTTAAAATTTCTCATTGAGATGGTTTTTAATAAAATTATCTCAGTAGAAATGTGAAAAAAACATCTTCATACTGCAAAAAAACATCAACTAACTTGCAGGTGTAAATCTGCAACCAAAAAGAGTCAATTTTATGTTTTTAGTTCGCCTATCAACTTACTTGTAAATGTAAATACATAAAAAACACTAAATCGGTAAGGCATTATAATCAAATAGACATTTATTTTATCGATAAAAACTATCAATTAAAATGTAATTTGAAAATATTAAATCCTTCCTTAAGTACACACTATATTAATTTTTCTTCATCTCTGACGACCTCATCTACAGGAAAATCTCTATAGCTTCCTTAACTACTCCATGTGTGCAATAACTATAACCATGTTGGACCAACATACCACATCTCAATCAGTCAATTAGTCAAACACATAACGTGAATCCTCCAAAACCATGTTTTTTTAATTTATATCGATCATTTTATTTTGCATGACAAAATTTGATAAAACTCACATCCAATTCCAACTATCTCATCATGGATTTTTACCCTCTTCCAAATTACTCAATTTACCAAAGGTTTTGACCTTGCATATTTCATCAAATAAAATATTTCCAAAGCATCTTTCGTAAGCTCATGCCTTTTATAACCCACAATCATGATTTTTCATGGGTTTATCATTTGGTTAGACATTTTGTCGAGACAATTTTTGTGCATCCTCAAATTTTGTGAATTGAACACAACATGTTCTTAGTTTGGATGTTTTTTCCTTACAATTTAGTTGTATTTTGAACCACTAAATAAGCTCATATCTTCTCTTACATTTTTCCATTTTCTTGGACTCTACCTTCAAGATCAGTTTATTCTGAATGTGTTTGAATTGTATCAACTATCTTGTATCTATATGTTACCTTTAATTTATTCAATCACCGTGATAATATTTACCCGACTTGATACCACTTCGATTTGGGCTCTTCACGATTCATCATAATTGACTACTCACCTCAGCATATCATCATTTTACCCTTCAATACTCAGTCATGAAATCCTTCATATAGTCACCTTCTCAACTTGGATCTTATTGGTTTGAAATTTGTCGTATTCACCTATATTCTACACATTGAATAGATAAGGTGTGCTTAATCAATAAAAGTTCAACGTTTCTATAATGACTGCTAGATAGGGTAATACTTGGAGGTTTTATAAATTTATTTTAACAGTAAGTTAGATGTTCAATTTATCTTCAAGAGGAAATCCATATTAAAATTTTGTGGCTATTTGAATCTCATTCTATTAAAAAGTTTTTCTTTTTCCTTGGATAAATTGATTCATAAGGTGTCGCTTTAGTAGTTGACATAGCTCCTCTCCTTGAAACTATCACTTCCCTCTTAGATCTCGGTGCCCCTCTCACATCGTAGTGATGACTTCTTTCACTAGATCAACAATAATCATAATAGTGGTGGAAGTGGGTGGGGTTCCTCGGGAGGTTTGACAAATATCCTCTCCCAGGACATTTCCACTCCCCTCCTAGATCTCATTTCCCCTCTCTTGCCTACGGTGGAGAACTCTTTGTTGGATTAACATCAACGGTAGAAATGGTGGTAGTGGGTGGGGTGCCCACATGCAATGGAAATTCCCTTAGTTTTTTCCATCTCTCCTCGGAACTAGTCTCAACAAAATATTGAAGAAGAAGAATAGTAGTAACAATAACATGATGGGTGGGATCCCATCCGGACATGGCCCGCATCTCTAGCACTAATGGCCAAGGGAAAACCACGATGAGTCCCTCTACCTCTTCTTCCTCTTACCACCATATTCTTTGTTGCAACATACGTTTCTTAGGATTTTGTATATTTTGGTGCCTTTTACTTCTTGCACCTTTTTAGTTTAAAATCACACTTTTACGTAGTATACATTTTTGATGTCCCCTTAAGGTGATTTGGCCTTTTCTTGAGGCCTTCTTATCTCGATTTGAATTGCATTATGTGGTTTGACTTCTTCCACCCATTTTTTTGTACAAGTGGTAATGTACTATACATTTATTTTAATAAAATTTCGGTTTTCAATCAAACATAATAATAATATCTTGGCCATATGGTAATTTTTGGGCCCATTTTTTCCCGACCACTCAAGGTCGGGCGCACTTAACCGCCTCGGCCACGATACCATGAATAATTTTCTGTCACACCAAAAGCTCAAACTAGTGGTGGAGAGGGATCTCATTGTGTTAACTACCTGCCACGCCAACATTTTTTGAGACTAACTTAATGGTAAAACTCGATTGATTCCATTTAAAAATAAATATTGATAATTTAATTAATTTTCTATGTGAAAAATAAAAAATAAGAAGATTGATTGATATCCATCACCATATTTCAGATAGATATATTTTAGAGATATGTAGTAAGTGTCTAAGTTAATGGTGGTCCTTATTTCACAAACATATATGCCATGTGTGTATGATTCCCAAGATGAGGTCCACACAACATCCTTAAGAATATTTGACTACTTGTTGCAGAGAGACCTCAAATAGCAGAGAGAACACGAGACAAATGATCCAAATGATCCTCTCAAGAACATGGTTAATGAAGCTCTTATGGAGTAAAAGGAGTGGATGTTACAACAATTCTCCATATCCTTGAAAAACTACAAATGGGAAATCCTACATCCTCCTCTGCGATCCAACCCTTAAGTGCCTCGACACCCTTCAAGGTTAAAGTAAATTTTGATATTCCTATTTTTTAGGGTAAAATAAATCTTGATGGAGTGGAAAATTAGTTTGACCAATTATCCTCCTATTTTTATTTCAATAAATTCATTGATAAAGAGAAGATAACATTTTCTCTCTTGAAATCATCACTTCCTGTCAAAAATTGGTGGGGATGTAAAGAAACGGACTCGATAGGGATGAACTAAGCATTGTAGAGGAGCCCACATGGGATGATTTTATGGATGCCATAAAGGAATAATACTACCCTGTTGGAGCCTATGATGATTTATACATATAGTGGCAACAACTTTGCTAAGGTAAGGACCAATCGGTTCAAGATTATACTGATAATTTTCATTCTCTTTCTGCAAGATTGGGAATTCAAGACACAAAACAACACAAGATCCTCAAATATCACAATGGCCTACAATGGTACATATGAGAGGACATGGACCTATTTCAATTCCATACCCTCGGTGAGGTGTACAAGTTTATGATCAAGATTAAAAAAAAGCATAGAAAGAGAAATACAAATAACTTGCCTCTAAAGGGGAAAAATGATAAGGTAGGCCAAAAGCGAGGCCGGGGTTAGAAAAGAAGGATTCACAAGGAAATAAAACACAAAAGGATCTGGAAGATAGGGAAGTGGTGCAACCTCCACAAGACTAATCGTCATTCTAAGGAAGAATGTCGAGCCATCAAGTCCTTACTTGAGTCATCAAATTCAACACCCCTTTGCTCCACCAGGTGACACTCCCAGAGGCCGTAGAAATGAAGACGATGAAATTATAGACACTAAAATGGATGTGATCATTGTCACCTCACAAGTCAAGAAGATGGATGAGAAGGAAATTCTATTTCACTCCAATCTTTGGGTAAAGGGTAAGCCTCTATATTTTATTCTTGATAGTGGAAGTCAAAAGAATTTAATTCTGTTAATGTTGTGAAAATTCTTAACCTTCTTGTAAAGCCACATCCACATCCATACAATATCATGTGGTTGAACTCGGAAGATATCTCCATGTCATACAACAATTTCTCCTCCCATATGTAATAAAATCATTCTATGATGAAGTCTTATGTGATGTTGTTCCATTAGATGTTTATGATTTGCTCTGAGCGATCATTCATGCGGGATAGACACGGAATGTATGATTCACAACATCGAAGTGTCATTGTTATCATTACAAGTCGTTGTTATTGGATACTTGAGGTCATTCCCTCCAATTTTGTTTTCCTCATCAGTGCCAAGAAATGTAAGAAGATGGTGGAGAAAACAAAGTAGTTTGTAATCCCGATGATCAAGGCTAAATACTACCAAGAAATTTGTTGCAGACACCTTGAACACGTATTCTATGCAACAAAAGAAGTAGATGGACCAAATCATACTTGAGTATGATGATCTATTCCAGTCACCCACAAGAGTGCCACTTTAGTGTGAGGTAAAACATGTTATTGATTTGTTCTCAAGATCTCCTTTACCCAACAACCACATGTATCGCAGCTAGACCTTGAAAATAATGAGATCAAAAGGTAACACCAAGAATTGATTCAAAAGGGACACATTAGGCCAAGATATTCACCCCATGGATGTCCAATTTCCTTGGCACCAAAGAAAGATGGAACGTGGATACTTTACATTGACAATCGGGCCTTGAACAAAATCATTGTCAATAATTGCTACCCTCTTCCAAGGATTGATGATTTTCTAGACCAACTCCACGGTGCAAATTTCTTCACCAAAATTGATCTCAAGTATGGATATGGATATCACCATATTCCCATCAATCCCACCGATGCCCGGAATATTACATTTAAGTCTCAAGAAGGTTTATTCAAATGGTTGGTCATGCCCTTTGGACTAACTAATGCTCCTACAAATCTACACCAATTCCTTTGTAGTGTTCTACTTATATGATACACTCGTCATAGTCAGGCCTCGGATGAACATCTATAACATGTTTGAGAAGTACATCAAATGTTCAAACCCTTTGAAAGCACAAGTTGTATGAAATATAGACAAATGCACATTTGGGATGAGGAAGGTTTAGTACCTAGGGTACGTTGTGGATGAAGGAGTCCATGTTGACCCAGAGAAGATCCAAATTATTAAGGAATGTGGTTAAGTACATCAAATCTTGTACTTAGGGTGTGATTTCCAAACCAACTAATAAGAGGCAAGGAATGTATATACCATTTCCTTTTAACCAACCAAGCCTTTGGCCTCCATCTCAACAAAGAATTCCTCTTAGGTTTGCCATGTGAGCTTATGAAACATGGAAATGATTGTGTTTTTATTGTAGTTGATCAATTTTCTAAAATGGATATTATGATTGTTTGTAAGAAAAATATTTATGTTGAAGAAACTACTAAAGCATTGTATTTTAGTCATGTATAGATCACCTTTGGGCTTCCCAAGTCTATCGTTTCGGATAAGGGAATATATGTTCTTGAGCATCTTATGGTCCACCCAATGGTGAACGATGGACACTAAGAGATGATGAAGTCCACATCCTTCCCTGCATGATTAACAGACAAACATAGGTGGTAAACCACCTGATTTTCCACATGCTTCATATATATCACTCCAAACACCCACTTACATGGGATGAGGCCCTCCCTACATACAACATGGATACAATTAGGCCATGCATAGCTCCACCAAGCACATTCCATTTAAATTTTGTTATGGATTCCAGCCCATGACACCCATTGATGTATGCATTCCAGTGCATACGATGGAATACACGTCTCATGGAAAAACTGAAGTAGAAAGGAAACAAGGTTTGTTGAACAAATTTAGTACACTTAGCAGTAGTTCCACGATATTTTATAGAATAATAATGAAAAGTATAAACAATTCCATGATCAACACAAGGTTCCACATCATTTCAAGGTTGGTTATAAATTTTGGTTGTGGATTCAAAAGGAAAGGCATGTAGGTCCACACAGGAAAATTTGACTTCTATGGTATGGTCCTTACACTATCACTAAGAAAGTAAACGAAAATTCTTTTGAGATTAGAAGGAACGACATACACAATAGATGATTCATTTATCTTGTGAATGGGAATAATAATGAAGAGCTTCTAGTTACACATTAGTAAAAAATAGACTTGAATATGAAAAGCCTCGCGTATGATTTTAAAAATATGGAATTATGTTAAACCCTAATTGCCAAAGTAACACATGTAAAACTATGATAAAGAACTACTATAGACAGGAGAACATAAGTAATAAGTTAGATAAATATGAAACCCTAAGTGCAAGAGAGGGAAATATTGACTTAGTTGATTTATGTCCGATGTCGTGAATGCGCATCTTGGAAAAAATGATAGACATGAAGGGTAAATTGTCACAACTATGCAAAATAAATTTTAGAACTAAGCGATGTGCCGGACTCTAGCGCCTAGAGCGGGAAATGGGCGCCTAAGCATTGGTGACCTCTCTTTGGACTCCGTGATGCGTAGATGCTTGGAAACTTATCTTTACGATATCACAAGGTTTTCGTTGATAGTCGTTGGCCGCTTGTATGTCGTTGGATGATCATTGAATTCACTTGTAACCTATAAAGAGAATATGACCTACAAAACCCTCAAACTACATCAAATCCCAAAACAAAATATGCGATATAGGGAGTCGGGATGACTATGTGATCACCGACTAAGTGTTGCATTACATCTCAAAATCCATGTAATTCTTGTGAGTGTGTGTAATAATTGTACCCTATGATGCTCTTGTGCAAGTTGCACTTGATAACAGGATGTAGTGAAATGTAGCAATCTAGTAAAATGTGTAGAAGGAATAATGAAATTCCCTTCCTATGAAGTATATGCATAAAATGCAATCCCTTGTCCCTTGAATGAAATCTAGATAGATTCCTTTGATGCTACGATAATGCCTTTGGATGTGCAACCTTAGGTGATGATAATATATGCTTAGAGCTTAGTCCTTTATTATGGTCACATAGTTTTGTAGTTATATGATTCCCTTGGTTGAATTTTGTAATAGTGTGAGTGTGAAACCGCGTCTTTGAGAATCATTTGTAGAACTAGGAGTGAGTTTTTAAATAAGTGACTAGGCTACTTGTGAAAAAAAAACAGCCTTTTTTTTTAATAGATCATCATCACGAGCTAGAAGCTCTTTGTGAAACCAGCGTCTTGATACGTCATTGTCAAAATGTAGGATTTGATTTTATGGTGCAGATTTTCCCATTACAAGATTACTTATCAATAACGCATTTAAAATCGTTCTAAGTCTTTGCAAAATAGAGATATCGATCCATTACGTATGGATTCGATAGCAAGAAATTAATAGTGTAAATAGTGTGAAACCGCGTGCTGATAAGCTCTGGGCGGAGAATCATTTGTGGAACTACTTAGACGTGAGTACTTGACAGTACTCTAAGGAGGAGTATGATTTTATTTGATTTTATCGTGTAGATTTGCCGAGTTGCCACTGCCGATGGAAATTGGGAGATAGTTGAAGTATATAAGTAACGCATTCGAATGCACAATAGAGATATCGATCCATAAAGAATATTCGAATGCGTGTAAGAACCTACTAACAAGAAATTAAAAACTTTTCCGAACAATCAAATCTCAAAACACGGTGTATGCACAGTATGTGATGTGATTTGACTTCTAAGTTGCAAGTGCTATGCTGGATATAAATGTAAAATGTGGGAGCATGTGAACTATCATATGGTATTGTGATTTTTTCACTAATACCTATGTAGTTTAGATTTGTGTTACTTTATATATTTTCTTTGGAATGTTTAATTGGAGGGAAAACCATATTTTGAAGTGATTTAAAAAAATTAATTTGAGTTACACTATGACCATGGTGGAAACCAATACTTGAATATGGGTGAAAATGTTTGAACATTGAATTTCTTAATATATACATATGCCTCATTCAAGGCCATATGTACATATTCACTTGAAAAATAGTTCCTCATGTCTCTAGTGTGTCATTTTAGGAACAAGTGTAACAAATTTATTTGCATGCTAATAGACTAATTGGATCCTAATTTTGTTGTGGTTATACTTTTGCATAAAAGAAGGTTTCCCTTTCTCCATTACATTATCCTAGAAGGGGTTTCATGGAAGATAGAGTTGTTGCTCAAATGTAATTCTCAAATGTATTTCCAAAGGTAATATAATGCACATGAACTATATGACAAAATCCCTTGAAACAAATGTTTTCAAAAACTCTTTGAACTAATAAATCACTCTAGAATATGCCCCGATTGTGTAAGCTTCATTTATTTTATTACCATGCATGTGCACTGTCTGACAAAATGCTTAAAACGATTGTTCTGAAGTCCATTTGTGTTTGCTTTTGTAATCCATAGCCTCTTCCCTGAAAATATCAGCTGCTGCACTAAGAGAACATGTGTTTCCACATGAAGCATTAATACTATTTCACTTTGAATGCAACCAACAATGTCCAATATGATCGCTTCACTTCACCCCCATCTTGCTAGCATAAATAGGATCTTTGAAACAAGGAAATAACACCAACCAAATCCTTATGGAGACCTAAAATTTGTCGTTTTAGTTACAAGAGCCATGGTAGATATGTATGCAAAATGTGGAAGCACATAAATGCCTCTTATAGCATCATGCCTAGAATTGATCATTATGTCTTTATGGTTGACATTCTTTGCCATGTAGGCTACTTGAGGAAACTCTAGACTTTATCATCAACATGCCAATAAAACCGATGGTGGTTATGTGGATCTTTTTGCTTGGTGCCTTTAAATCACATAGATTATGGAGCCATGATTAGTTATAACTACTTTTCTTTCTTAGTTGAATCTTCAAAATGCTGCAATTTATGTTCATCTATCAAGCATCTATGTAAGAGTGTGCTAGTGGGGCAAGATCCAAATGTTAATAATATTAATGAAGGATAGAGGAATTAAAATGGTGCATGGATGTTATTTGATTAAACCAATACAAATATTGGATTTATTGAGAACCTTCATGTATGTGTTGATTTCTAAATCACAAAAAGTTTATCTCCAAGATTGTTACAAGACAAATTTATGTGAGAGATGAGAATAAGCTCCACCTTTTTAAAAAAACATAATGTTTTTATAGAGTTTATTGGTAATGTCATGTGAAGCAACATGTAGACATAGTTTGGCATTAAAACAAGGTGCACCATGTTAGATGTGTAGTGCTAAATAATGGATCTCACATCAACAAACATTTTTAAAGTAACTTTCCATTTACATGCCTTGAAGTTGTTTCACCACATGAAACCAACCATAGGATATCCACACAATGAGTTTTGAGAAGGCCTTTAGAATCTTTCCAACATATGCAACTGGTAGGTTGTGGAATCTGTAATATTTACCAAAAAGGCTAACATGTTGCTATGTTTCTATTATCAATCATATTCACATTGCACTCCCAACATTTTCCGCTCTTCAATTCAATTATCGAGAAAAAATGTAGTGTATTAATGTGATAAACACATATGGTAGGTGGTAAGAAGTTTTGATGGAAGTATAGGGAAATTGTGGTATTTTCCATTGCCATCAAAAATGAAATTTGATTCCTAAGTATATTATGAACTCAATAGTACAAAATGTAAAGGGGTATGACAAATATGTGGAAAGTTATATTCATCTATGAAGTACATATATCTAAAATAAATATATATGTAAATCCATAGAGAAATACAAGGAAGTGTTTTTTTAATGTTGTAATTGTAGATGCTCTGTTTAATATGTATGTTAAATGTTGAAACATGTAAAGGGTATGTGAACTGTTTGACAAAATGCCCTAGAGATATGTCATCTCATGGAATACAATGATTACAATATATTCAAAAATGGGATTATTGAATATGCCTTGTGAACATTTAAATGTAAATGAGGAAGTAGATAGATGACAAGAGTTTGACCAAATGACAAAACATGGTATTTTTAGCAAATATCATAATTGTGTCTTACAAATATGTGGTCAGTAGCAAAATGAGAGATTTTCAACTACGTATGGACATCCATCAAGGCATGATAAAAAAAATTACAACTCCAACAAACTAAACATTATTATCCTCTCTGATGTAGTTTGCAACTCATGTGCAATTGCTAGTTATTCAATTCATAGACTAGAGTTTACATTTATAAATTTGACGAGCTCTTAAATATTAATATTTAAATCTTATTCATCTAGCTTACCTACTTTCACTCTAATAAGCCTATCAACTATAAGTAAATGTCATAACTTATACTCTTTTACATACGTGAGTTGTTCTCACAAATACATTAATTCACTCAATAATACTAATGAAGCAAAAATTTCCTAATAGATTTCAAATCAAGATCAATTCTAGGCATTGTATGTAATCATGTGATGAGTGGTTGATGTAACAAGAGTCACAAGGTGGCTAGTTCCTACCATAAATGTTACAAGTAGTTTGAAATAAATTTTATTGATTGGCTAAACGATATATTTCTTAACAGTTGAAGGAAAAAGGTGGAATGGACCAAGTGGAAGTTTTAAAATGGTGTTGTAGGTTTCAAGGCAATTTACCTATTTTAAGCTTTTAATTACTACAAATCAGACACCGTAGGCTTCCCCAATAATCTTTCTAAATATTGGAATATTATATCTTGTAGATGGTACACTAATCACTTAAACACTTAAATAGGTGGCATAACAATTTAGCGTGTTTATGCAATAAGCATTGATGGATAATGGTTTCCTTAACTAACACGAGATAAAATCGTGATGTGAAGTATTTTGAAGACTTTAGAAAGGGAAACAATTGTTAGCCATGATAATAGATAAATAGTAATTTTAAAGGAAGATAGATACTTGTCCAAAAAAAATAATGAAAAAGCACCATTCATAAGTGGATCTATTATGTAGACACTAAATCATGCACTTTGGGTATGTTTATAGTCCTGATCACATACCACTTTTCATATGATTCTTAAGCAAGAAAAGTACTTATGGTGTTGTAGGTTTCAAGGAAATGTACCTATTTTAAGCTTTTAATTACTGCAAATCAAACATTGTAGGCTTCCCTAATGATCTTTCTAAAAATTGGAATCATATATCTTGTAGATGGTATAGTATACTAATCACTTGAACACTTAAATAGGTGGCATAACAATTTAGCATGTCTATTCAATAAGCATAAATGAATAATTATTTGCTTAACTAACATGAGCTAAAATCATGATGTGAAGTATTTCGTGTAACACACTCAGCTCTAAGATCTAAAGTTCAATCTGCCAAGTACGACATTGTCAAATGTAGGATTTGATCTCATCGTGTAGATTTGCTAAGTGTGTGACAGTTGCCACTGCCACTATTGATGGAAATTGGGAGCTTTCATTACAAGATTACCAATCATACAAGTTGCAAGTATAATGAATTAAACATCGTTGTAAGTACTACATATAGATATCGATCCATAAAGAATATACGTATGGATTTGAATGGTAAGTACTTACAAGAAATTAAGAGTTTTTCAGAGAGTCTAATCTCAAAAAATGTTATATTTAATATGTGTGGTGATTTGACACTAAGTTTTCAATTCATTATATTTTAATTTGTCGGATCCTCCGATGCTAGATTTTGACGTTCAATGTTACATGTCATAGAAAAATTGTTTGGCGGTCTAGAAAATTATATGAATGTCATGTGATGTTTAAAATTTAATATGCACGTTAAATTTGTGTTTACGACATTCTCGAGGGGCCCTCCTTCCTCTGGGACGTCCTCTATCGAGTTGAGATTCATGAGAGGTTTTCCAATAACTAACAAAATATATAAATTGAGTTAAATTTTATTTGTATGTTGGTGTTCCTTGTAATATTCTCTTATAATTATGTGACTTTTATTTAATTATGGATAATAGATTGGACTAATCAATTTCATAGTTTTTCACATATTCATTTTTTCCCCAAAAAAATTAATGTTGAATTAATCAATGTGAAGATCCATAAACATAATTAAAGTTTATGATAATATTAATACAAAATTTAAAAACAAATTTAAAGAAAATGATAGAAATTACTCACTTAGTGCAAAATTGCAATTATTTAGAAAATGAGAACTCCATTTCCAACTTCCGGGCTTGTAAGTTCAATATTCTAATTTCACCTTTCTTGCAAAATCCCAAAGCAATACATCTATTTTATTACCTAATATTTATTGCATCCATAAGTGTTTACACTACAATACTCATTTACTTGCATCTGATTGATTGGTAGACCATTGAAGAAATCATGGCCGCTCAGTAAGTGTAATATATATATATATATATATATATATATTTGTTCTGTCCTGCTTAACCACGATCTAGCTATTTCAGCCATTCCATGGAGATGTAGAATGGTCATCCGATCGATCATTATTTTTAGTATTAGTGCATTTAATAAGGCACCGGTTTTGGTGGATGTTTTCCATTTTAGTGGTTCAAGTAATGACAAAAGAGGTAATGTGCGCTTCCTTTTATCTTTTAAAAGTGCACCCTATAGAGATATGGTTGCAGGTTTTCTAAGCTTGCACAAATGATCTCTCTCTTTCGTAGATACAATGGAAACACCTCGGTAGTGTGGGTATACCTATTTTGAGGTGAGTCTTCAATATAAAGGCGGTTCCTTGTTGGAGTATACTAAGCGCTTTCGGGAGTTTCAAGGTAAAAGATGAATGTAAAATGATTAAAACTAAGGTGATACACCAAATTTGTATGAGGGATTTGGTGAGTGTATGTACAACTGATGCGGGAAGGATTCTTGATGCACGAACCAATAGTTTTCTGCAGAGTATCTAAGGGCAAAACACTTGATTGTACTAAGGGAGAATCACATCAGTACTAATAAGTTAACATGCACATTAAATTTAAGCAGAAAGGACTGAAACTTGCAGCAGGGTAAGGTGGTTGATCAGGGAATTTGCATTCACAAGATTAATATAACATACACGAGATTGCAAAGTAACTTGGAAAGGAAGAAAACACTTCACACTCAGAGGGAAAACTGGCAAAATCTGCTTCAGTACTCATATATTCAAAAGTCCTCTAGTTCCTCCTCTTGTGCTTTGCAAAGGCACACAATATATAGCAAAATAAATTTTCCCACCCTTCCTAAAAATAGACTAAGGATGTACTCGCCCATGCATCCTAATTTTATCCTTTATTTAATAATAAATAAAAGGATAAAATAATACAAACTAGTACAAGAGGCATTAATAGCCTTTGATTACATCTCAGTCAATTGAAGTTGATTGTTCTATTTTTAAGAAAGAGAAGGGTGAATAATTTACTAAAAATAAGGTTGCTTACAAGGCAAGTCTCTCTCCATGGCATGCAACTCTATCTTCTTCTCCATTTTGTCTGTTGTGAAGGCATGCAAAAAATAAACTTCCTGTATGTGAGAAAAATAATTACAAATATTTGCAATAATACTCATCCTTATATTAATCTGGCTAGGAATGTCGACACTAAAATTTTCCTCCATAATTTCTATTTCATTAATGTATGTATTAGGAATAGGATGTTGTTAAGTGTAATTAGTAGTAGTGTCGATAGAAGATAACAGCGCTACCAGTATGACGCCGCCAATAATGTATAGTATGGTAATAGTCAAAAGTACAATAGGAATGTTGTGGTAAAAAGTAAATATTTGTCGTAAGTGGTCCGGTAATGTTAAAATGTCAAAGTTGGGGTAAGTAGAGAATTAGGGTCTACATGATTAGGAATTAGAAATATTATATTAGTAATAAGGACAAGGAGTGAGGTCATAAATATTTTGTGTATTTTATTTGTAAAAAGTATAAAAATGTGGAACCCATGTGAAATGATAAGGTTTATCTTATCTTAAAAGATAAGCTTACATGTACAGATAAGAGTTAAGGTATGGAATATGACTTGTCAGAGTGGATTTCTTATCCTATCTTAGAGATAAGATGGATAAGCCTGGAAGTTCTATAAATAAAGAGGCCACCCCCCTCATTTAGGATAGAAGGAAGTAGTGAGAAATATTGTATGAGTAAGTGTGTAAAGGAAGCCATCATCTTGAAGGTGTGTTAAAGAAGCCATTAAGAGGTGTAATTGTGAAGTTTCTCCCATAGTTATTGTTGGAAGGCAAGTGAAGTCAGTAACACTTGAAGTACCTCATGGGTGAGATTGTAACAATTTCATGTTAATATTATAATTTACACTGATATTTCAGATTTATCATCATTTCTTCTTATCATAGTCTATGGTATTCTTATGTTATGTTTGTTGTGTTTCCAATTACATCCACCAAACTAAAAGCTGTGCATTAGTAAATAATAATAGCACGAGGAGTTCCCGGTGAAGAATTATCATAGTGCCAGACTGGTGTTGACAGGACCACTCTTTTCTCTGATGCTGACACTCATTGTGTTTGTTAGTGATTACATGGATAACATTATGCAAGTTTACTTCAACCTCCTTGGTGTGGGGACCACCTTCACATTACCAGGTTTGGCCACCTTGTGGACTTTAGCATATATAAAAGGGGCGACCATCTTGATTGATAAACATGCTATATATATCCACCACCTTTTGTTTAATTATACATATGTATATATGTGTCGGTCTTTGCATAGTTGGTAGCATGTAGCTTGGATTTCACTTTTAGGTGATCATTGTGGCATGTACATTCGGATTCGGCTTTGTATTATTTGGAAATGACTATGGTTTTGGACTTTTGACAGTCAAACGCAATGATATTGTTTGTGGACACGTGGGCTGGCCCCTTCCCACGATGACTCAACCCTTAGCAAACTTGGTGGTGGTAATCTGACCTGAGTTGGGTTAGCTTGGATATTTGGAAAGGAACCTGGGCCTTTGATCTGTGTACTTCTGTTTCGACGTCGTTGATCTTTTTACTTGCGGTTAGGGTTTCTGACTTGGATTTGAATGTGGTTGGTGGTGGCTAACTGTGGTTATTCATTTTGATCTTTGTGCATGGCTTTTGACCTTTGATCTGTGTACTTGTTGAAGCTTGATCGTTGATGCTTGATCATTGGTTAGGGTTTGTTAACTCCACTCTCGAGCTGGCTGTAGAAGTAAAATTTGAGCATGATGATCATTTTCATTTCATTTTTAGCTCGCGGGCGAAGCCCTAGCAAATTTTTTACAGACCGCCATTGTTTTGAACTCGAACTCGGATTTGATCTTACGAACTCGGTTCATTCGTGCTTCTTTTGAGTCTCGCTCTTTCGCATGATTTAATGGCCGAATCTCTCTGTATTTGTGTATTTATGAGGTCTGGAAGTTGAAATGATCTTGAGTATTGGCATATGATCTCTCTGAATTCGTTGTTGAGGTAGCTACCAAGGTTGTTCCATTTGAACTCTATAAATATAGCTTTGTTAAGCCTTATACACATATTTTCATCTTTTGTCCTGCAATATTTTCCTGAGCAATATTTTTTTGATCTCTTAGTTCGCCTTTACTTCAAACTCATTTTTGGTTGCTCATTTGGGTCTGCATTTTTGTGTGCTTCGGAGTTCTTTGAAGACTCTGCATGTCTCGAATTTTCCTGTAAGTGCCATTTTAGAATTCAAATACCATTTCATTTGAGCTATACTTCCGTATTTTCCTTCGTGGTGAGCCTTCGAGCTCGATTTGTTACCTAAAACTTGTCAATATCCATTTCTGAGCATGAAGTTTGTTTCTCTACTTAGAATGATGACTGCTATTGTTAAACTTGTAGATCTGTATATTCTAAGAAATGGGTATTTGAAAAGGAACTTGAATAACTGAAACACAATGTTTTTAGGGATTTTTGTTTGTTTATTTCTCCTGGTTGGCCATCATTGTGAATGTTTTGAGCTTGGTTTTCTTAATACATTCGGATTTCTAAGATTTTTGAACTTGTAGTCGAGGAGTTCTACCATTCGGGCTTGATCTCTTCCATACATGATTGTTACCTCATCTGCGGACACTTTGATATTGGAGGCATAATGGTAGTCTGTCTCCTTCTAGCATCCCTGAGTAACCCGGGATCTCAAGCTTGAAAAACTACTTTTGTGACTCGTTGTCTGATTTACAACTTTTTAGGATTTGAGAAGTTTCATTTCAAATGGTGAGCTATTAATGTTTCTTTGACTTCTTGATACCTGTTGATGGGTTTTTCTGATACACTCAAGATCTGTACTTGCTGTTTGATTTCGTTGATCTGGTATATGCAAAATCCCTTGTATTTGACATTCCAGTATTGTTATTCCTCACCCTAGAGTTCTTCTTCTATCCATATTTGATTTCTTTGACTGGAACTTGCTCATTGCAAAAGAAACTATATATCTCTTCTTTCAGTTCATTTTTGAAATGCATATTTGTAACTTTGTAGTCGCACTTATACTCTTTGATATCTGCAGTAATTTTAAGCAATTCTTGATCTATTTTGATATCACTATTTGGCACAAGCCTTGATTCAGATACTTTACCCTGTTACTTTCATTGCATTTCTTTAATTTCAGTTTGATATAGATCTTTGGAAAAGTTGTAAATGTTGATTTTATAGGGTGAAGCCTGCTAATTTTTTTCTAGAATTATCTCTCTTTAAAAACATTTTCAAACTAGACATGCTCCTTGCTTGCAAGTATCCCTCTATTTTCGAGAAGTTGAGCTCATGAAGACCTGTAGCTTAATCTGGTATTTGCTTGTATAGCTACTATATGATGATCTTTTATGCACATTGTATATTCTATAGCTTACTTCAAACTATTGTTATGAGACATATTTTTTCACCTGTAATGGCTTCTGCTTATGTTGTAGATGAGTACAAACTTGCTTGAATTGATATATTTCATTGATATTTGTAGTGATACTATTCTCTCATATATGCTTTATTAAGAAAACTATAACCTTAGAAAAATTGAAATTTGTGAGTTTATCTTGGAATTTCAATTCATTTCATTATTTAAGCTATAAAGAATTCTTTTCTGCAATTATATACTACTTTTCCTTTCATTACAACTTTGATATGTATGTTGAAAAATCTGAAATATTGATTTTATATGGCGAAGCCTTGTCAAATTTTTTCCAGAATCTTCTCTCTCATCCTATTTCAACTGTAATCCTTTTGCTTTTAGCCTCAACTTTTTGAAATCTGATTCTGTTTGTTCTTTACAAACTGAAAAGTATGCTTCTACCTTCCATTCTCTCTTCCGAGCTCTAACTTCTTCCATTTGCAGAATGTTTGCTAAACTTTGAGTTGCACTCTTCCTTCTTCTTAGCATGTACTTATGACTTATTTATTTATTTCTTTGGTTGTAACCTATACCTGCACACTTAGGGAAACAGTTAGGAAATATTTAGGCCTTTTGGCCTCTCTTATGTCCATGTTTTCTTCTTCTCTTTTCACTTTCTTCTTTCTGAGTGATTAAAGCATGCATGTAGTTTTCCCTTCAAGTAGAATACATCTCCTGCTTAGGAGAATATTCATATGCACGAAGTAGGATAGTATAGGAATATGGTTTGATCCTTGAGCTCGTGACTGATGATTGATTTTTTTTTCTTTTCAGGTACCATGACTTGAGGATGAAGGAGCTGGCATGGAGATGCTCTGCACAAAGAAGAATATACAAGGCAATGATGGGTTCACCCTCATACTCCTCTGCTTTCTCCTTCATGCATGTGTATCTTTCTTTTCAGTAGTTGTACTTTACTTTTCAGTTACATCCCATGGCTTGTATGGGAAACATTTGACTCTCCTTGTGAATAAAACATTGAATTCTATAAATGAGTTGTATATCTCTTTCTGCATTTCTACTTTATGTATGGATTGTATAATGAACTAAACAACTCAGTAACATAGTTGAATGTATTAATCGTAAAGGAAAGACCATTGAGTAGAACTTGTAACATTCAGTAACAAACTCTAATTTTCTGAGATCTACACTTACGTATGTTGTTCCAAAACCTTACACTTCACCTATTACGCAATTGGACATTCTCATCAAGACAACATAATTGTCATTTGGGGCTTGTGTTCTTTTCTTTGAGGATAGTCATGAAATTGTAGACTATGTGATCTCATTATGTTTTTAACATCACACATAGCTGAAGATTTCATGTAGTCTTTTAAATAAATCAATAGTAACGACATAATATGATGTGATCTCCCTAGCTTAGGTATTCTTCACCTATTCTATCCATCGTAACAAAGTTTTGAGTTGCTCATTTTTGCACAAGTGCAAAAATTGTCAACACTTCCTCCATTGAAAAGTGGTTTTGTTCAACTATGACCAGTTGCGATGTGGAGGCGGCGGTAGCGTGTAGAAGATAATACCAATTTTTCACGAGTTTATGCATTTCTCTTCCAAATGGGTTTTATATGGGTAGAAGATTTGAAAACATGCGTTTGTTAGCAGATTTGTATTTTGAAAGTATATTGAAACTAGAGCATGTATTCCATATTTTTCTTTAATGGTTGTTGATGCCCATGTCTCTCGCATATGGATGTCTTGCTCTGCTTAGTGTTCTATTAGCGTGTATTTCCGATATATTGTAAAATATTAATCAACTAATTAAATCTTGTTTTATGAATTCTCGGATTTACAAATGAGGCCACCCCCTCCCTCTTAATAAAACATTTATAAATGAAACATAGTGCTCTAGGTACCCACAACAATAACAAGTGAATACAAAATAGCCACATTCACTCTCTCAAGCAAGTTTTTTTATTGTTGTCTCTTTACCTCTTTTACTTTTGAAGATTTACCCACTTTTACGAAAGTAAAATTTAAACTTTCTTGGTTGTGAAGGCATGTTTTGATGCCCTTAAACATTGCATCGATGGACCCTTTGTATAATCTCTTTAATCACTCGTACACAATTGGAATTCTAGTAATTTTGTAGAACCAACTTATTTTTATACCAATACCTATAGAATCTACTAAAGGCATACACCTAAAAATGAGGGGATACGAGCGACTAAACACAACACCTAGAAAGGTCATTTTCCTAATTTTAGCTTTCATGTTTTCCTTTCTACTTTGCTTTCAAATAATACATGTTTCATTTTACATACGTGTTTTCTTAAAGTCACTTGCAAGATTTGTGATGTCAAAAAAATCCTCGTTACCGATTATACATATTTGTGGTTTAAAAAATCTTTGAGTTTTATCTCCAGAAATACCATGATAACATGAGTCTTAGCTCTTTTTAAACATATAAAAGATATTATTAAGGGATATTTCATTTTTAAAATGATTATTGGTTGGTCATTTCAACAGTTCTCTTAGATTTTTGTAGCTAGAAAGGTTGTTTTTTTATCATGTTACTCTGGTAAGATCTTCCACGTCACTTTTATAATTGTTTTTGTCTACAATAACATTTCTAAATAAAGTTACAAGTCTAGGTATTTAGTGTTACTATATTACACTACATGGTTAGTTCTATTTATCATGGTAAACTTTATATATATATATATATATATAAAATTATATTATATGATCAAATTTGAAAGCTTTCCTATATTTTATTTTGAAGGGCTGCGTTAATCTGACCCTTCATAAGTGATAAGTTAAATAATCGTTTCCCTTTAATTGAAGAAATAAAATCTTAATTTTTAT
The DNA here is from genome assembly GCA_018340775.1 of Taxus wallichiana var. yunnanensis. NCBI lineage: Eukaryota > Viridiplantae > Streptophyta > Pinopsida > Cupressales > Taxaceae > Taxus > Taxus wallichiana. The sequence continues at coordinate 145,796,185 of CM031241.1, forward strand.
TATTGGTAAATGGTTTTTGGGAGGCACCATACCCAAACAAAAAAAAGTTTCAAAAACTAGATTTCAAAGAAATATTAGAACAAAAGCATTAACATCCATCCAACGAGAAGCATGAAAATAACAATCATGTTGCAACACAATAGCTTTGAAAACATGAAACCATCAAATATTGAAAACAAAAGAGAAATAGATTTTTCAACAATCATGTTGCAACACAAACACAATAGCTTTGAAACCGCATGAAACCATCAAATATTGAAAACAAAAGAGAAATAGATATTTTCAAAGTTCCTTGTTCGGACCATTGGTAGATTTTAGTTTTCATGTCCTTTCTTTCTCATGTCCACCACCGTCCACTCCTCGTTATCTTCTTTCATGAAGGCTAGAAGAACAACTTCAAGAGTCTTAATAGGGATGTGACCCTTAAGCAATGATGCAAAATCCATCGTAGATTCAATAATTACCCCTTGATTAGAGGAATCTTGTGATATCCCGAGAAAAGTCAAGAGGATTAGAGAACAAATGGATGGTTTTAAAGACTTTATTTTGCCTCCTCTAAAAATGTTGATTTTCATTCGAGACCGCTAGGTCGATCTGCACTAAATTTCTCTTCCTAAGAATCACATATTATTTGGGAATAATATGATTTTTCCTTCACGTAAGGACTTGAATTATATTTCAATGGTATCTTGTTTTCCTCTTGAATCATCCCAGGAGCTCAGGAATCTTATTGAAGGTTAGGTGAATTTTTACACTACAAGCTCCTTGAGTCTTCAAGACACACTTTCTTTGTTCGATCCCAAACCTATCAAAAATTACAAAAATTCCCTAAACTTATACCATTGCACTTTATTCTCTTTAAAAATAGCCTCATATGACTTTGGGCCTCTTGATGAGCTACGGAGAATGAAAACCTAGTTTAGAAAGGCTAGGGAAGCCTCTCAGGCTTAGCACAAATTTCCACTATTGACGACATTTCAATGAATGAAATGGGTGACCTCATGACCATATTTAAAATACTTATGGAGATTTTTATCACAATATGAGTTCCCTCGGTGATGGGAAGGGTATGACATAGAAGGTAGGTTGACCGGAGGTTGACTCGAGGGGCTTTGGTCAAATGTTTTGACACCTGGGGGATAGTTGTCATGTTTCACCATTGAATTTTTTCCTTGAAAAATATCATGAAAACACTAGGCTAGGATTATTTTTGGTGCCCAACAATCCTGGTGATTTTAGGAAACATCTGTTCGAAATTGTCCCTTAAACACCCTCAAAGAAAAATAAGCTATAAATTTGAAGGGTTATTTATTGGTCTCTGTAGAACCTTGAAAAGTTTTGTCTATGCGTAAACCTCCATGTTGAGAACCTCTACAAAATATTTTCCCCAGTTCAATTCAGTTTTCTTGTTGTCCCATTGTTTGTAATGGTGTAAAATACTTCTTTTTGAGTCAATGTAGGGCTTCTCAATCCTATATTTTGCAAACAGAATCTTGTGGCACCAAACAGACTGTGCCCACACATTGGGGTGGGTTGGTAAACACAAAGAGAGTCTTCATTTTAGTTCCTAATGATCCTAGCGCTTCCTACTAACATCATTTGGGCATATTCCCTTAAGATCCATGAGAGAAAAACATGTTATAAATTTGACGATTGATTTATCGGTCTCAATGGAACCTTGAAAGGTCTTATTTAAACCTACACCTTCGTGTTTAGATCATCTATGAAGGTCTGTCTCAATTTTCCCCAATTCAATTCGATTCTCGCTATCCAATTTTTATAATGGTGCCAAATACTTTAGTTTGAGTCATTAAATATCAAATTTCAAGCATAATGTTCATGTTTCTAAAATTGATAGCGTAAATGGTACTATGTACATTACGTTTTAATGGAATGCGTCCCCATTTTATTTTTGAATGTAAGAAATGATGAATTCATCAATTTACGAGAATGTGCAAGTACATCTCTCAACCCTATCAGTGATAATGTTTTGCTTAAAAGATTGTATAATTTTTTAAAGGCTAGATATGATCATTGTAGGTGTAAATAGGATCTACAAACTATTATCCAAATAAGCCCCTGCTTATTTTGGCTAACTTTCCTTCATTCTTTCCTTCTTTGTGCCTCGGTTGAATTTTTTTCACTTTTTGGGGACTCAAAGTTTTTGGATATGGCTTCATCGAGATAGATAATTTTCTTACCTTTCGAGAAAGGTAAAATTTTCCTCCTAACTCGTATTTTGCAAGTTATGGCTCGGTGAAGTTTTGGGGAAATTTTCCTTGGGAGGCCGCATGACAATAGGGACGATGACATGTGTCATGGCAGAGCAAAGCGGGCGTCGGGGAAGTTAGAGTTTTGACGCTTTGGTCGATTAGTGCAAAGGGAAGATTTTGGCCCGAAAGCCTGTAAGGAGATGAGAATGTGCCACGTGGTAGGCGAGAGGTCGGAGTGGTGGGATAACTTCGGGTTTTGGTGAAGGGATCAAAGGTGTCAAAGGGGAAAATCCAAGCGAAAGCCCACCGAGCAATAAAATGCCGCCACGTGTCTTGTCGGAGGCGGGGGTCGGAGCGGTGGAGGGATCTTGGAATTTTATCTAAAGTGGTCGATGACATAAAGGTAAAAAATGAAGCGAAAGCTCGCCGAGCAGCCAGGTGGTGACATGTGTCCCGAAGCGGCGGGGGCACAGAGTAATTTTAGAAAATTTTCCAAATTAAAAAAAAGGGTAAAATGATTGTTTGAGCCCGCAGAGCAACCTGACATGCCATGTGCCGAGGAAGAGGTCGGGCGGTGGAGCTTTTTGGGGATTTTTCCCAAAATTGAAAAAAGGGGAAAAATTCAAATTTCGGCCCGTGAACCCATTTTTGCCCTAATTTTGCCAAATTTTCCCTAAATCCTCGAGAGGGCCATATCTTTCAAATCGAGCTCGTTTTTTCAAGATTTTGGTTTCATTGGAAATCTATTGAAATTATCTACACAATAGTCTATTCAATTTTGATTTTTGGCAGAGTTTCGTGGGATAAAAATGAAGAAATGCCTCTGGCATGGGAAAAAACAAATGAACACTCCCAACCACCAAAATTAATGGAGTTTGACTTCTCTTTTGCTCTGCGAAGAAAAATACATGGGGATTTGAGTTTTTTATCGAGCCCATCAATTTGTAATAAAATTTAATACTCATGTCGGTGGTTGAATGTGGATTTTGGAAATCTTACAATCTCCGCTCGATTTTCTTTGTTTTATATGCTATAGGGGTCGTTTTCAAAGGGTTGAACGTTTGTTTCTTGCGAGACTCCCCTCTTCCCCTTGGCACATGAATTTGAGGATTTTCAAACCTTCCATGGAACCTGTGATACATTTTTGTCTTTCTGCCAGTGTAATGCATTGTATCAGATTTGGGAATGGTAATGCATGTTTTGTGAATGATCCCCCAATCCTCTCGTGTTTATTATTGTTTTCTCGGTCTTTCATTACATTACGAAATATGTGCATGCTTGGTGTTACATTTATATGATTTGTGTTTATTTGCAAGATAGATGTTCATCACTCCTTTGGTGTATCACCATTTTTACTTAGTTTTATTTCCTTTTTTGCATCCTTTATCTCTATCTACTTGGAATTTAGAGTAGGATTTAGTATTAAACCTATGAAAATTCATGCATACACCTAAACAGAGGAGTAAGAACCAGATTCAATCTAGAGAGTTTTCTCACCTTGCAAGGTCCCACACCTTGGAGAAAACGCAATGTTGTGCAATCACACTAAATGACCCAATTATAAACTGCATATCTGATGGTCATTTAGGGGGTGTTGTAGATTTACACTAACAGTTTTGGCACACCTGGTGGGACCTTAGAGGTCTTCATCTTCATTACAAAAAAGTTGACGTGTATTTGTTGTAAGTTTCTTACTTGAAAAGAGCCCTGATTTACACATCTGGTGACTCCAAAAGGATAGAATCAAGCTGGTTTGATAGTCAGTCTAAAGATTCATGAGAAGAATCCAAACAAGGTCAAGGGCTAGAGAAGAGGAATATTCGTGAAGGGTAGTCATTACCTCCGGGTGATCCACAACCTTCCATCACTCCACAAGGTGTTCATGCAAGCAAAATGCAGTTCTAAATGTGCAAGGACAGCCCAAACCACCTCTAGACCTGTCTCAAATGCCGTTGTTGCATCCCATGTACAAGAGAAGAATGTGCAAATTAAAGGACAACAAAGGGATGTTTCAACCCCATTTAGCATCATTGAACAAATGAAGAAGACAAATGTGAACATTTCTATGTGGGAGTCACTATCCATCCCAAGCCAAAGGGATCTACTACAAGCTTCCATGAAGAATTGGTTAACCTCAAATCAACAAGCTCATATGCAAGATAAAGTACTCACAAATGCTACTCGGCTGAGGAAATCTTGGAGGACAACAAGGTAAAATTTTGAAGCCCCCTCCATTCTATGTTTCATTGATCATTGGGGATAAACTAGTACATATTTGTATGATTGATTAAGGGCAAGTAGTTACTGTGATTCCCAAGCAAATAGCTGATCATTTGGGCCTCCAATATGAATTCATATCCAAGGGGTGACATAATTAGATGGGAAAACAGTAGCCATAGTTGGGGTAATTAAGGATTTGAGCCTCACTTTGCATGCATGCCCCAATGTCACTGTTTTGCAAGATGTGTCAGTGATAGATTTGCCACCACTTTTGCCATATGTTTGTCAAGGGATTTCACTGCTAAAAATTGGCTACTTATCTCTTGATTGGTCACACATGTTGTTTAGGACAAGGTATGGAGCCAAGGCCACAATCAGGTCTGAACCTATTGCAAAATTTCACGTTTAGCCTCATACTCCAAGCCCAATCAATGCCAACTATTCAAAATTTGATCAAGAGGACTATCCAAGCACACATGAAGTTGATACCAAAGTTAGAAACATCCTAGATTTGACTCTTGATGAATGGGTAAAGAAAGGTACATGCTTTTGATCCCTACAAGGAAATAGAGGAATCTAAACTAGGAGTCTATTACATGCATAAAGAAAATCAACATATTCTAGCATCATCAAGCCAGACCATAAAGATGACAATGAGGTATGACAATGTTGTTCTTTGATGGATCAAGAAGTAGACAAGGTGTAGGAGTGGGAGCTATGCTTGTTTCACCTCAAGGCATTAAGTATTATTCAGCTTTTAGATTTCAGTTTCCATGTTCTAACAACATCGCTGAATATGAAGCTTTGATACACAGATTGCATTGGTCAAGAAAGAGAGGTATCTAAAAATTACAAGTCTTTGGTGATAGTGAGCTGATTGTTAATCAAGTTAAAGGACAACATGCTACCAAGAATGACCTGCTCAAGAGTTATAAGAATAGGGTGTGGGACCTCATTGAGGATTTTGAGGGCTTTGGCATCAACTCCATCCCTAGGAAAGAAAACCAAGCTGCTGATAGGCTTGCAGTAGTTGGAGCAAATTTTGATGTTGTGGAGAGTATCAAAAGAGATAAAATGTAGCCAAACATCCATGTGATTGTGAGGCCATCAGTGCCAAACAATGATGCAAGTTGGAAAGTGTTTGAGAGTGACTAACAAATTATCAATTTCTTGCAAGAAGAGGTTGAGTTCTTAGCCAAAAATCAGGAAAAGTTAGAACAACAGTATGGTGATCAAGTGGTACAACTGAGAACCAACAAACTACCAAAGGGACTTGTGACTTTAGAGTCTATTTTTAATCCTAATGATTAATTTAGGAAGGAGAAAGCAAACATCTAAATCAAGGGAGAGGATTTAGAACCCATCTCAGTTGGAGAGGGAAAGTCACTTTGAATTGGTAAAGTGGAAGCTGAGCAAGAAAGATATGAGTTCATATAACTTTTCCAAGAGTTCCGGATGTATTTTCTACGAGCTATGAAGACTTGAGAGGTTTAAATCCCAAGCTATCTCAACACACAATTGAACTAGATCAAGTGCCAAGCCCATCAGGCAAAAATAGAGACCGGTCAACCCCCGCACATTGAGCCTCTCATGAAAAAGGAATTAAATAAATTAATAGAGGCAAGTATCATATTCCCCATCAAGCATTCAAGTTGGGTTGCAAACTTGTTCCGAGTTAGAAAGAAGAGTGGAGAGATTAGGTTGTGTGTAGACTTTAGAGATTTAAATAGAGCATCCCTCGAGGACCACTACCCACTTCCTTCTATGGAGCAGATTTTGCAAGTTGTTGCTTTGGCTCGAGAGGTTTTCATTGCTAGATGGCTATTCGGGGTATAATCGAGATCATGGTAAAAGAAGATGATCAGTTCAAAACAACATTCACCACCAAATGGGAACCTATGCATATAGAAAAATGCCATTTGGGTTGTTTAATGCGGAGCTACTTTCAAAGGGAAATGGATATGGAGTTCAAGGATTGATCAATAAAATAGTGCTGATATACCTAAATGATATTATTGTATTTTCTAAAAATGTAGCAGATCATCTCTTTCATTTGAGACAAGTGTTCCAAAGATGTAGAAGATTTGGGGTATCCTTGAATCCCAAAAAATGCATTTTCCTAGCTCATGAAGGCAAGCTCCTGGGCCACATTATTTCCAAAGAAGGGTTAGTAATTGATCGAGAGGGTTGAAGCAATAAAACACTTGCCATTGCCAAAGCATAAGAAGGCTCTTCAAATTTTCTTGGGAAGAATCAATTTTATTCGAAGGTTTGTTCCAAACTTTTCAGTCTTTGTCAAGCTAATAACTATGATGTTGAAGAAAAGTATGGCATTCAAATGGACAGCTAAAGGTAAGGCAAGTTTTGAGGTAATCAAAGAAGCTATCTCACAAGCTCCAACTCTCATTAACCTAGATTTCTCCAAAGACTTCATCCTTTATGCATTTGGCGGTGATGATACAATTTCTGCAATTTTAGTACATGAGCGAAGAAAATGTAGAGCAGTCAATTACCTTCTTTGGCCTAAGTTTGGAGGACTATGAAGTAAGATATTCCTTCATTGAGAAGCATGTTCTTGTAGTGATTAGGAGCTTGAATAAATTTAAGCATCTAGTTTCAAAAAACAAGGTTCAATTGTTGGTTTCTCATGTGGGAGTTAAAGAACTTCCTCCTCAACAAAGATCTAAATGAAAAACGTGCAGGGTGGATTACTCATGTCATGGAGTATGAAATTGAGATCAAAGTCACCAAGCTGGTCCGAGGAAAGGGATTGTGTGAGAAATTGGCCTTGAGCCAATCAATTGAAGCAAGCAAAGAGAAGAATGTTGTTTTGGTGTTGTAAGATAGCCAAGAACAAAGAGATGTTCAAGAAGAAAATGGTGGCATGCTCACTCCTTGCTAGACCCAAGACATAATGCACTTCTTACAAATAGGCCTATGCCCTCTAGAGATGAACAAAGCCAAAAGAAGACACTTCAGATTGTAGGCTATTCCGTATGCACTTGTTGATGGTGTCTTGTTCAAAAAGGATATCAATGGAGTGTTGTTGAGGTGCATTGAGACAAATCAGATTGAGAGAATGTTAGAAGAGTTCCATGGTGGATCAGTTGGGGGGAATTTTTCTCCAAGAGTGACAACTCTCAAGATCATGAAGGCTGGTTATTATTGGCCCAAAATGTTTAGTGATTGTTATGCGTGGATCAAGAGGTGCAAGAATTGTGCATTCTTCACAGGCACAAAAAGATTAGCAGCACTTCCATTGCACCCAATCTCAGTTGACCAGCCATTTATGCAATGGGGTTTGGACTTCATTGGAGTCATTAATCCAAACTCAAGCCAAGGGCACAAGTGGATTCTAACAACAACATACTACTTCACCAAATGGATTGAGGTGGTGGCACTCAAAGAGGCAAATGAATCCAACATTCTAGACTTCTATGAGGGGATAGCAACCATATTTGGTACACCTGTCACTATAATATCAGATAATGTGTTGGTATTCATAGGATCAAAGGTAACTGAATGGGCTATCAGAAATGGAATCTATTTGAGAACTTCATCGAACTATTACCCCCAAGGTAATGGCCAAGCTGAGTCCACCAACAAGAATCTATTAAGGATCATCAAGAGGAATCTTGATGAAAATCAAAGGACTTGGGACACTAAGCTCAAATCAGCTCTATGGGCTGATAGGATAACTCCCAAAAGATCCACAGGTAACTCTCCATTATGACTTGTTTATGGGAAAGAGGTAGTCTTGCCCATGTCACTTGAGTTGCCAACATTGGAACTAATGAAGCAATTGGAATTGTTGGAGTTTGAACCCATGGAGGTTAGATATGCAGAACTAATGGAACTCCAAGAAATTAGAGAGCATGCAGCCCAAACAATGGAGAAGGACCAAGCTTTGATCAAGAGAAGCTTTGATAGGAAAGCTAAAGCTAGAACCTTCCAAGTTGGAGATCTAGTATTGAAATGGGATGCAGACCGAGCAAAGCCAGGAAGGCATTCAAAGTTCGATGCCATTTGGAGTGGCCCCTACATGGTCACAAAATGCAAGAACAACAATGCATTCCAATTGTCTACATTGGATGGTGAAGAACTGCAGATTCCAATTAATGGAATCCATCTAAAGCATTGCTACTAGAAGGGAAAATTCTCACCTTGTACATATTAGCTTAGATTTTTATTCCTCCAAGTGCTTATGCACATTGTTTTTTTATAACTTAGTTTTATATTTCCCTAAGTGCTTTGGCACAAGTTTTGTTGCCTCGAGGATGCATCTTTTTGTAGGCCATGTTCCAGATCAAAGTAATGTTCTACTCTCACAATTTTCATTTTAGAGATTTTCTAATGAGTTGAGAGAAACAAGCAGTTAAGTTGATGACTCCATTGCCCAATGGATTGCTTCAGGCAGTTGGTCACTTCATCTAGCAGGAAGATAACCCCTCTGAGTTGCCAAAATTGTTATCCAAAATAAGCCCCCTACTTATTTTGGCTAACTTTCCTTCATTCTTTCCTTCTTTGTGCCTCAGTTGATTTTTTTCACTTTTCAAGGACTCAAAGCTTCTAGGTATGGCTTCATCAGATAGATAATTTTCTCACCTTTCCAGAAAGGTAAAATTTTCCTCCTAACTCCTTGTATTTTGCAAGTTATGGTTCGGTAGGGTTTTGGGGAAATTTTCCTGCGGAGGCCCCAATGACAATAGGACGATGACACGTGTCATGGTGGAGCAGCGGGCGTCAGGGGAAGTTAGAGTTTTGATGCTTTGGTCAATTGGCGCAAATGGAAGATTTTGGCCCGAAATCCTGTAAGGAGATGAGAAGGTGCCACGTGGTAGGCGGGAGGTCGGAGCGGCGGGATAACTTCAGTTTTTGGTGAAGGGATCAAAGGCATCAAAGGGGAAAATCCAAGCGAAAGCCTGCTGAGAAATAAAATGCTGCCACATGTCCTGTCGGAGGTGGGGGTCGGAGTAGCAGAGGGATCTTGGAATTTTCTCCAAAGTGGTCGATGACGCAAAGGTAAAAAATGAAGCGAAAGCCTCGCCGAGCAGCCAGGTGGTGACATGTGTCCCAGAGCTGCGGGGGCGTAGAGTAATTTTAGAAAATTTTCCAAATTCAAAAAAGGGGTAAAATGATTGTTTGAGCCCGTAGAGAAACTAGAGCATGCCACATGTCAGCGAAGGTCGGGCTGGTAGAGATTTTTGAGGATTTTTCCCAAAATTGAAAAAAGTGGAAAAAATTCAAATTTCGGCCCGTGAACCCATTTTTGCCCTAATTTTGCCAGTTTTGCCCTAAATCTTCAGAGGGCCATATATTTCGAACTAGAGCTCAGTTTTCTCGATTTTGGTGTCATTGGAAAGCTATTGAAATTATCTACACAATAGTCTATTCAATTTTGATTTTTGGTAGAGTTTCGTGGGAGAAAAATGAAGAAATGCCTCTGGCATGGGAAAAAACACAGGAACGCTCCCAACCACCAAAATTAATGGAGTTTGACTTCTCTTCTTGCTCTGCGAAGAAAAATACATGGGGATTTGAGTTTTTTTATCAAGCCCATCAATTTGTAATCAAATTTAATACTCCTATTGGTGGTTGAATGTGGATTTTGGAAATCTTACAATCTCTCGATCGATTTTCTTTGTTTTATATGCTATAGGGGTCATTTTTCAAAGGGTTGAACGTTTTGTTTCTTGCAGACTCCCCTCTTCCCCTTGGCACGTGAATTTGAGGAGTTTCAAACCTTCCATGGAACCTATGACACATTTTTTCCTTTCTGCCAGTGTAATGCATTGTATCAGATTTGGGAAATGGTAATGCATGTTTTGTGAATGATCCCCCAATCCTCTCATGCGTTTATTATTGTTTTCTGGTCTTTCATTGCATTCTGGAAATCTGTGCATGCTTGGTGTTACATTTCTATGATTTGTGTTTATTTGCAAGATAGAAGTTCATCACTCCTTTGGTGTATCACCATTTTTACTTAGTTTTATTTCCTTTTTTTGCATCCTTTATCTCTATCTCCTTGGAATTTAGAGTAGGATTTAGTATTAAACCTCTATAAATTCATGCATACACCTAAATAGAGGAGTAAGAACTAGCTTCAATCTGGAGAGTTTTCTCACCTTGCAAGGTCCCACACCTTGGAGAAAACTCAATGTTGTGTAATCACACTAAATGACCCAATTCTGAACTTCATATCTGAAGGTCATTTAGGGGGTGCTGTAGATTTTCACTAACACAAACCTTATCACAAAAGTTTAGCTATTGAAATTGAATTTTACTTCAAAAAATCCATTATATCTTTCTGAGACCATGTTTAAACCCTACCTAGGATTTTAATGAATTTTGTTTTTCAGGGATTTCCAAACTTTTGAAAGGCCTGAATTGAAACTCCAAGGTCTAATAAAGGATATAAACATAATTTTAGGGTTTGGATTTGAGGTGATACACTCCCCTATTCACATTTTCATCCAATTAGATCCTTTGCATATCTCATCACCTTATAGACCCATATCTTTGTGTTCTTTACATTCTCCTAATGTTCATAGCTTCATTCAAGCCCCTCACACACTCACTCCATTTACCAAGTAGCTTTCTTCAATTCTCTAAAAGTTGTTTGATGCCAATCTCATCACTCTCCCTCCCTAAACCACCCTTGACATTACGGTGTTCCTCCTATGACACGTGTTCCTATTACCATAGTGGCAGTCACTCCACTGAATCATGTACCCAACTATGTAATATCATTCAAGACCTTCTCTATAAGGGGGACATTGTTGTTGATCCTACATCTCCACAACCTTCACTTATTAACACTTATTGAATCACTTCACACAATATTGCTCATGTCGTTTCATCGCTTTCTTTATGGATTTGATGAAACAGATAATGTGATGGGTCAAGGAGGAATACTTGTTACAATGGTCGATTGGAGGTCGTGCACGTGTTCTAACTTCTTGATCCAATGGTAAGCTGTGATAGCTTCCTTTTGGATAGGAGGAACTACCTGAAACAAAAAAAGACCACAAAAGAGAGTTAAACAATATATGTCAGTGGGCTACCTAGCGTGTTCTATATTCAGGAAGTATGATACTTCCTTGATGGTTGTCAACCCCTTTGTTTAATACAATTTAATGCAATAAATAATATAGATAAATAAAATCCTATTGTAGTTGATGTGATTTAGGTATCTCATCCAAATATAATAAGCACATCTAATATAACGAGGCTAGGTTATGATCGGATCACGGAAGTAGGGTAAGTAGTCAAGAGTCTTTGAGCAGTCGGGTCCGATTCTAGGTGGCTTGAATTTCTTGGGTGTAGGTTATTAGGTTTTATTATTGGCGGGATTACCAAAATATAGAGACCGAGCATCGGTGAGGTATGACCAACAATGGTTAAGAGGAACCTCAGATAGTTAAGGTGGGATAGTAGAAGTTCAATAAAGCTGGGTTTTGAGAACTTTTTGAGGTAAGACCATGGGTGTGAGGAAAATGGCTAGGTTTGCAATGGTGTTGGGGGTACTTAGAGGTATTCAGGAATCAAGTATAGGTGATTAAATGATTGTGGGTGATGGAATGGTTTGATTCACAAGAAGGTAACAAGGGTGGGATGAAAAATGCAAATAGATGTTGATAAATAGAGATGAAGAAACTTTATAATCGAATAAGTATGTAATGATGCAGGTTAGAGATACACTTATTGGTGTTTGCAGATTTTATGGCTGGATGATGGTGATGGTTCATCTGTGGAATGGTGCTCAGTGTCGAGAGTGCTTCTCGGAATGCTACTGTGCATGCAAATGCCTTCGGATCGTCTTGGTGCCGGATATGGCTATCTAGATGTGTGAAAGGGCTTTGGTTCTTGCTTGCATGTAGATCTCCTTCATTCTAACAACTTGAGAATGTGGCTAACCTCTCAAACAAGGTTACCAAAGTGAATATATGGTAGCCGATGATGGTTTAGGGTGATCGGTGTCGGTTTAGGGTTGACTAGCGTCGGTTAAGGCAAGAAATCCTAGGTTTACTAAAAATGACAAATCTTGGTAATATTTTTGGCTAGGTCTACCTATTCTTGCGGATCAAAATGGGATTTTGCACTTAGATAACTAGGAATATGGTTAGAGGAAGAATAGGCATGTGATTTTAGGGTTGAACTAAGTCTTAGTTAATTAAGGTAGGTAGGACTAAGTCTTAGTTAGTTATGGTGAGTGAATGTTGAGTCTTAGTAAAGGGAAATATGCTAAAAATAGGTTTGTGATGAGGTGTCTAGGTGAGGGGGTGGGATGAGGTGTCTAGGTGAGGTGGAAATTAGTTTTAATTAAGGTAATTAAATAATGAATGAAGTGAGGATGAGTATTAATTTAATTATAAATAATTAAACTAATATTAATGTGGGGTAAAAGGGTCATGGTTAGGTGAATATGTTTATGTTGGCTATTTAAAAAGGGACCAAGGGGAGTGTGACCCAATTTTGGTGTCAACATTTTCCCCTTTTTGTTGAATAGCTTGTATTGGTAAGCTGCGCCGACAAAAAACAAGAAGTGATTTCCCCATGTGTGGGTGAAGGTGATCCCCCTCAAACCAGGCATTGATGAGGTGTAATACAGAATTGATGAGTGGTTTGATAAATGTGTAGTTGGTGAAGATAGATGGTTAAGGGTATGAATAGTATGGGAAAGGGTGATGGTCAATTCGGGTAATAGGTAATAGGCAGAGGTCGGAATCAGGTCATGGGTAATGACAATCAAATACACACACATGTATAGATTGCAACACGGTACCAGGTTGAAGAGTGTGAAAACTCTACATCGTCAAGGTCGATAGGTTTATCCAAACAAGGGTGACATGATTTAGGTATCAAGGTATAGGATTTGGTTTGAAAACAAAACGTAGGTCAGGTGCAAGAACATTTAGGTATGTTTTGGTACACCAAACGTTTGTTCAGGATAAATGGCATGACAATAGACAAGGTATGGTTGGTAGGCTAAAACAACATAAGTAACAACATCGCAAGGTATAATGAGTACATAATGTCAATGGTCACACAAAGTAGGTCATGTTCAGGTAAAATGGGTCATGACATGTGTAAGGCCAAGGTATAGGTAGTGTGGGCTCATAAGTATGGTTCCATAGGTGTTTGGAATGATAAAAGGTGTGTGATCACTAATGGTTGTAGGAAAAAGGAAGCTTAGCAATGACAAATAGTTATAAGGGTTGATCGATGCGGTTATAGGGTGACCGATGTCGGTTACCGAGGGCACAAATATGGCTGGCGTCGGTCAAGTCGGGTTGGGTTTATAAAATAAAAATATGTGACTTTGGAAAAAATGACAGATTCGCTTGACCTTTTATACCTTTCTGAGAGAGAAGGAAAAGGCATTGTCTTGGTGAGGTGAGGTGGAGATTACAATTTTGTGACAGGAGCTAGTAGACGGGTCCACGAGATTGGTGTGGTTGATTGTGATTGGTTGGAGGTGAGGGGTGGATTGGGGTATGAAAAGGTAGGAGAGGGCTCGGGTGGGCCACCGGTACAATGGCCAAATGTGCCACCATGTAGACAACACCAAGATGAGGTAGGATCTTGCCCTATCTATGCATTTATGTTTAAAAACGAGGTATGGAAATCAGGTTGGGTAAAATTGTGTTAGGTGGGGGTTGATTTTGAATTTAGGGTTAATATTGAGGTAATGAGGGAAGGGGGAGGTCCCATGTAGGGTAAATAGGGGTGGGAATGAGTTTATGTTAGGTTGGGGTAGAGAGATGGGTAGGTAGTTAGGGTATTTTGTCAATGTTGTTTTTGGGAAATGGTGGGGGTTTGGGTTTTGAAATGCTAGAGAGGCGCGTCGGTCAAGGTGGTCGATGTCGGTCGGACATAGCCGACATCGATCAAACAACATGTGATCGATGTCGATCATGATGGACCGATGTTGGTCGGCATTTGAGAAAAAAATAGATCAAGAAAGGGTTATGGTGGGAGGGAAAGATAGTTAATGAGGTATAAAGGCAAGTGTGGTGAGAATAGGTAGGGTAAAAGGTATATATGATACGAGTTGAGGGGTGGGAAAGTGGGATGGGGAAAGGGGTAGGTTGTTAGGGTTGGGGAAATAAATAATAAGAGTGACAAGAATAGGTTAGTCGGGTAAGTGATATGTTAGGTATGGTCAAGACTTAATAATGGTGTGGTTTGTTGGGTGCAATCTAGGGACTAGCTTTAGATGAGAGACAAGGTACCACCAATGTTATCGGTGGTACGAGGAGTGTGATGACAGAGGAGTGGCATCATGTTATAGATGTTAGCCTTATTAGGGTCAGACGATACATGCACATAGTTCGGGAGCCGAGCTTGATGGTCGCACTCATCGATAGATGGGATTTAGCGACCAACACATTTCATCTATTGATGGGTGAGATCACAATCACCCTAGAGGACGTGTACATGATCTTGTGGTTACCGATAGTGGGGATGTAGGTTTACTCTATTTCTTCAGAGGCATCAGAGGAGTTGATGTTGATGGTGTTTGGAGAGGGGATGGCAGAGATGAGGTTCCATAGTGCGAGCCTGAGCTATGGAGACATGTACATGGCCCATCCTGAGGAGATGAGGTTAGTGGTCCTAATCATAGAGGCAGTGTGTTATTTTGCGTTGCCAAATTTAGAGGGTGGGAGATTACCATGGGCATTGATGGGAGTTCTCCATGACATGATGGAGGATAGGACCCATTTTCCTTAGGAAACAACATACATACTTGGTGCAGTTATAAAAGGAGTTATGGGCCTACGGTGGGTTCTGAGAGGTTCATTTTGTGATGTACCTTTCTTCTTCTTGCACGGCATACGAGCACATCATATGTGTGCGTCCGGTTGGTATGCTCAAGCTGGATGCATTCGTGGCGGCTTTTCTCGAGTTGGCTACAAGCGTTTGATGCATGTTGTTGGAGAGCGTAGGGATTCTTGGGCTACACACAATGTAGCATACTACCGGCGTATATTAGAGGGGTTTTCCAGAGTGGACATTATTTGGAGGCCGTATGTGGGATTCCCTTCCTACATGCAGATGGTAGTAGAGTTAGACAAGCTGCAGCTTCTCATATGGATACATAGGAACTGTGTTGGAGAGCATGAGATGATACCCGTAGATAGGGTCTGATGATAGTTTGGGCTGCCCCAAGATGTGCCTCCACCATTCCCTCAGTACAGGAGAGATGACATGGAGAGACATATGCCTTTACCACAGTTGACAATGTTGATAGGGAAGAAGGAACATGCGTAGTGTACCTTGGTGGATTGATGATGTTTGGAGTTACGAGATAGATAAAGATAGTGGTGGTCAACGTAGCTATGGGCATCATCACCGAGGCCAGGGAAACCAGACTTGATGACCCTTATAGTTTAGAGGGATACTTTGCAGGGGAAGGTTGCCACTTTACAAGCCCACATCACGGTATTATAGGGGTATGGCAGCAGTGCGAGGCACAAGTGGCCACATTATAGGCACAAGTGGTGGCATTACGAGGCCCAGATTACCCGAGGGACAAGCACCCGTAAAGGGTGAGGATGGAGATGAGGTAGGTAGCCACCCTTTAGGAACATGTAGTAGGGTTACATGGCCACTTGGTCACTTGCGCACAGATTAGATTGTGACCTTACGAGGCTCGAGAGTCACAACACAGGTAGCACCTCAGGCTCAGGGTGGGGTCCCATGGTACATGCATCAGCGGGATAGGGTACCATGGTATAGAGAGGAGGGAAGGGGCTCATAGGTATAGGGGCGAGACCACCAATAGAAGGGCAAGGTTCACGGGTTGTTTGAGACCCATGGCACCACCACAGACAATGTCGATGGCCAAATTCAAGGATGCCTTGAATGAGGCCAGGTACTACCAAGATCATTTGACTACTACCGGGATAAACGTCCCTTTCTATGTGGAGTACAAGGTATAATAGGCCTCGAGTGAGAGGACCAAATCTCGCACACATAATACAGAGAGAGTACGGGGCCAATGAGCCCATAGAAAGGGTTAGGGAGAGGCTACCAGCTCACGGAGGACGGACCTAGCTACAAGCCGAGGGAAAGGTGAGGATAGACCCATAGAGGGTGGAGAGATGGTGGCAGGGTGCTAGGCGGGGAGAGGAGGAGATAGATGAGACCGGCATGGACATCAGGTGGGGTGACAATTAGTCACCATATATGTTTAGGATATATATTTTTGTATATTTTTATTTATACCGGCTTGTGTGTGCGAAGATAACGAGGATGTACATGAGATTTTTATGATTTTTATTATTATACCAGCCTACGTGCCGAAGATGTTGAGACTGTATATGAGAGGCACGTGTATTGATTATGCTTATGTGCACATATGTATGGACACACAGATTCAGATGATTTATATAGAGATGGTGATATTTATGGTATGATGTTGTGTTTATGTTGTAAAATTTTCATTGTTATATGCATATGGGTGAAAACTAGGTGGATTAGGCATGATGGAGTCGAGTTGGTTTAGGCATGATGGAGTTAGATTGATTTAGGCATTATCGATTCAAGTCATTGAGGCATGGTGGAGTTAGGCTGGTTTAGGCATGATGGAGTCGGTCGATGTAGACATGATGAAGTCGGGTCACATGTAGGCATGTTTTATTTAGGTCATTGAGGCATGGTGGAGTCGGGTCGGTTTAGGCATGATGGAGTCGAGGTTGGTTTAGGCATGACAAAGTCTTGTTTTTAATTTTGATTTAATGTCCAAGTTATTGGTAACATGGGAAATAAATGATGAGTTATATGTAGATTTTCAAAATATGTGATATTATGGAGATGTGAAATGATTGATTGGATGTTTTTATGATTTGGTAACATGGTAGATATGTATGATTGTATTAATTTCCAAGGGTTGTAGAAAATGGAAACTAAGATAGAATATGAATAGGAAAATGGGGAAAATAGGTTAGGGTAGAGAGTGGTGAGATAACCTCCAAGGGCCCCATGCCCAAGAGTGTTGCCTACATAGCCTTGGAAAAAAGGGGCCTCGAGGTCGATGTAGTTATCCCATAAGCTAGGGAAGAATCGCGAGGTAGAGGAATGGGTTGGTAAGTTGTAGGTATGATTGAGTGTAGGTCATAGGAATGGTTGAGTTGAGGTCATAGGCATGGCTAAGTTGAGGTCATAGGCATGGTTGAGTCGTTTAAATTTAGGTGACGATGGTATGGTCTGTATAGGGTGATTAATAAGTAATGAAGAAAGTGAATGGTAAGAGGTGGTAAAAGAGCCGCCTAATTGATAAGAACCTTAATGAGTCTATCATACCAAATATTGGCTTATGAATGTGAGACCCTAAAGGCGTTGCATAATGGACTATTCTAAGGGTGAAGAAAGTCACATGATCACGAAATGTTGTAGTTGCGGCAAGTCCCTTGAGTAGATAGAACAATGGGGTGAGACAAAAATGAGGTGAAAATAGGTGGTTGAGCATAACTTAGTGTACGACAACATGTTTACGGAAAGAAACCCATGATCAAAAATAGGCAAGTCCATGACAAAAGTTATCATTTTCTTCATTTGTTTTTGTTTTTGATAGAATGATCGATGCGGGAAGTCTATATGGGATGAGTATATTATCTCCTTGAGGTCTTCGTGAAGCTGATCGATGCGGGAAGCTTCTGAACATTTTATTATATTTTTAAATGACTTTATATAGTTGTCCTTCGAGGGAGCAATCTATTTATAAAGCGAGATAAAGAGAAAAGATGTCCTTTTTGAGGGAGTCATCTTTTGCTGGAATTTTGACTCAAGGAGTTGCATCCTATTTTGTTTTTGGACGTTTAAGTCATGGACAAGACTATAAAGGAAGATGAGGTTCTTGTTTAGAAGACAAAACCATAGTACATAGAGGTTAACTATGAAAGAGATGGTTTCAAGTGACAAATGACCATGGGATTCCATCTTTGAAAAATATGAAAAGTATCCATGAGAATCATGCTTTGAGTAGAGCCTTGGTACTCATATTAAAGATAAGGCTGCAAAGTGACGGGTAATCACATGATTCTTGTTTAGTCGTTGATCCTCAAAACAAGTAACATGGAAGGTGAATGGTGCTCAAAGGACAAGTAGTCAATAGACAGAAGGTGATATAGGACTTGATGTCAACAATAAAATGGTCTAAGATGCAAGGTATTGAGGGGCTCAGGTTCGGGTTTACCTTCAAGTGAAGATAAATGATAAGCACCCGATCCATATGTATGAGTAACGATATAGGGTTCAAGCCAATTGGGAGAAAATTTTCCCTGTTTACTTTTCTCTTATTTGGTTACATGTTTATTTTCCTTCGAGGATGAGGTCACCAACTGGAAGGTTCGTTTGTGGACATGTTTTTCGTAGGCACGCTTGATACATTTTGGTAGATTTGGAGATGGTCAAACGCATTGAGATGATTCATCTAACAACTCAAGTTGCGCTAAACGGTCCTCGCGAATATCATTGTCATTGAGCATGTCTTGTAGTGAAATGCAAAGAGATGGAATCTTGACTTCGAGAGGCAAGATAGCCTCAGTACTGTAGACCAGAGAAAAAGGTGTGGTAGAAGTTGAAATGCGAATAGTAGTGCGATAAGCCCACAAGGTGAAAGGAATGTGTGTATGCCAATTCTTTGAGTATCGTCAACTACTTTCATAAGAATTTTGTTCAAGGTTTTATTGGTTGATTCCACTTGGCCATTTGTTTGTGGGTAATAAGGTGACGAGAAACTGAGTTCAATGCCAAAAGTGTCACACAACTTTCGTAGGGTTTTTTTATGAATTGTTTTTCATTATCAGTGATGAGGCGGTGAGGAACACCAAAGTGACAAATGATGTGATGGTTGATGAATTCACATATTTTCTTGGGTTTTTTAGAAATGAGGGGATTGGATTCTACCAATTTAGTGTAATATTTAGTAGTAGTTATAATCCATTGATGGCACTATGAAGAATGATGATTGATCTCTCAAAAGATCCAAACCCCATTGAGAGAAAGGCCAAAGGTCTCGTGCGACCTGTAAGGCATGACTAGGTGTGCGATGAATATTAGCATATTACTGACATTTCACACAACGTTTGACAAAGTCGAAATAGTTGTGGTTTAGGGTTGGCCAATAATAGCCAAGATGAAGAATGCATTTAGCGATAGCTAAACCACTAAAGTGGCCTCCACAAATTCCGTCGTGAACTTACTTTATGGTATAGGGAATTTCAGGACTTGTAAGGCATCGTAAGAGAATACCATCGAAGCCTTATAAAGGAGACCACCCATGATGACATAGTGAGAGAAACTTTTAAGAAAGGCACATTGTCCATTATGAGTGAGATCAAGAGGTAGAATGGAAAGGGAAAGGTAGTCTGCAAATTGCTTATACCAAAGGTCACGTGGGTCAGGTACAACGGTTTTGATGGAGTGGACCTCACGAGGTAAATAAGAGGGTGATTGTAACCTTTGTATTGTAACAAATATTTTAGAGTCGGAAGGTGAAGTGGGTATCTGAGAATCTAGGAATACCATGGTATCCATAAATTTGTTAGTGGAACGTGGAGTGTTTTGAAGTTTATAATGGTCAAAGTTAGTCAAAAGTATATCTACATGATGCTTATACTTTTGAAGTATTTCATTACGACACTGGTATATATCATTGAATTGATTTACAGACCAGTGGGAATCACCAAAGATATTAATTGACTTAACATCTAAAACATAAGCATCTTGGAGACCCAATACGAGTGCTTTTTATTCGGTGATATCATTTGTACAATAAAAATCTAGTTTGAAAGATAAAGGCATGGGTTCACCGCTAAGAGGAATGAGGATAACACCAGCACCACCCCCATGCTGACACTTAGAACCATTGAAGAAGAGGGTCATTTGGTAAGTGGTATCATCTAAGGAGAGGGTAGCTATGGATTCATCCAGAAAATCGAAGTTAGAGGGTTGATTCGGAAAGAGGTGTGTCGCTAGTTGTTAGAACCATTCAGGGTGATGGTTTGGCCTTTGATGGATTTTTGATGAATGAATTTGAGGTTGATTTGTGATAAGAATGAGCCAATGTGTAGCACACTAATGTTGGTAGGGTTTGGCATACATGTAAAGGTTTTGTGGTTGAGTAGGTAATGACGAAGCTTGGTGGTGAAAAAAACTAAGGCTAATGAGATTTTTTCAGCATGGGTGTATCTATTTTCATAGTCCAAAAGGGTACAACTTATGTAATAAACCACTTGCTCTGTGTTGTTCGTCATGATGAGCAAGCATGTCACATAAAGAATGGTCAGTGGAAGAAATGTTTCAAGGCATCAAAGGCTTTATGGCATTCATCATCCCATTTGAAGGAGATGTCCTTTTTGAGGAGGTGATGAAATGGTTGGCAGCGGTCGGAAAGCTGCGAGATAAAATGATGAATAGATTGCAACTTACCTTGCAAGCTTCAAAGTTGACAAAGATTAGTAGGTGGAGGCATTTAGAGAATAACCTTCACGTTAGCAGGATCAAATTCTATGCCACACAAAGAAATGATGAAACCAAGGAGTTTTCCTGAAAGTACCGCAAAGACACACTTCTTAGGTTGAAGGCAAACACAATACTTGATGAGGTGGTCAAAGATGACCTTAAGGAGGTGTCGGGTGTTTAGACCGATATTTGGATTTGGCAAGAAGGTCATCTACGTAATCTTCTAATATGTGATGCATGATGTCATGGAAGATATAAGTCATGGCTCGCTAATATGTGGCAACAACATTTTTAAGGCCAAAAGGCATGACTTGATAGCAGAATGTCCCCCAAGGAGTGATGTTTTGTGTTAATCCTATGGAGCGAGTAATATTTTATTATAACCCGAGAAACCTCCATGAGTGATAGCATCTCATGGCCAGTGGTGAGATCAACCAATTGGTCAATTCTGTTAGAGGAAAATCATCTTTGGGCCAAGCTAAGTTGAGGTCATGGAAATCCGTGTAAATGTGGAGTCCCCCTTTTACTTTCGTGATATAACAATATTATAAATCCACCAGGGATAGTCAATGGGTAGGATAAAGGAAACCGAGAGAAGGCACTAAAGTTCTTCTTTGACAAGAAGTGCAAGGCGAGGATGCATTTTTTGCAGCTTCTGTTTTATGGGCTTGGTATCAAGAATGGTTACAATATTGTGGACCACAATGTTTGGGTCAATAGTGGGCATATCAACATAGGACCAAGAAAAAACAATGCTATGGTCCTAAAGGAAAGAAGTAAAATCTTCATGTTCATTCACAGCATCTAAATATTAGCTTATCTTTAGAATGTGTGAGTCATCATGAGTATTAATGTTGATTTCGATGGCCGATTCATTCAATATGGTTTTCATCTTAGAAGGTAACGACCGATGAATATAATAATGTTCCGCACCAAGGTAGGTGAGGATAGACTCATCATCGACATTGAGCGATGTTAATAGAAGGTGTATCGTCATCGATCATATCGAGGATACGAGAAGGGAATAGAAGAGGAGCCTTGTCATTACGTTGATAGGTCGGAGGTCTAGGAAATCATGTTTATGAAAAAAAGTTAGGAGGAATAGATTTGGGATCTATGGACTCGTGGGTGAAGGTGGTAACATTGGTAAATGGGGTGAAGAAGATTTGTCTTCCTCAATGAGGTCGATGCGGGCCTTCTTGGGAGGTGGTGTGGCAAAGCTAATACCCTTTGTGATCGTTGTGGTTATAGGTGGTACGTGAAATGATAGTATGGTGGCCTTGTTCATAAACACCGAAGCCAAAGCCTTTCCATGTGTAGTATGAAGGAAAGTGTGGGAAAAGTGACAGTTAGTAAGGCATTAGAGATTAGATGAAAACGATCATGTTTGGGATGGAGGTTTGGGTGAATAAGTGGAAGTGTCAAGTCCCCCATATGTTAGGTTAGTACGAAGGTGGGGAGGACCATAAGGAAAACCTCACCTATATGGTAGTCATAACAAGGGTGTTGGTGCAATTTTCCATACTCCTCAAAGTGAGGCATTGAAAAACACCTTCTAAGGGATCAATAGTCGATATGTGGGTAGTAGGGATAGATGATTCATTAGATGATTGGGGAGGAGGGGTATCGATTGGTTGGAAAGTAGATGGGTCAGCTATAGAGGTTGTGGTGGTAGTAGGAATACTAAGGTTAGATGTGGGAGAGGTGGCGAAACATTGGTAGATGGGCTCGTGGGTGAAGGAGAAGTGGGGGTAGTGGAAAATGTCTTGACTGGTTGTTAATCAAAGAATACTTGGTAAAGATCACACACGGAGTCCGCGTGGGATAGAAGGTCAGGATCAAAGGCGCGGAAGGACAGGAAGGACCCGCGCGCGGAAGGAAAGTTCA
This sequence comes from Taxus wallichiana var. yunnanensis, assembly GCA_018340775.1. Lineage (NCBI taxonomy): Eukaryota > Viridiplantae > Streptophyta > Pinopsida > Cupressales > Taxaceae > Taxus > Taxus wallichiana. The sequence continues at coordinate 145,818,975 of CM031241.1, forward strand.
GATTTTAGGACTTAGCTGATTTTGAGCATGGAGATCTATTTTTAGAAGATGGCGTGTATAACACACCAATGAAGCAGAGACACACGTGCCATGCACTGTCTATATTTGGAGAAGCGGTTCAAAGCGTCTATGCATGAAGATGAGCTAAGAATAGAATTGAAACTTCAGTTAACTGTAAGAGGACTATAGATAATGCACTTACATGTGTGGCTATAATTGTAAATGACATGTGGCTATCAATAGCATGCGACCTATTTCTGGAATAGTTAAGTGGTGAAGGGAAAGTACCCACCCTATATATATGATGTTAGGTGCATATTAGAGAAGAATGACATGTATCACTAGAGAGCGGTGTATGTGTGTATCAGATCCATATGCGCCTTGATATAAATTGACAGTACTGTAAGGAGCTTCTATATTTATTAATAGATGGAAGATATTGGATGAATCTAAGTGTCATTCTGTGTAATTGAGTAGTGCATGTTATCAATTCAATGATGATTATTGTTTAAGCTTGTTATTTCATAGATCTATGGGCAATATGCACTATAGAATGATGATTAATTATGAATCTATATGTTTTTGTCTTCATCATGTTAACATCCTATTACAAAGCAACCCTAAAGGGGACACTGGTACCTTTGCGTGCTTTGGGTGAGCGCTCGTCTAGGGTGAGTGATGTGCCAGTGTGTGACTAGGGTGTTATCTTGCAAATTCTAGGTTGCATCACCAAGTAAAAAGTACATTGTTGGGTCAAGTATAACATGTTACAAGTTTTGAATGATGATACAGTCGGTGGGGATGGTATAGTTATGTCATTCATGTTCGAATTTTACACAGTGGTGTAAATTTTAAGGGACACAACCCATGACGTAAATCTAGGGTTTGCCAAGTAATAGGTTATATTGGAACTCCCTCTCTAAGACGTAGAATAGTTCTAGGACAGTGCGAGAGCCTACACGAACATGAAGGATAATGGTGCAAGGGTGAAGGTAATGGTGCCATTGAAGGAACACAACATAACTTGGTTATTATTAATACAATTATAAGGAATGTGCATTTGATTATATGCGTGGGAGGAGATAAAGTTAATGCTAGAAACACCATCGATCATGATGCATCGTATGCGTATATTATCGATATAGACGGAAATGAAAAGGGTGGGATTAGGGTCATCTGATTGGAGAGGTACAATCTCCTCATCAGAGAAGCTAAGGGTGGTGACTTGAGGAGTGGGCATGGGAGTAGAAGAAGGAGATGATTTGGTAAGCGAGGCCACCTGGTGATGAATAATAATGGAGGCCATGGTGTGGGGTCATTGGGTAAAACTTCAATAGATTGTAAAACCTCTATAAGGGCTTGTCTATGAGATTCAAAAGTTTGGAAGAGATCGTACAAAGACATCTTTAGAGGGGACTGATGTAATTGTTCTATCATTGTGCGATGGATGACCACGTCAGAGATAGGGTATGTAGGTCCTCGAATGGTGATTTTGGGTGCGGGTGCAGATGGTATATTGGGCACAGGGTTGGTTGATGGGCTAGTTACTTTTTCATTTTTTTTTATCTCTGAGTGCGGGTGGCTACGTCAACCATGCTAATCTAAGGGGAGGTGGATGGAGAGTGTGTTCCATGAAAGGTATAATGACATAAGGGACAAAAACCTAGCGGTGGATAGGAGCCTTGTGAAATGAGTAGGGAGCATTGACATTTGGGTGGTGATTTGGCCAACTCTCTAATAGAGACCATGTTGATCTCAAATTTTGGAGGTGGATAAAGTCATTGTGGGGGTGGAGATACTAATCACTGAATCGGTAAAGGATGTTGATGTGTTGTGACAGGTGAAGGTGGAACATAGTCCTCATCAAGAAGGTCATCATCATCAAAATTTTGTTCAGGAGGACAAAGGTGGAACATGGTACTCTCTCTCTCTCTGCTCTCCCTCTCTCTCTCTCTCTCTCTCCCTCTCCCTCTCTGTCTCCCTCTCCCCACTCGCTCTCCCTCCCCATCTCACTCACAAAGTTGGAAAGAATCATACACGGACATAATCATACACGAAGCCGTACCCTCAATCGGCTATGCAAAAACCAAACTTCAAAACTTCTGTGAATACCAATGGTCAACATTACGGTTGATCTAAGGGTTTTGGCATATTCTAGATCTAATGGTGTCATCATTTCACACGAAATATAAGTTACAAAAATATATTAAGAAATTTGATATATATAATATATAAACCCTTGTTTACAAAGAACACTTACAAATGGATGTCTACATCATCTACAACTTTGATACCATGAAATAAATGATAAGAATATTATTCTAAGATGTAAATATCTTATATGATCATAACACACCACATTTGATAAATTGAAACGAATTTTTCATAATAATTGTTAGTGCAAAATTACAACACCCTTTGAATGCTTGCAAATGAATTATCTAGGAAATTAATGTAATCTGCTAACATGGGATTGTCTCAAGGTGTGGGACCCTTGCAGTTGAGACAAACCTCCAGAGAAGGTTGGTTCCTTCTCTTGTCTTTGGCACTAAACTACTCCTAAGGAAATAAATGCAACTAATTACTCCTAATCTATTGATTCCAAGGGACCAGGGTGAGAGGAATGCATGAAATGTAAATCCTAAACTAAGGGAGGTGATAACACCAAAACAAGACTAGAGAGATTCATAGTGAGTGAAAGTGGAGGAAAATGAGGTAGAAGAGGGCAGACATAAGTGCCACAGTCCCAAAACTCATTCAAACCTCCAATTTCATGGAGCAAAATGAATTTAAACCCTGTAAAGGAACACAGTATGCACAATATACCTAAAAATTATAATAGAAGGCAAGAAATGCAATACAAATCAAGCTAGGGAAAGAGAAAGCCACAAAACACTAATTTTATTTCTTAAAATGATGCACAATCCATTACAATAAGGCACAAGGCAAGAATCCTTTACAAAATTCCCAAATTCAAGGCCTCTGACTCACAAAGTTCTAGAACAATTTTGGTAGATTTCCTTTACATTCCAGAATGTCTCCCCTACAAATGAGGGAAATTACATATATATAGAGAAAGGGAGCTACCAATTGACAACCTTCATTAATTTCATGTATGGAGGTATGGGCAACCATACTGGTCCACTTTCAATGGTATTTTTCTTACACGACAAACATGGGTGTCATATCTCATTAAACCAATTGTTGAACTACCATGTGCAATGCTATTAGTGCACGGGTGTAGTTGATATTTCTTAGTGACGCCTTGCGGGAATGACCTATTGATGCACGACAAGAATGGAAGGATAGTTGCCAACAAGGGAAGGAGTTGTCGCGAGGACAAAAAAGGAGGTTGACGTGTAATAAGAGGGAATGTTTGTGTGATAATAAAGGAAAAATGAAAGGGAAGGAGGCGGAAGACACATGAAAAAAAGGTGGCGAGACGCATGACAAAAGGTGAAAAACGTGTGCAACAATAAGATGACAGACACACGACAATAAGATGGTAGATGCATGGTAGCAATGTTACAAATGTGAAATAACAAGATGTGGTTGACGTGTGATAGTAAGGTGACAGACTCGCGATAGTAAGGTGGTTTCAAACCTTCACCAGACCAACTTCGACCGAGTTGACCCACCAGTTGCCTTATAGATTATAACATCTAGAGTCACCAAAGCCTAGACCTATCAAATTGTCCATTTCGCAGGGGCGAAAAAAATGGACAACAATTTGGCAATTCACGGGGTAATCTTCCTACTAGATTGAAGAGATCAATGGCCTTGAAGCATCCATTGAGCATGGAGTCACCCTCGAACTCTGAAACTAGTCTGAAACTTGAAATCTCATCCCTGAATCCATCTAAAGTCTTGAATGAGCCTGACACTTTTTTGGGTTGGTATTTGATTGTCCCCATGAAACCTTTCCTATAATTAGAAGGTGCACCAACAACAAAAAGTAACTATGTACAAACAAAAAAATCATACATATCCCAAATGGAACATGCAAAGAGTGCACAAGCACTTATTACAAAAGAAAACCTAAACTATAACACAACAAAGTTCCAAAACTTAGAGGAATTGAAACCTAGGTTAATATGTATAGGATTGAGATTTAACCTTAGAAACAATGCTTTAAGTAGATCTGTTGACTAGATTTTTTTTTTTGCATCACGAAATCATATAAGGGTCACTCCATATTGGATCAAACTTGGAGTGTCTTCCCAGTTTTTCCCGATTTGCATTCCACTTTAGCACCAAATATCCCTCTTGAAAATTCCTGGACTTAGCATTCTTGTCAAATATTCTCTTTATTAAAGATTTATCCTTTTCCATGGTTTGCATAGACTGATCCCTGAGTTCTCAAGCTCCATAAGATCTTCATACCTCACCTACATGGGCTCAAACTCAGCCAACTCTAAGCTGGTTGAGAAGCTCAATGCTAGTAACTCAAGTGATATAGGAATTTTCCTCCCTTCCATAGACCATCTTATATGGAGAGTTTCATGTAGATCTATTGGATGTGATTCTATCATCCCATAAGGCTGATTTTAGCTTGGTATGCTATGTTCTCTGATTTTCATCGAGATTTCTTCTTATGATTCTCAGCAAGTTCTTGTTTGTGAACTCTTCTTTCCTGTTACCTTGGGGGTAGTAGTTAGAAGAAGTGTTGAGATATATCCCATTTCTAATAGCCCATTTAGTGATATTTGTGCCAAGTAATGCTAGAGAATTATCTAATATGATAGTGGCAGGCACACCAAACCTGGTTACTATCCCCTCATAGAAGTTTGGTATGTTGGATTCATTTACCTCCTTGGGTGTTACTACATTCATCCACTTGGTGAAGTAATCTACTACTGTGAGTATCCACTTATGGCATTGACTCGAGTTTGGATTGATAACTCAAATGAAATCCAATCTCCACTGCATGAATGGTTGATCTACTAAGATGGGATGAAGTGGAAGAGCTGCTAGCCTCTCTTTACCTGTGAAGAATGCACACTTCTTGCACTTTTTAATCCATGAATAACACTCACTAAACACTGTAAACTAGTAGTAACCAGATCTCATGCTCATGAGAGCTATTACTCATGGAGAAAAATGACCTCCAACTTCTCCATCATGGAACTCATGTAATATTCTCTCCATCTAATCTATCTTGACACATCTTAGGAGGACACTTTACGATAGGGAAGTGACATGTGAGCATGAGAATCTACAAGCAAATTTTCATGGTACCCGGCCTCTCGAGGTTGTGCTGAGACAACCGGTGGAAATGAAATATATATGGATACAGAAAAAATAGTTGGGCAATCTTATATCTTTGACATGCAATAATGGAATTTGTGAATCTAAGGCAAAGAAGGCTCTCCTAACCTGAATTGGTGTAATGGATCATTCAGATATAAGAGCTGCTCGGAGGCTCGAATCAATGTCGAGCTCTGTCGAGATCCTATTTATTGGCAATTAGATACGTGGAAAATGACCTGTAGGTGCTTCGTGTATATTTCCAGACAAGGTCATGGAAAATGGTGATGAGAGGCATAGTGGATCCTCCAGGAGTTTTATGGTTGATTCTCTAGTCTAGTCCGAAATCCCTAGCTTTGATTGGGCTGCTACGTTTAATATGGAGAATTGTGTAATGATGTCTTGGCGGAAGTGGCGAGGATTTGAATATTAGTGTGTGTAAACCAGTGTCAATGTCTGATTGATTAGTAGGCCCATTGGGTTGTGGGACCTATGGATCACAACTGCAAGTTCTTGGTTGTGGTGGACCCCCTATGGTCTTACGAGGAGTTAATATCTTCTCCCGACTATCCAATAGTCATAAGCCTTTTCAACCTCTATGTTTAGAACTAGAAGTTGTATAATTTCTCGAGAATACCTTACAAGTGTTTGGTAACTTGAATACGTAAGCCAATATCTATGTTGATGAGAAGGTCTCTGCATTGCGTTGTGGAACTAAAGGATCATAACCAAATATTTTTCTCTTTCAAGTTCTTGTACGGTCATGTAGATATCTATCAAGGTAGTCTATAGTTGGCGTGATTTGACCAGAATGTGTATCCCCTGTCATCTTCAATATTCAACTCTCTCAATTGTTCACTAATTACTCGTAGGTTTATTGTTGTTCAAAAACCTGCAATCCTAAGGTCTTGATCTATAGCAACTAGTGTTGTGGGAGATTTGGTTGAGGCACTATTGGTTCAAACACGTATTCTCACGGGTTCTCTAGGTCCCGTGATTGTCATGCAAAGATTATTCAACTTTAAGCTGAAATGAATAAACTAATTATGAAAGATATATCTACACTATGCATATATATATTGTATATTTCAATGAAGTATTCTAACGAAATTAAAAGAGCAGCTATTCTAATATATAGAAAATGGACAATTAATCTAATAACATAATCAAAACAAGAAACGTAGCTTGGTATAGCTATTTTCTGTGCAGTTGTGAGTTTATCCTAAATATTTAAGTAACCAACTAGTTTAATCAAAAAGACTTCCGATCCTACCTCAGAAGTGAAGAATGAATCATAGTTTCTCAGAAACTATCATTCCCCACAGCTTCCCTGGAAATATCGAAAGCGAGATTTTAACTGAAATGAAATAATTTACTACTATATTTGATATATTTTAACTACAAACTTTAATAGCTCAAACCTAGAGTTTACATAATAGTGGTAAATCCGGTTGTGTGTGACTTTGTCCCCTCAGTGTGATCTCCTCATTCCTTCGTGTTCTCGTGAATCCAAAAAAGTGTGTATATGATAGCGTCAACAGAAGAAGATTCTCGAAACAGAGCTTGAATATGCAATTCCTAATAGGATTTATTACGGGAATACAACCGCAAATACATCGAGAATTCGGAAACTATCTCTTGTGAAAAACAAAACCTGCTGACTCTAAGATGGATTCTAATTTAAAATGAAACTATCCTATGCTAAAGCTGATTGTATGGGACAACAATGAAGTAAGATGAAAGAAAGAAGATCAAATGATCTCTAATACGAAATGAGAGATTGATAAGCGATGCAAAATATGAAACTAGTGTAACTTATGCAAGAACTTCAAACAAAGCTGAATCTTTAAACGAGAGAAGGAGAGGGGCCTTTTGTTTGAAAACAAGCTTATTTATTTATAGCATTTGAATTTACAGAGGGTAAATCCAAATTGATCTCTTTACTATAAACAAAGGAAAACACTATTTACTAGGCAGCCAAAACATAAATGCAAGCCAAAGTGGTTGAAGAATGTGGGTGAAAGTTGTATTTTTACATTTGACGTGATCATTGGAACATTACGGAAAACATGCACATGGCCGTTGCCTGTGTAGGGCAGCTTGTTACAAGACCGCTGCCAATACTACAGGCGGCGACCACTATTTACTAAGACAACAAAAACATAAATGCAAGCAAAGTGGTTGAAGAATGTGGATGAAAGTTGTATTTTTCCATTTGGTGAGCGATCATTGGAACGTTTTGGAAAACATGCACATGACTGTCGCCCTATGTAGGGCAGCGATTCTGAGACCCCCTGGAATTGCCTTGTCTTGGCGGTGGTCATGGGTCCCAGGTAGGGTGACGGTCTTGTCACTTAAGACCAAAATGAAAAGAAAGAGGGGGTAGAGGATAGGAAAAAGCACATGGATCTTGGATAAATCATTTGGGATGCAAACATACACTTGGTGAGATTTTCTAGATTCCAAACACCTTGCGAAGAGACCTGAATCATCATTGGGGTTTTCGTAACCTCTTTCGTTAGTATAGTACCTAAATTTTTGGAGTACGTACATATTTCCCCACGGAGAAACATTTTAGCCATTAAGAGGCATAAAATGGTGGAGTGCAGTATGGAAGTCCCAAAATGGGGAGTTAGAAGTTATACGACACGTACGTGTGTCGAAATTTTGCCATCAAATTCATGCTACTGCAAAATGAAAAGAAAACTAAAATTGTAGATAGATAAAATAAATGAAAAATAAAAACTAAATTAATATGAAATGAGGACTTACCATTCGTGGTGGGGATTAGAACTTACTTCCGTTGACACTCGACTCTACGTAAAAACATTCAAAACCAAATTAGAATACTATATATATTTAAAACGAGCTCATTTTACTATTCATTTACGCGTGTTGATTTGGTGGTTTTTGAGCTCTGGGACCCACGGTGACCGTTTTTGATGAGAGTACAGTCAAAACGTCTGTTGTGAGATATTGATCATGCCTCTAAGAGTAGGACGTCGACCCACGAAGTCTCAGGTTAGTTCTTCTAAATTTATCATTTTTTAAACCTAAAATATAGAAATGTAGAAATCTTTGTCTTGGGGGATTATTTTCAAAAATGTTAGTCTTAAATGAGTCTTTAGGGGGTTTCCCATAGGGTAGGTCTTCATTTCATCCAAAATGATGTATTTTTACATTTTTAAAGTGTTTTAGGGCTAAAGGGGACGTTTCACCGATTCGGGACAGGACCGTCGCCCTACATAGGGCAATGGTCATGGGACCACCGCCCTATGAAGGTAGCGGTTACAAGACCGCCACCTCATAAGGTGGTGATTACAAGACCGCCACTCTGCACATGGTGGAAGTTTTGAACATAATGCAAAAAGAGATGTATTACTTGATTGTTTTTACATTTTTGGCATTTTTATACGTTCCTGATGATTTTTCCAGTTGGATTATGTTACTAACTTAATCCTTTTCTATGTTTTGGATGGATGCAGAAGGAGGAGTACATAGATGGAGTAGAGAGAGGGAGTGTGATTGGCTCCCAACATTGTTGGATGCATTGACCTAGGCTAAGAGAGACACCTTGTAGCGGGATGGCATCTTGCGGATATCTCAGGTTCCTCACGTTACTCCTTCCAGTCACATACTATGTGACTTATTCTCATACTAGGATGTTGACCGGAATACCTTCCAGTTACCAGGTGTTAGGGGTGGGTGGACTATCACCCTTGAGGATGTCTACCGTATATTGGGGGTCCTGATTCTTGGGAGGCGGTTGTCTCTTAAGATAGCGGTATCCATATCTCAGATGGTTCAGTGGGCCACATTTATGGGAGATGATGTTGTTTCCATGGGTTCAAAGAAGGGGGTGAAGGTTCGCTCTATTATTGATTCGGATATCCCTGTGCTCCAAAAGGTTATTATGGGCATCCTTGCCTCGCGATTGATTGGGGACAAGGGAGGGGATAATCTTTTATATTGCTGGGCTCCTATTATTACACAGGTTGAGGTGCATGGCCGCATTTACACTTGGGGAGCAGATATCCTTGGGACTACCTATCATGATTTGTATAGGGTGGTCAGATTACAGAGGGAAGTCATTAAGTCACCCTACTCTAGCCATGAGTTGGGTGTATGAGCACATCATTTCCTATGGGAGAGGTGTACGGGGAAGAGGATCCGGGGTTGTCGGTAGCAGCGAGAGGGACAAGGATGACCGTACTTAGGATGCCACACTAGCAGTGGCTTCTTTGACTATTGCAGACATGGAGGCCACTCTTTATCAGGCCATGGTAGGGTTATGGGGAGAGGAGACACTCACATTGATCGCTTGTCATACTACTAGTCAATTGATAGACAGGACGGGGAAGTTAGAGATCCACCCCTTTGATAGAGTACCATAATAGTTTGGTGTCCCCTATATCAATATGTTTCCTTCAGCGGGGCTAGTATACAAATCTATTCGTGAGGCTAGGGGAGGTCCTAGAGGCCGAGGTTGGACTACGATCACTCCTAGAGTTCCCATTGCAGCTAGGTGGGTGGTTCATGCCCGAGGGGTATCCGGTGCTCCTCGAGCACCTTTACTTTAGATCGGATCCAGTCCTACTCATAGTGGAGAGAGCGATGAGCCCATTGATGTGGACTCAGACTTTGAGGAGTTCACAGGAGAGGAGACAGAGGAGGAGACGGAGGGAGGCGAGACAGGTGGGATGGTCGGGGATGATAGTGACTCTGAGTATCATGACACTCAGAGTATCCTGAGGGCCGAGAGGGAAAGTGTAGAGAAGGTGACCTTGATCTCAGAGGAGTTGCCTTCTTGGGACATTGAAGGAGATGATGAGTCCATAGTAGGATGTCACTTCTTTCCAAATTTGGGGGAGGTTCCACAGTCAGATTGGAGTACAAGGCAACATTAGTCACGAGGTGCGAGATCCTAGAGATCCCACCTGGATGCAGAGATCAAGTGAGTTACTACTCTTCTCTTGATTTTGTTTTAGTTAGAATTGTTTTAGTTGATATTTCTCTTTTGTTGTTTCATTTTTTTTAATCTTATCTTGGAAAAATTTCTAACTTATTTATTTTGCAACGACTGTTGAGGGATGGCGAGACTTGATTTTCCAAGTGTGTGCGAGACACTCTACTGCTCCCTTTGAAGAGTACTAGGGCCAAGCTTACTGCGGACATGGGAGAGCCGTCGGCGGATCGGTAGACATACCGGCGTGTTTTCCCCTGTTTGGATGGTGGAAAAGATCATGAGTTATCTCGTCTTGCTGAGGTAGCTGGATATAGGACCATTGAGCGCTTGATGAGGAGTCATTCTCACAGTGAGACCACAACTTAAGGCCATGATCGTGAGCCCTCGGTTCATTGAGCGTCATTGCGGTAGGAGTCCTAGACATGGTCATGCACCTTACGAGGGATCTCACGGGATTGAGAGATCACGGTGTCCTTTGTAGTGACTTTTGGTGGAGACGATTATACAAGTGGTTTTTTATTTTCAGGATCATTGAGTTTTTACCATGCCTAGTGCATGATGGTATATAAAACATGATTTATATATAAAATATATATATATATATATATATATATATATATATATATATATATATATATATATATATATATTTGGATCTAGATCTTTTTGCATCTAGAATTTTGTGATTTGTTTCCCATGTGTACACTAGATGTTTTTAGAGTATTCCTTTTTATATGCTTCTCAGAATGTATGCAATGGATGACAAGTGATAACAAATATTGAACATAATGTTTTACTTTATTTGCTTTTGTAATGCTGATATGTGATGATGTAAAACATATTGTAGTATTGAACTTTTGGCTTCTTTGGGCAATGTCTGTTGTTTCTTCTTATGTTGGAAAAATGTGATGAATGTATAGTGATAAAGAGATGAACTTGCCCCACTCCCAAACTCCACACAACTAGTAAGATGTGAGGGCTCAACACCAAGAGTTGGGAAGGGCACAAATTGTATGAGTTTGACTGAATGGAATGATGAGAGATAGACAAACCAGTGACAGAAACCAAACTTAGACCTACACACTTACCCTACTCAAAACTACCACCAAGCTTAGAAGGCAACTTACTTTCTAGTTTATCTAGACTTAGATCTATAAATGACAACTTGGTTGACAAAATCTGGTTTTGAGGATTTGATCTCATTGGAATTTGGACACTTATTTTCACTTAATATAATTTGATTTGTATTTCTAAAATACCAAGATTTGTTAATTTGTGTGAATGGACCCCCACACCTTGCCCCATGGCATTAATAAAAAGCATGGGTTTGTCACCAAGGTAGGATATAAGCGAGTAAGGGCACTTCTTTCCTTTCGCAGCCTCGCACCACCGTAAGAGATGCGGGCTTATCACCGAAGGTTGGTGGGGTAAATAAGTGTGTAAAATAAAATATTCTATTTGCTTGGCATTTTTAATTCTATTTGATTTTAAGACTTCGATTTGTGATTTTGGGATATCCTTGTTTGAAAAAGAGACGTAAGAGGGATAGATGTGACACCAAGAAGCTTCTAGAAGCAGGACCGTAGGTAAGAAGAACTTCACCTAGTAGAAAGAAAGACAAAACCAAGTATGCGAGGCCTTGGTATGATTTTCATCAATATTTGTCTATCAAACTTGATGAAAATATTTTGAAACTACTTGATAATGTTTGAAGAGATGTGATTTAAATGCTTTTGCCAATATTTTTAGAAATTTATAATAGATTTCTTAAGAGTAAGTTTCTTGACTAGAAAAGTGACATGGGAGCATGAGAATCTACAAGCAGCTTTTCTTCGTACCGACCTCCCGAGGTCGTGCCGAGTCATCCGGTGGAAATGGAATATATATGGATACTGAACAAACTAATTAGGAAATCTTATATCTTTGACACACAATAATAGAATTTGTGAAACTAAGGCAAAGAAGGCTCTCCTAACCTGAATTGGTGTAATGGATCATTCAGATATAATAGTTGCTCGAAGGCTCCAATCGATGTCGAGATTTCCTGAGATCCTATTTATTGGTTGTTGGATACGTGGAAAATGACATGTAGGTGCTTCGTGTATATTTCCAGACAAGGTCATGGAAAATGGTGATGAGAGGCATAGTGGATCCTCCGGAGTTTTATGGACGATTCTCTGGTCTAGTCCAGAAATCCCTAGCCTAATGGGTTGCTATGTTTAATATGGAGAATTGTGTAATGATGTCTGGTAGAAGTGGCGAGGATCTGAATATTAGTGTGCGTAAACCAATGTCAATGTTTGATTGATTAGTAGGCCCGTTGGGTTGTGGGACCTGTGGATCACAACCGTAAGTTTGTGGTTGTGGCGAGACCTCCTATGGTCATATGAGGAGTCAATCTCTTCTCCCGACTATCCAATAGTCATAAGCCTTTTCAACCTCTATGTTTAGAACTAGAAGTTGTATAATTTTCTCAGAATACCTTATGGGTGTTCTGGCAACTTGAATACGTAAGCCAATATCTATGTCGATGAGGAGTCTCTTGTGTTGGGCTGTGGAACTAAAGGATCGCAACCAAATATTTGTTCTCTTTCGAGTTCTTGTATGGTCATGCGGATATCCTATCAAGGTAGTCTATAGTTGGGGTGATTTGACCAGAATGTGTATGCCTTGTCATCTTCAATATTCAACTCTCTCAATTGTTCACTAATTTCTCGTAGGTTTATTGTTGTTCGAAAAACCTGAATCCTAAGGTCTTGATCTATATCAGCTAGTGTTGTGGGGAGATTTGGTTGAGGCACTATCGGTTCAAACACGTATTCTCTGGGCTCTCTAGGTCCCGTGATTGTCATGCAAAGATGATTCAACTTTAATTGAAATGAATAAACTAATTATGAAAGATATATCTACACTATGCATATATTTTTTTATTTTTGTATTTTTGATGAAGTATTTTAATGAAATTAAAAGAGCAGCTATTCTAATATATTTAAAAATGGACAATTAATCTAGTAACAGAATCAAAACAAGCAACAGTACCTGGTATAGCTATTTTCCTATGGAGTTGTGAGTTTATCCTAAATATTTAAATAACCAACTAGTTTAATAAAAAGACTTGATCCTACCTCGAAGTGAAGAATGAATCATGGTTTCTCGAAACTATCATTCCCCACATCTTCCTGGCAATATCGAAAGCAATATTTTAACTGAAATGAAATAATTTACAACTCTATTTGATATATTTTAACTCAACTTTGATAGCTCAAACCTGGAGGTTACAGAATAGTGGTAAATCTGTTGTGTGTGACTTTTTCCCCTCAGTGTGATCTCCTCATTCCTTCGTGCTCTCATGAATCTAGAAAAGTGTGTATATGATAGTGTTAGTAGAAGAAGATACTCGAATAATGGAAGATTTGGATATAGACCAAATACAATGCAAGTAAGAGAGGGATAGTGCAAGTGAATAGAGCTTGTCTATGTAATTCCTAGCAAGATTTATTGCGGGAATACAACACAAATACACCGAGAATTCTGGAAACTATCTCTTGTGACAAAAAAAACTTGCAACTCTAAGATGGATTCTAATTTAAAATGAAACTATCCTATGCTAAACTGATTGTATGGGACAACAATGAAGTAAGATGAAAGCAAGAAGATCAAATGATCTCTAATACAGAAATGAGAGACTGGTAGCTGATGCAAAATATGAAACTACTGCAACTTATGCAAGAACTTCAAACAAACTAAATATTTAAACAGAGAAGGAGAGGGGCCTTTTGTTTGAAAACAAGTTGGCTATTTATAGCATTTGCATTTACCAGAGGGTAAATCCAAATTGATCTCTTTTACTATAAAAAAAGGGAAAACACTATTTACCAGGTGGCCAAAACATAAATGCAAGCCAAAGTGGTTGAAGAATGTGGGTGAAAGTTGATTTTTACATTTGATGCAATCATTGGAACATTCTGGAAAATGCGCACAGGACCGCCCGTCCGGCGGGCGGTGGTCTGTCACTTAAGACCAAAATGCAAAGAAAAAGGGGGTAGAGGATAGAACAAAGCACACGGAGCTTGGATAAAGCATTTGGGATGCAAACATATACTTGGTGAGCTTTTCTAGATTCTGAACACCTTGCGAAGAGACCTGAATCATCATTGGGGTTTCGTAACCTCTTTCTGGCAATACAGTACCTACATTTTTGGGTACATATAGACACCATTCACATCCTTCTTAAACAAAACTTTATCTATAAGCACATAGGGGATCTTTATGAAACCTGAAATGCCTCCTCATAGACTTTCTCAATTCTTCAAGGAAATGACCTATTTGAATAATATGCACAATATCCTATGTCCAACAAGAATTAGGTGGGAAATTGGCTAATCTCTCTTGATTATATTGCAACACCAAAATAAATTCTCCTTCATCTCTTAACTTGGCATGTTGATTGGAAGCCAAGTTTAATATCAATGGCATATTCCATGACCTTGGTTATCCAACCAACTATTTTTTCATTAAGGTCCTTATTTAAAAGAAATTATTTTACACCAGCATGTGTAACTAGTAAATGGATTCTGTTATTTGATATTAAATGCCTGAATTTCTTTAAGCTTCTTATCACAACAAGGACATGTTTCTCATTGAATGAATATCTCACCTCATAATCCTCAAGGCCTTGGCTGAATAATAAAATAGGGTGCTCCACTCCCTCTTGATTTAGTTGTACTAGTATTGTAGATATTGCATCTATGCCACCAAAAGCATATAGAGTGAATTCTTTCAAAAAATATGGATTGATGAAGGTTGGAGCCTAGATTGATGGCCTAAAAAATCTCCTTGCCTTCTACCATCCACTTGAAATCCATACTTTTCTTCAACATCATAGTCAATGGCTTCACCAAAGTGGAAAAATCAGGCACAAATATGTGAACAAAATTTATCCTTCCCAAGAAGCTTTGGAGAGCCTTCTTATTACTTGGAAGTGGTAGTACACGAGATAGCTTCAACCCTTTCTAGATTAATAGTGGCCTAGGAGCTTAGACATAATGTGGCCTAGGAGCTTACCTTCATGTGCAAGGAAGACATAATTTTTGGATTTAAAGACACTCTGAATCTTCTGCATATTTGGAAAACTTTCCTAAGGTGGAAGAGGTGACTTGCTACATTTTTGGAGAATACAATGATGTCTTCTAGGTACACAAGAAATATCTTTTTATCAGCCCTTTGAACACCATATCCATAGCCTTTTTAAAAATTTATTTCTGCATTTAACAAGTCAAATGACATCTTCCTATAAGCATTCGTTCCTGACTTTGTGGTGAAGGTTGTTTTGAATTGATCTTCCTTTTTCATTATATTCTAGTTGTATCCCAAGTAGCCATCAATGAGTAAGAACCTCTCCGATCCAACTACTACCTATAGGATTTTCTCCATAGAAGGAAGTGGGTGATGATCTTTGATTAAAGCTCTATTTAAGTCCCAAAAGTCCACACATAATTTGATTTCCCCATTTCTCTTTCTTACTGGCACCAATTTTGTTACCCAACTTGAATGTTTAATAGGGAAGATGATACTTTCCTCTATCAACTTATTCAGTTCTTTCCTTATGAGGTGATCAATGTGAGGATTGATTGGTCTTTTTTTCTATCTAATAGGTTTGGCTCCTGGGTCCAATTCGATAGTGTGTTGTGCCAACTTTGGATTAAACCCCCTCAACTCCTTGTGGCTCCATGCAAAGACATTTGGGAATTCTTGGAAAATCTGTATGAATTCATATTTTTCTTGATCAGTGCTTACATTTCAATTTTGAAGTACTTTTCCTTCTCCCACTGAAATGGACTCTAAATATTCACCCTTTTCTTGAATGTTTTCCTTCTCCTTTCAAAAATGGTCATTGGGATTTAATATTAACTCAATGTTACTAAGCCCTTTGGTAGATTTTTTTGTCTTTAATTGGACCACTTGATCACCATACTCCTGCTCCAACTTGTCTTGGTTCCTAGGAGAGAATTCAACTTTTTCCTGTAGAAAATTTATGATCAGCTGATCACTCTCAAACACTTTCCAGATGGTGTTGTTTTCTAGGAATGCTAGCCTTACCACTACTTTGATGTGAGGTTGAGTTTGATCTCTCTTTATACTATCAACTACATCAAATGCTGCCCCAATTACTGCAAGCCTATCTGAATCCTCATTATTCTTCCTTGGAATGGAAATTATGTTGAATGCCTTAAAATATTCAAAGAGATCTCATATCCGGTTCTTGTAACTCTTGAGAAGATCATTCTTGGCAACATTTTATCCTTTGGCCTGATTAACAATCAGCTCATTACCTCCAAAAACCTACAACTTCTTGATACCTCTTCTTCTTTCCCTAGTGTAGTCTGTGGATCAATCCTTCATACCCCCCTGTGTTATTTGAGCAATTGAATTGAAACCAAAAAGTTGAGTAGTATTCATTACCTTGAGGTGACACAAAAATTTCTCCTCCTCCAACATTTTGTCTACTCCTCAAGCCATTGAAGAATAGCTTCCATACTTCATTATCATCTGTTCTGGTGAGGCTAGGAAGAGGTGTGTTTTTCTCATGCAAACAATAAATTCCCAACTCATCCTCCTCCATCTCCTTGTATGGATCATAGTTGTGTCTTTTATTTTCCCATTCATCAAGAGTTAAGTATGGAATTTTTCCAACCTTAGTATCTACTTCCTGAGTGCTTGGACAATCTTCTTGATCAAAAGTTAAGAAATTTGCATTGATTGGGCTTAGGACATGAGGTTCAATATGGAAATTTTTAATAGAATTAGATATGATTATATCCTCATATCCATACCTTTTCCTGAAGAGCATATGTGACCAATCAGTTACTAAGTACCCACCAATTTTAGCTGTGAAGTCCCTTGATAAGCATAAGGCAAAGAGTGGTGGCAAGTTGATCGCTGATACATATTGCAAGACTGTGACATTGGGGCATGCATGCAGCATGAGGCTCAACCCTTTGGTTACTCAAATATTTTTCATGGTTATCTGTGAAATCGCACTACACATTTAGAAATTACTTCATACTTATTACCCTGCGGATCAACTATCTTTTTAGGCATCACTGAGCTACTTTCTCTTGAATCAATCATGCAATTGTGCACAAGATTGTTTCAATAATTAGATATATGTATAATGGAGAAGACTTCATGTTTTTACCTTGTTGACCTCCTTGAATCCTTTCTTGTTGATTTTTATTGGTGAGCACTTTCTCTTGATCCTTAGACAACGTCTTTGATACAAACCAATTTGTCATGGCTGCTTGTAACAAATATCTTTGGCCTAGAATTTTCAATGACGCCGACATAAAAATTCTTACATTGGTATTTTTAATTTGATCAATAATGTTACAAGAAGATTGGTTCTCCTTCTACTTCCCTTTACTTGGCACATCTTTCTCTTGCACATGGCTTGCTACAATTGGTACTTGAGTTGGCCTAGATGGTGGTTTAGGCTGATTTTGAATGTTTGGGGCTGCACTTGGGTTGCTAATACCACAAAGTGGGATAAAAGGTTGAGAGGTAAATGGATTATATGACTTCCCTTCCTATATATTGCACTACTTGGACCTTGTGTTGGCTGCCACATCTTGAGAAGGGGACTAATTTATACCACAAAAATCCTCTGCTTGCCAATTAACAAGTGTCATCTCACTTGGAGGTGCTTCTTGAGTACTCTCTTGCTGCTAATTTTCCTCTTGATTTGTTTCTTGGGACACACCAACCATTTTCACCATTAGATCTTGATTCAAAGCACCGTTGAAACATATTGCTTGATTGTGAGGTTGGTTGCACAGGAAGCGCCATTCATATTCTTGTGCCATGTTGTTTTAAACTAGTACTAAGGCTCTAGATGTAGAGGCAACATTAGGATTATAAGGCTAAAATAGACTCATTGCTTGAGGTTGCCCTTAGTTTTGGTTAGAAAATTTAGGAGGTGGCCTATTTGGTTAATATGGAGGTCTATTTGGTTGGGCTTGAGGCTGATATGGTATGAAATTTTGAGCTTGTTGCCTCTTGAGAGTAACCAACTAATTGCCTAAGTTTTTTAATTGTTTCATAATCTCCTGGAGTTCATTTGAAGGGCTAGAAGAAGAAGTGGAAGCTTCATTTGAACTATGATATTTGGGATCATGGATAGGGGCTATTATAAGTGCTTCACTAGAACTTAGATTACCCATATCCGGATTGAGAGGCATAGGTGACCTAGGTGCAAGTTTACAGACTAAGATCAAACCAGACTTAGATCAAACCAAGACTTGAAATGGTTTGATCCAAGTTTAGCACAACATACTATTGAATTATAGACAAATTCTAAACCAGTTAGACAAACAAAGAGGCCTGTATATCCCAAAATAGAGCCTCTAACGAGGAAAGAATTATCCAAGTTGATTGAATCATGTATTATCTTTCCAATTAAGCATTCAAGCTGGGTAGGAAATATTGTTCCTATTAGGAAGAAGAATGGAGAAATCAGATTATGTGTGCATTTCAAAGATCTTAATAAAGCTTCATTAAAAGATCACTACCCACTTCCAAATATGGATCAAATTTTGAGAACAATTTCTGGTTCAGATAGACTATCTCTTCTAAACAGTTATAATGGATACAATCAAATTTTAATTAGAGAAGAAGATAGGTATAAAACAACTTTTACCACCAAGTGGGGTACTTATGCTTACAAAATAATGCCTTTTTGTCTTTCAAATGTTGGTGCAATGTTTCAACGCACAATGGACATGGATTTTTTGCAGCTTGTTAAATAAATGCATCCTTGTTTATTTAGATGATGTTACTGTATTTTCGAAAGATTCTGATGAACATCTAACACATCTAAGGCAGAATTTTCAGTTATGCAAGCAATTTGGAATATATTTGAATCCCAAAAAGTCTATCTTTTCAGTACATCAAGGAAATTTATTTGGTCATATTTTTCTAAGGAAGGATTAGCAATTGATCCTTTCAGAATCGAAGCCATATCAAAACTATCTTTGCCTCATCAAAAGAAGGCATTATAAAGTTTTCTTGGAAAAATCAACTTTGTTAGAAGATTTGTTCTAGATTTTGTAGCATTGGTTAAACCATAAAAATCTATGTTAAAGAAAGAGAAAACTTTCTCTTGGACCAGTGAAGGGAGTGAAGGGTTTGAAGCAATCAAAACAACCATCTCTCAAGCTCCTACTCTTGAAAATCCAAATTTTGATAAATATTTTACAATGTATGCACTTGCAGGAACTAAAACAATCTCAGCTATATTAACTCAAGTTAATGATGAAAATATTGAATAACCAATTGCTTTCTTTGGATAAATCTTGCATGATTACGAAACAAGGTACACATTTCTTGAGAAATAAGTACTTTCAGTAGTCAGGGGACTAAAGAATTTTAAGTATATGTTTTCAAACAATTAAATCCATGTTCTTGTTTCTCATCCAAGTGTGAAAGATTTCTTGTTAAATAAATAATTGAATGAGAAAAGAGTAGGTTGGATAACTAAAGTTATGGAATATGATGTTGATATCCGGGTTCTAAAGCTGTTCGAGGAAAGGTTTGTGTGAGCATATAATTGCGATATGGAAAAATAGCAAGCTGCGAGAACAGAAGATTCAAATCAGCATGCTGAAATTACGTATTAGCAATCAGACATTATGGTTCAAGCAAAAAAATCGAAACTTGAACTTGCTCAAGAAACTCGGGAATAAAGACGGATGACCGATTTGGTTAACTATTTACAACATGGCACCTATCCAAAAGGTATGGACAAGAATTAATAAAGATATTTCAGATTACAAGTTGTCCCCTATATCTTTGTTGATAGTGTGTTGTTCAAAAAATATATAAATGGAATCTTGCTGCGATGTGTTGACTATGATAAAATTCAGAAATTACTATCTGAATTCCATGAAGGACCTGCAAGAGGTCACTTCTTAGCACCTACAATAGCTTTAAAAATCATGGAAGCTGGTTACTATTGGCCTGGCATATTCAAGGACTATTTTGAATGGATCAAAAAGTGTAAAAAAATTCTTTCTTTGTTGGAAAAGAACATTTAGCTGCATTGCCTTTACAACCTATTTTAATTGATCAGCCTTTTATGTAATGGGGTCTTGACTTTATTGGCATGATAAACCCACCTTCATCACAAGGACATAAGTGGATCTTAACTGATACAGATTATTTTACATGATGGACTGAAGCAATAGCCTTGAAAGATGCTAATGAAACTTTGATACTATCCTTTTATGAAGGTATAGTTTATAGATTTGGTGTTCCAGCAACTATCATATCAGATAATGCTTTAGCATTTCTTGGTGTGAAGATAATAGATTGGGTTGTCAACCATGGAATTTACTTAAGTTCTTCATCTAATTATTACCCATAAGGTAATGGCATTGGCTGAAAGTACTAACAAGAACCTTTTAAGGATAATCGAGAAGAACACTCAAAGATAATCAAAGATCTTGGCAAGTGATGTTGAATTTAGACTTTGGGTGACAAAGTGACTCTAAAAGATTAGTTGGAAATTCACCATACAAACTTGTGTATAGAAAAGGAAGTAAGAATGCCTATTTTTGTTGAGATACCTGCATTAGATTTGTTGCACCAAATGGAGCTGCTTGAGAATGAACCATTGCAGGTTTGTTATGCAGAGTTAATGGAATTACAAGAGCTACGAGATCAAGCTCATTTAAATATGGAAAATAATCGAAATAGATGAGAAGACTTTTTAGAAGAAATCCAAATTCAGAATCTTTAATGAAGGAGATATTGTGTTGAAGTGGGATGCTGATTGTGCAAATCCAGGAAGACACACAAAGTTTGATACAATTTGGAGTGGTCCTTACATGATTTTGGCTTACAAAGAACACAATGCTTTTCAACTTTCAAAGCTGAATGGAGTGGAAATTCCCATTCCTGTGAATGGTATGTTTCTCAATCACTGTTATTGAAAATATTATAGTGATTATTAGAGTAGGATTTCCCTTTAATAAGTGTAATTTCTACACATTGCATTATTTTTCAATTCAATATGTGCATTCGTGCACGTGATCTGGTTTTCCATATCCTTTCCTAGTTTTAGTTTGTTTTGGAAGGGTTGGACCTTCAGAAAGGAAGACTTTGGTTACATGTTTGTACTCCATACCTAATGGACAAGAGCAAGACATTGGTCTATAAGCTAGTAGGCAAACTTTCCCCACAGGATCACCAGAAATGTTGAAAATTTTTGCACTTGTGCAAAAATGGGCAACTCAAAACTTCATTACGATGGATAACATTGGTGAAGTATACCTAAGCTAGGGGAGATTTTTTCAGATAATGTTGTTACTTTGCAGAATTAGTTAAATGATTACATGAAATCTACAGCTATGTGCTCTATTACAAAATGTAAAAAATCACATAGTCTACAATTTCATGACTATCTTCAACAAAAGAACACAAGGCCCCGAAGGATAGTTGTGTTGTCTTGATAAAGACATTCAATCACAAAATAGGTGAAATGCTAAGTTTTGGAACAAAAACATAAATGCAAATTGTAGAAATGAAAGCTAATTACTGAATGTTACAGGTTTTCTTAATGTTCTTTCCTTCATGTTTAAGACATTCAATTATATTATTGAGTTGTTTAGTTCATCATACAATCCATACAGAAAGCTGAAATGCAAAAAGAAATATACAACTCAATTTCAGAATTCAATGTTTTATTCATAAGGAATTTTCAAATGTTTCCCACACAAGTCGTGGGATGTAACTGAAAAGTAAAGTACAGCTACTGAAATAAGAGGTACACATGCATGAAAAAGAAAATAAAGGAGTATGAGTGAACCCATCATTTCCTTGGGGTTTTCTTCTTTGTTCGAGACATCTCCACTTCCGGCTTTGTTCCTTCTCCATCTTCGTTGCTCAGATCATTGTACCTAAAAAGAAATAAAGAGAGAAATATCCATTACGAGCTCAAGGATCAATCCATATTCCTATACTGTCCTAATTTGTGCTTATGAATCTCTTAACAACAGGAGATATAGTTTACTTAAAGATCAAATTGCATACATGTTTTACTCACTTAGAAAGAAGGAGAGAGAAGAAAAGAAGAAAACCATAGGAATAAGAGAGGCCAAAAATCCTAAATATTTTCTAACTGGTTTCTTAAGTGTGTAGGTACAGGTTGCAGCCAAGAAGAAATAAATCAAGTCTTTCACTATAAACATAGATTACAGATTTCAATGACTCCTATCCTATGGCATAAAATAGATAAGTCTTAATTACATGCTGGAATAAAGGAAGAATGCAACTCAAGTTTTAGTAACTGTCCTATAAATGGAAGAAGTTACAGATTATCGAGAAGAGAGACTGCAAATAGAAGTACATGTTTCAGTTCGCAACTAAAGAAGAAGAATCAGATTTCAAGAAGCTGAAGTTAACTGGAAAGAAAGGGTTACAACTGAAACAAAATGAAAAAGAAGATTCTAGGAAAATTTTGATAGGGCTTTGCCATGTAAAATGGACATTTATGACTTTTCATCATGTTGTTTTTAACTACTACATGCTTTAAAAGAACTATGTAAATCAAGTAAGTGATACAGAAAAGTAGAAAAACATGCCATGATCAAGATAACAATTATTATGTTTCAGTTTCCAACTACCAAATCAGCTTCAATAGAAAAGTGTTACATTCGTATTCTAAATCAGAAAATACAATTACTACAATTGAAAAAGGAAGGAAGAGAGAATTTTGAAAAAAAATTGTTAGGGCTTCGCCATGAAAAATCAACATTTCAAGTTTTCCAGCAGGTCAAAAATACTACTATCAAAGAAATAACGCATCTAAGTACAAGAAACAAGATTACAATATTCCAACAAAGTGATAGAATCATCTTTAGAATCAAAGTATGCAACTACAGTTACGAAGGATCATTTTGGAGAAGGTGAACTGAAGAAATACAAAAGAATGCAAGTTTCAGACTTTTCATTTTATCATTTTTATCAAACTCAAAACTTTGTTTCGTATCTAAAGAAAGTAGTATTTTAGACTGTCAAGGATAAGCAAAGTGAAACATTCATTCTTCATCTATCCTTGAGTAGATAATCCCATATCAAGTTCTGAGAATAACGAGTTCAAAAAGTGAAAGAAGCCAAGCATCCACAACCATCCCACACAAAGAAGAGGTAGAGGTCAATAAAATAATCAACACTACTGAAGGAGGCTGCAAGCTAACATTTAAATTCATATTTTGATATTTTTGAGGGGTTTCAACATTAAAAGAAATACATAACTTCAAAATTTTATGCTCAAAACATGAAAATCAGAGTTTGTTAACCTTCTAAGTAGTACTATGTTGTACCCAGATGAAGACTCATACAGACTAGAATTTCGAGCTAAGAAAATGACAATGAGTTCACAACGTAACAGTCTTTCAGGACACTCCTTAGAAGCGGAGCTTTGAAATCAAAGTAATGATGACATGCAATCAAGAAGAAGTGCATGTTACTAAATCTCCAAACAAATAATCACGACTATAGTAATAAAATAAAGAAGTTACAGAGGGCCTGAAGGAAATGTTCATGACGTACTTTCTTATTTGTTATATGCATAAAATCTCAAGAACGCTATAGAACTCAGGTCTCAACAAATAACTACAGTCACCAATTCAAAAAATCAAAGAAATCAAAGTACAAGGATAACGCAGACCCAGAAAGCTTTCCATAGTTTTACAGAATCACTAAAACATTACAAGTAAGAGAAGTCGAACTCGAATTCCCTCAACTAACTTTAGAAAATCATGGCATTCATTATGTAATATGGTTTCGATGCAATACATTATCAGGAAGCAAACCCACTTCGTATAAGAAAATGATAGAGATAGTTAACTCTAAAATACTATGAAATCAGTTTCAAGTTGCAAATCCAAGAAAGGAAATTATAGTTTCCAACTTTAATCATAAAACCCATTAATGGGTATCATAATCGAGTAAAAACAAGTACTTACTGGTATTGAAGCTGAGTAAACCCTCAAGAAGTCATCAAGTTTAGAGAAAGAAGATCAAGCTCAGAATGAGGTTCAACTCGAAATGACCAAGGTCGAGCCACGAAATCACACAGAAAATGAAACAAAAGAACGGATCATTAGTATTTCTCAAGAAAAAAGTGGCAATGATGAAGTAAAAGTAATATCCAAGGGGAAAAAAATGTGAAGATCTCCAAAACCAAGAAACTCACATAGCTCTGCAGAAGGTAGAAAACAAAAATTGAGCTAGTATATTGTACAGAAAGAAGGGGCGAGCTCGAACTCAAAATGGTGACCACATCGAGAAGTATTAAGAAATGAGCTCGCAAAACCTCCAAGAAATACTATAAATAGAGAGATCATGACAATGGAGGCAGAACCCACAACAAGCGAGTTCAAAAGCTTCAAACAATGGTGGAATCCTCTAAAGAGCTCGCACATAACTCAGAAAATGCAAATATACGAACACTTCCAGAACTCTCAAGCAAGAGTGACCAAGTATCAAACTCACAGAGACCAAGAATGCCACAAAACTGAGTTTCAGAGATCAATGATGGCATTAAGCCAAAAATTTCCAAGGATTTACTGCTCTCTGTGAGCAAAAAAGAAATGACCAAAATGATGGAGCTCAAACATTTTAACTAACCCGATAAACCATAGCTTAACCTAACTCACTTGGAGTTAGTTATCAAATGGTACGAATTCAATAGGTAAGAAGATCAAAGGTTGAAGATCGATCTCCACACTCTATGCAAACCATCATGGTCAGTTACTACCGATTGAATTAATTGTAGGGTTTAAAACCCTAACTATAGTTTCATATCAACAACACCAAATTCATCAAGGACAGAGATCGACGATCTGCAACAAATACCTAATTCAACCATAGTTACAAATGCCACTGGCAAGCTGCAAAGGGTCAGATAACCATGCAGAGGGGGCCAACCCACATAATCAATCAAAAATGATTACCTTCTAACCTTTCTAAGGTCTTAAACTATATGCTCCTAATCATGCTAACTATGATCACCAAAATGGTGAATTTTAACCAAATATTATCCAATATGCAAAAGTCGACAAAATATACCATGCAATATAATAAAAGGTGGTTACGTATTGTAGTATGGCATGTATACTAATCAAAGGTGGTCAACCTTATAAATTGCTAAGTCCAAAAAGGTGGCCAAACCAAATGGAGATCAGTGGTCAAGTGCAAAGGTGGTCCCCACGGTCAAGAGAGTTGAAGATGATCTGTAGTATATCACCCATGTGACCACTTAGACAAGGAATGTCAACATCAGAATCTAAGCATGGAGGTGGTCCCCATCAAATGGATGTGTGGATGGTTATTTTTGTAAATATTGCAAGTATTGTAATTATTTTTCTCACAAACAAGGAGTTAATTTTTGCATGCCTTCACAAGAGGAAAGAACAGACAAGAAGACGAATTCACATGCACAAGGAAAGAGACTTGTCTCCAACAAACAAGCTTATTATTAGCAAATTATTCACCTTTATTTTCTTAAAAATAGAACAATCAACTTCAGTTTGATTGTAATGTAATTAAGGCTATTAATGCCTATTTGTAATTACATGTTCTATTTTTATTCCTTTATCTATTATTAAATAAAGGATAAAAATAGGATGCATGGGTGAGTACAAGCCTTAGTCTATTTTTAGGAAGGGCGGGGAAAAATATTTTCTATATATTGTGTGCTTTGGCAAAGCATAAGGAGGAATTTTTAGATATATGAGTGCTGAAGTAATTTTCTACTAGTTTTTCCCTTTGAATGTGAAGTATTTTCTATCTTTCCAATTATTTGCAGTCTCGTGTATGTTTTCTATTAATCTTGTGAATGTTGAATTCCTTGATTAATCATCTTACCCTATTACAAATTCAGTAATCTCTAGATGATATTAATGTGTATGTGTAACTTAGTAGTATTGTTGTGATTCTATCCCTCAATACATCAAAGTGTTTACCCTTAATTATCTTCAGAAATCTGTTGGCATGTGCATCAAAAGTTCATTCCATATCAATTGTGCATGTACTCAGTCAAAGACCTCATACAAGTTTGGTGTATCACCTTAGTTTTAATTCATTTTTATAGTCATCTTTTACCCTTAAACCCCAGAAATCAGTTTAGGATACATCAATAAGGAACCGACTTTGATACCGTAGACTCATCTCAAATTAGGTATACCCACAAACCTGAGGTGTTTCCATTGTATCCACGAAAGAGAGATAAAATTTACAAGCTTATAACACCTGCATCCATCTCTCTACAGGGTGCACTTTCAAGAGATAACAATTACACACCATAGTACTCTTCTAACCATTCATTATCTATATTATCCCTTTCATAATCTACTTCGCCATTTATGTCCACTTTGGACGTGGTCTTATCCCCGTATTTTCCATAGTCTTTCAATTAATCACTACATCCATCTCATTATTCATCACCATTTGATTCTATCACACCCATCACTTCCCCCTTCTTCACTTTCTTGATTAGTACAATCCACTTATCGAGAAAACTATTAATACACCTACATTCCATTCAACATCACATATGGTGTAACCATCACTTCACCTACCTTATAGACTTCTCCCATAAACATCTCACTTCCTTCCTCACCACTCATTCAAGATTCATTATTGCTTGTGGTTCCTCTTTTACATCATCTACAATATTTTACTGAGTCGCTCACACTCCTCTTGCATATATTCCTTTTCACGTGTATACACATATTTTTTCATCTCTTCCTTATAAGACACCTTCGCTTGCTCACATTTCTTCAATTCTTCTGAAGAATTCTTCCTCCACCTTTTTGCATCCATTCCCACTCATTCAAGCACCATTTTTATTATGATCTCCTCATTCACTCACATAATATATCACACTCACATGGCTATTGGTTCTTATACTTATGCCTCATAAGCCTCCTTCATATATAATTACGCTTCCAAATACTTTCAATTTTATCCCACGTTATCCTTTACTTGGAATTCCTTCTTACTTCACAGTTCCTATTCCATGTTATCATCCCATTATCACACCAACTCGTCATAAGATCCCACCATTGGTTCCTACGCCTTTTTGAGGCATTCATATGTTCTCCACTCCTCGTCCACCTGACCTCATCACTAGTACCATGATTCATAACATTGATTTATTTTCATGTCCTCAACCAAAGAATATTCTCACACATCCACCATACTCAACACCATTTTTACATGATTCATCCCCACGTTTATGTTCTTCATACACCACCATTCTATGCATTTTATTTGGCATTCTTGCTTTACTTCTCATCAATGTCATTCCCACCACTTAAATCATTTATATCATATATTTATTTATTTTGTACATCATTTCCCTTCTTCATATAGTCCCTATGTGGACTAGGGGGATTAAATTTATTTTCACTACCACACTCTACATGCTCCTTACATCCCACTTCTCTTCATTTATCCTGGATTTGAAACATGAACTAATTATGTGCACATTCCATTCTATCATTCTTGACACAAACACAAACATGCATCCCCACACATCTATACATCTCTCAAAAATCTAAATAATTCCATATATTTAAAAAAATCAATGCTTGCCCATAGATTTTATTCCACACTTTCTCTATTTATATTTCATTCCATTCTCTGTTCACAATTACAAATTTCATTTACAATTCATTCACATTCCACATTTGGTGTGTTTCACAAATTTTGGTGCACCATTTGATCATCTTGTTTTCATGTTTCGTGGATCCATAGTCTCTACTACGATCATTTGAACTTGGTCTAACTTTACTTGGTGAATTAATAACAACTATCCTTTATGAGATCCTTGCACACTTACAAAATTAACAACTTGTCTTAAAGACCCTAGGGAATTATTTGTTAACACTTTCCAACAATCATCTCTTTCATCACTTCCACTCCCTCCATCAAGCCATTTGTGGTTCTAAACCCCTTGGAAAACCGAGAGATTTCAATATCATATGAAAAATAAATCAATACAATCAAAATAAAAATTCAAAAGTAAAGAACAAGAGAAATATCAAACACTCTCTCTCAGGGGTCTTTCCAGTTTCTCTATCAGGGTTATGAACTCTTGGCTAACAATAGAGAAATGTTCTAACTAGAATCAATTATATCTATGTCGTGGATATGGATTCCTAGATGGAAGTGGAGCAATATTCGGCTTACAATTACCTTCCACTTCATTACTCACCAATCACTTGTTTCACTCACACCTACATGTTAGCTTGTGTTTTCACTCATTGTCTCACGGTTCTTCACTTCAAGAAGCAATTCACTCTCTTGTGCACACATAGGATATCAATGATTTATAGGGCTAGTATGTCATCTTGTCTAATTTACACCATGTTAAAAAAATTGTTTTAGCTCACTTGTTGTCTGATGTCTCTTGTCTTCAAGCTCATCATGTGTTCACTACAACTCATGTTTCACACTAGGTCGATCTCACCAGCACATTCCATTGTGATAATCATGTTACTTCCAAAAGTAATGCTCAACTTTAATTTTTGAATGAACATCTACACACATCTGCTAGATTATGCACACAAATTATTCACGTGTTATGTAATCAACATTACATTTTTCCACTTTCCCAATATTATGCATTTTTGTTCATTTTTCTTGTTCACATTTTTTTCCACCCCTTCTCATAGCATCTCATCATAAATATCACACCTTCGTTGCATTCCTCACACCCTTCTTCACTACCCCTCACCTCACACCCTTACCACCTATCTCATGGATCATCGAGCCAACCACCTTGTATTCCCCTTGAGTCGCTACAGTGACTTGGCCAAACATTCCATCTCACCACTCACCCTGAACATCGCACCCATTCCTCCTTCGGTGAGTCACAGGACATATCAATGCCAAAACCACTGAACTCACACATCTTGCTTCCCCCTAACCCTGCTAGATGCACATACGACCATCTCGACACCTCACCTATGACCAACACAATGTTAATAACCCAAGTTTTCTACTTATCCCCCATGCACTCCCACTCCCCCCATCATTGCCTTAACTTCCTAGCCTACCCACGGTTGGTCATCAAGCCAACTATGACTCCAAGTCACATCCATGAATTTCACTTCCCCTTGTGACCCGAATTGAAAACCTTCCCTCAATGCTCCCTCCTCGTCTATCATTTTCGTGGCCTAGCCATGGATTCCATGATCCCCATCACCTATCGTAGATTCTCACTCTTCATCTCCTTCCATTATGGTTGAGCCATACACCAAGTTTGTTTACACGTTATTGTCCACTCCACCACATTCCCAGCAATGACTAGGCCCCCTCCTTTTTTGATTTCCCTTCCTCACGTGTGTGGCCTATCCTCACTCTTCTCCCAACTCACACCAACCATTTCCGTCGTGACTCTAACTTTCCCCAATACTATCTCCCATGCATTCTCTAGCGGGTTGCACTTGTGACCCACTCCAACTAAGCTCCACACACTCCTGATGTTTACTTATTCACTTCCACTGCTCATCTCGCTAGATTATCCTATTTTACATTTACCTCTCTACCACATTCCTCTATTCGTCTTATCCCTTCCCAAAATCTCTCCTTCCTTGAGCTACCCACAAAATCACCTTACCCTAGTCCTTGTGTCACTGTCGTGACTCATCCCCAACCTCATTCTCAATTCTAGTCCCCTCACCTAGCCACCCTTATAACTCACCCCTCCCATCTGATCATCACTTCCCATCGAGCCATCCCTCGCCTACTTCTATGTCGCAAGCACGACTCACCTTGTTGTCACTCACCTGTGCTTAACCCAGTGAGTAGCATATGCAACTCTCCTATTCCTTCACTTCTTTATAACCCTCTTGCATACTACGCTTCCCCCTCCCAATTCAATCATGGTAAGCAACCGATCCATATCTCACTGAGACCTCACTTAGAATCCCACCAAGTGGCATGCATGGCTCAATTTCTCACCTTGCAAATCACCCTCCACCTATCTTTCCTACTAGCTTACCTAGCTTGACCCATATCACTCTATACTCACACATGCATCTCATCCAGCTTGTCTAGCTCACCATGTTGCTCATCACCTTTCCTACCTAGCCCATTCACCGTCTACTTATAATCAATCAACTCTACTTCTCAATGCCACCACTTATCCTGCCTACATTCCTTTATAAATACTCATCATTACTTTTGCACATGAAAATGAATGGAGCAACATTTTCCTGCTTCTTGCTCAACATGCCTTTTCCACGATTCCTTTTCTATCATCTTCAATCGCCACTTTTCATCCCGCGTTACGCTAGAGAAACCTGCAGCTCTGAAAAATGTCACTTAAGGGGGGAATAATAAAGCATACCCTTCTCATCCGATTATATGACATCCAATCATCAAATCATCAATCAACTGAATCTATAGTCTTGGAATCATGAAATCAACCTATCAATCCCTTCATAAAATCATAGGGTTAGGCAACCCATCTCATTTTTTCAGTTTTTGCAGAGCATCTTACCTATTCCAACATACAATGGAGAAAGGGGGAAAATGTAGACACTAGGAAATGCACCTTGCACACAATGTCCCTTATTCAAAAATACAAAAACATTATAAAACACAAAAATACCAAAAAAATCATAAAATCCACAAAACTGGGGATAAAAGACAACTCACCACCCATTTACTAATAATCACCCACTCACATTTTATTTTAGCCCATCACAACTACCCATTTGTATTCCTAAATGTACTTTGCACCCATGTTTGTTCCACTCCCATATGTACTCCTAATCTATAAGATAACCCTCACCCAGATCATTTCATCTCCCTTAATAACTCTTGGGCTCAATCTTGGTGCGCTAAAGATATAATTGATTTTTCTTGTTGTCTTGCTTGTATATCATGATTTTGAAGGTCTTGAAGAAGGAAAGGTGAAGCACAAAGGATAAATATAACTTTCTACAACACTATTCTAGCCAAATCTCAACATGGGTGGAAATGCAACTATGAATGGCTTGCGATCGCCATGTGATTTCGGTGAATCACAACTGTGATTATCCTACAATCTCAGTCAAGTATATTTGTCATATTCATTTACTATTTTGTCATTTTAATTAATAATGTATTTTATATCCTTAAAAGGTATATGTATATGACCAAGGTAGGTAACCTAACCACAAAAAACAACTAACATTTTCCAAAGGTGCTTGTGTGCAGGTTAAATACAGATTTGAAGAGTTTTACTCATTTTAATCAATGAAAGAAACCACAATTATCACTCTTCAAAATGGAAACATAAGCCCATATTATGTTAGTATCATTGATTTGGATTTTTCATTATAACTAATTCATATTGTATGTGATAAAAATGTAGGCATACAATTTGGTAAAAAAAACATATGGTCAGATAATTGAACATCACAATTCCAAAACGCTCGAATGTTCTATTGATTGAGCAATTTGCATAAGATGAGAGGTGTTCAAAAAATTTGGAATTTCACCAAGGTTGTACATGTAAAATGAGAGCATGATGGTACATTATTATGTGTTAAAAGATCCCTAGCAAAAATAGTTGAAGTAAAAATATGCTGCAAATTTGATTGATGCATCATCCATCATGGAATGGTGTAACTCAAAATGGGTCTAGGTAATGAGGGTAAGTCTATAGTTCATAGGTTTATTTGGTTGGTAGAAGAATATAATTTATAAAAATATTAATATTATTGTACACTAATGTGATCTAATGAGTTGCACTCTTTTACAAGTTCAAATGCAGGTTCATGGACTATTCATACAAGGAAGGTGACATGCTTTTACTCTTCATGTACATATCTATTTTGGGATTAGTATGAGTTGAAAGATTGGGTTAATGAATGGTGTTGTAGAAAATTATATCCACTTGAAACCTATCAACCTTCACGAGATCTACAACTCACATTGAGTTTATCATCAATTGACTTCAACCATATATCATATCTAGTACAACCAGGTATTATAGATTTGCATTGTTTTGTTAAAATTAATATTTTTTCTCATTATATAACTTACTTATGAATCATTTAGTGAACTTAACTATATTTTGTACAATGTGTTGTAGATCATGTTTATAAATTTGTTACAAAATTAATGAATAAAGAATAAACAAATTATTATTTGTCTCGTTGTGTTGAGGAAAAAAAGAAATTGATAGCCCCGATACTATATGGAGTGTAACATTCCCATTTTAAGACTTTAGAAACAAGGGATTTTTTTTACATAATGTTCTCTGTTCTAAATAAAACATAATTTAGAACACACATTCCATGCCAATCAATCTCATAACAGATAACCATATGCAACTGTAAATGACTCGGTGAATTACCAATCTCTCATTGCATGGCTCGGTCTCTAACCGATCTCTCATGTTTGTCTTTAAGTATTGAATACT
This sequence comes from Taxus wallichiana var. yunnanensis, assembly GCA_018340775.1. NCBI lineage: Eukaryota > Viridiplantae > Streptophyta > Pinopsida > Cupressales > Taxaceae > Taxus > Taxus wallichiana. The sequence continues at coordinate 145,851,671 of CM031241.1, forward strand.
TTTATGTATACTGCATATACTTAGTTTTATTACCCTATTTTAGGTACTGAGTGATATTTTTAAAGAACCTATCTAAATATTTCTTACCAATATTCATCTGAAATCATGTTCCTTAAACTAGGTGACATAGGACAACGCAACCAGCAACTTGTGATACTTTGGCCAAAGATTTCCAACATATTGTTCATGTTACTATTCCTAGACAAAACATTCATCAAATTGGAATACATCCATCACCCCACTCACTTGTTATCTAGAATGGTCTTTTCTGACTTCTGTCAGTCCACTTGTCCAAGGTTTGAACCTAGCCCAGATTAGTGACATAATTTGGTATAGGGAGCTACTCACGATGACTTAGGGTATATGGGCATACTCATTCGGCCTAATTCAAATGAATGTTCCTAGTTACCCTAAGTCATAGTGCATTACTTCCTATGCAAAATCATATTACTAATCCTGACCAAGAGGGAAACTAAGTTTAAGTCCCAATTTGAGTAGATCTAGATGAACCAATCTTTGAAGGGTGTGCAGTAACATGTCAACCGCAACATCGTTTCCTCGTGAAGACCCAAGTCTTCACAAAGGTACAGTTCTGCAGTTGGCATGTGCCAACATCCGACATAACCACTTCATCATGATGTAATCACCTTAAGGAGGTCATTTCCCTTAATTAACTTAGAATTAAGATTCAAATTACAACAACCTTGCAAAACCCTAAATCCAACATTCCTTAAGTTATTTATCCATATTTGGGTCATTTATATATTAAAGAAATTCAATATCTCATGATTTTCTTAATGTTCATTAACTTTAACTTAACAAGCAGTTATTCGAAAACAAGACAACATACATCATAAGGTTTATTTAATGTAATTCAATCATTCAAAGGAGGTGTATGAACAAAAATAGGTTATATTAAAATAGACTTCATAGGAATTAAGTCTAAATGATTATGGACACAAACACCATTCATTTTCCTTACATTTATTTGAGAGGAGAATAATCTTCCTCTTTGTAGTTAAGTGTTAGGGTTCATATACCCTTTTTCCTTTCACACTCCTTATAAATTTTAAATGCATGTTCATTTAACATCCCATAATAAACCTTACTAGTTTAGGAAAAGAACCTCAATACCTACAACTTATCAAGTTGCATTCTAGTAAGGGAAATTGCACTATTTCCCATTCATTCATTTCATTAAATGAAAAAAGAGTAAGGATCCAAGTAGATATTAAAAATATCGATGAGATAGTAATCCAATTTCCTTCATAAAAGGTACAAGTGAAATTACACAACAATTTGTAGTAAATCTCCAAACTTTTCAATTCATCATGATAGAAATACACAATTTACAAGACCATACATTTATATACATCGCATGTCAAATAGCATAAAGGTCATCAAAGAATAAATTTTTTTCCTTTTGTAATACAACTCAAAAATGAATTGGAGTTCTTCTATAAAGGAGCCAGAATTTGAATCGACCAATACATCATACAAGTTATTGCTTTCCTTTATCACTATGAATTCCATCTACAAAAATTGCTAGACGGGATTCGGTTCTTTGAACTGGGCATGATAAGCACTAAACATTAAAATGAAGTGACTTCAATCAATTGTTTCATTAAAGCAACCCCTTCTTTTATGAAACAACGGGTGAAGTCATACAAATAAATCATAATAAATAACAACCATAAAAGGAGCATAATAATGAATCTAAATTCACTTTACAGGAAGAGATCATAATATAATAAGCTAATCCACTTGCATTATATCGTATAAGTATGACCAAAATAATTACTTATTTATCTCAAGTAACAGTTCTATCAATTAATTGTTTCATAATTCTTTCGAATTTGAAATACAAAATCAACTTCACTATATAAAAAAAAGATTACTTTAGAACAAAAAATTCTTGTTCACAAAGTTTCAAGAAAAACAATCAAGTTCATTCTATTAATGTTTATAGGATGATTATCAAATAAAAAATGAGAGATCAAAATAGGAGATATAAAGCCTAGTTCTTAGATTAGGCCTCTTATTACATTAGAAAAATATTTCCACAATGTTTCATTCTAAAACAACTATTAATTTCCTTCAATACGAATAAGTGGAGAAGTAAGTATACAATTACTATCAATTAATTTAATAGAAGTAATGCATTGGATCTATTAAACCTATACAGGTTTTTCTATAGAAAAAGATCAAAATAGAGAGTAAATAGTTTACAACTTACTCATCATTCGAGTGAATTCCCAGAGAAAAGAAGAACCAACATCCTACCCTATGCGTTTTCCAAAAATGACAATGGAGAGCTTACCACTGAGAGTGGAAGAGAAAGGAGTTATGCCAGAAGAGGATTCTATTGTTCATTCAAAAGAAATGAGGTTGTAAAAAATCAAGTAGAGATAGTTCCCCATACCCCCAAATCTTTTAAGATAAAGAAATCAGGTACAGAAGATACAAAACCGATTACATACATAACTGTATCTTCGAATAAACCTTCCAAGAGTTTCACCATTTAAAGAAACAACAACCGTTAATCATTTACTTAATTCATTCCAAGAAGGATGTGAGAAAAAAATAGTTATCAACCACATCCAAGTCCTAAAAGTGTTAAGAATGGAAAGATCAAACTTAAGAAATTCAAACAGAGCTAAGAATGATAATAACAATATCGACTTGGAGAAGACCGTCACCCAATGTATATTCAAACAACATAACTTCAACTATCTACCAACAACTCAACTTCCAAAATTTTAAAGGAAGACTCAAACATAAATAAACTGCACAGAAGACTTCATCACTACTGTTTCCACAGTTAAATTCCAAGACCATTTTAAAACCCAAAAGTCCTTTCAAGAGTTTTAAAAGAGAATTATAAAACCAAACAACAAAGTGTAAGTCAACCTTTCCTTTATTTTCCTCATGCGTTCAAATTGATGTCATTAATCAAAATACCATACTGACTCAACTCCCATCGATTTTAAAGTTTGAAGCAGTACAAAATAGAGCAAATCATTCCTTCATGGTTTTTATGCAAGTTTAGAGTACAAAATACAGACAATTCCATAAACCTCCTTCACCCATTAACTCTTTTTCTAACACAAGTTCAAGTTCATATTGTAGATCAAGTATACAAATACAGTCCCGAAAAGTAGTATTTAAACTTCTACAAACAAGATACGACATAGGAGAGTATTCTTCTACCTTCCAAAAACAATAAAAGACATTCAGTTTGAACAATGCAGGTTTACCCAGAATAAAAGAAACAATATATCCATTCCTTACCTTCATACAAGTTCGTTTTCAAGTAATGATTCAAAATAAAAACCCATACAGACCACAAAGGGGTGATACAACTTTAATAACTCAAGGATGCATCAAAGAAGAGTATTCATTCACCTTCTAATTTGAAAAGAGACTTCCAGTTCGAAGCTCAGGGAAAAAAACTTACTTAAACCCCCTTTTTCGAGTAAACAAACTAGAATATAGATTCAATAAAAAAAACACTCAAGTCTCAAACAACACCAAGTGTATTTTGCCATCGACTCATTCAGAGAAGGCACACAATGAAAATATTATAATGCAAAGGTTTCATAACCAAGAAAATAGAGGTTCCTTCAGCAATAAAAACAAATAACCAGAATAAAAATAGAAACCAAATTATCTCATGAGAGTAGAGTTATTGTAATGAAACATTTTGAGAAAAGTAAGAGATATTAATGGATAGAGACTATAGTGCCTGATAGTGCTTCTGTCGATTCGAAGAAGACTTCTAGCTGAGCCTTCAAAAATTCTTCTCCTCCAAGAAAGATTAACAACTAAAAAATTCTTTCTCAAATGTCTCGTATACTTCCCTTTAATCGAAAATAGACCAAGGGAATCAAAAATAGCCACAAATTGAAAATAAAACTGCTAGTTCAAAGAACCATATAGCTCCATGCAGAGGAAAAATCGGAAAGCATGAATGACCAAACAACCTCCAACAAATCCACTCATATGGTTTTCAAGGAGGTTTTCTCTCCAAAAACGAGGTTCATAAATACCATTAATTCCCAAACTCTCGCTTATCTCTCCATGCCACCGCCATCCAAAATTGGCGAATCCTAATTCAACTTCTGCATGCATTACTAAATTTTAGTGATGACTCCATGTAGACTTCCACTAATTTACATGCCTTTGCCTAAACTGGCAGTACGTTGTCCATTTATTTCAAAAATCAAATCAAATGAATAACTTAGGAACCATTGCCAAGCTTCCAACTTGCCATATGACCCTTAGGTCCCCTTCTAACACTTCATTAGTTTAGGCTAGATACCATTAGCTTAGGATATGACCATAGGATAGTTTAGAAGTATTTACCATAGGTTTACAAACATTACAATATATAAATTTCCATCCTATGATAGGTCATACTTCACAACCATATAGTATTAGGTATTAGATTAGAAATAGACCTAGCATCACCTTAGGTTATTCCCTCAACTTAGAACATGCAACTTAGGATAGGAAATAGGTACATGTACCTTATTTTAGAATCCCATTAGGATAGATCTCTTAGGTCTAGGATTTAGATTGTTCCTCAATAGTCCTGAAGCAGGCCTCGTTCCACTTAACATCGTAAAGTGTCCTGAAGAGATCAAAGAAAACAATCTGAGCACATAACATACAATAGAATGTAGGCACTGATCCTTCAAGAAGATAAAAGAATTTGTAAACATACAAGAGTTCAGTCCATTATGTCTTTAAACCTCTGAATGTCAGTTTACCATTCAAATTAGGTAAGAGGATTTAAAACATACCTTGGATCAATGGAATTGGTCCAAGTATGTGATAATAAATAGAGATAAGTTTGCAACCATCATTACCAGATTACAACTTATCTATCCCAAACAAAAATGGATTCTTTGCAAGCAAATTTTTTTTAACCAAATGAATCCAAGATCAGAATGACTTATCCTTGGCAAGCATGATTTCCAACAATCAAAGGAACACACCTTATCAAGAAAACTCACATGTCAACACTTGTAATGCAAAAGAGGAAATATAACAATTTGTCAAAGGTGTTACATGGAGAATTTCTAAAACATCATATGGGGTCGGTGGTTGCTACTAGAACATGGGTTAGAATATAACCAATGAAGAAATCCAATGTGTGGTTGTTCCGAGACTTTGACATGCATTAAAAATTAATCATTATTCTTGCCTTGTTTTATCTAATTTTCAATTGATTAAATATTTTGGTAGACCATGTAATTAAAACTTGTGGAAAGTTCTTTAGTCTAACCATGAAGCAATAATCAATACCCTAAAAATTAGATCAGACCCAGATCATTCATTAGATTGAATTTGTATAATGGCACATAAGTGTTATAGTTTGTAACTTAATTTTGTTGAATTCCTAAGTTTTGTGTGTTTGAGTAATTTTACCTTTAATTTTGTTTATTTAAATCATTACTAATGTTATTGATGCAAGTTAGCGATACCAAACAAGCTTCAAACCTTCACATGGTAAGCACCATTAATAAATAATTTCTATTTTTAAAGCAAAGTGGAGCCTTTATTTTAGGATATTTGGTTGTAATCCTCTATTTACTTGATCTTACTATATTAGTAGATGTATACTCATCATATATTTATATAAACAAGATGGAGCATGAGAGAGAGCGTTGGGGAAGGGAAGAGAGTTTGAGATAGAGAGGGAGGGAGAGAGAGGGAAGTGAGAGTGACTAGAGAGAGAGGAAGAAGAGAGAGAGGGGGAGAGGGAGTGGGAAGGAAGAGTAAGTGAGAACGAGAGTAAAGAGAGGATGGAAGAAGGAGAGATCATATTGTATGAAAATTCTATTTTACATTCTATGTAAAAGAACACATTCTCATTTCACCACCTATATCATATGAAATTTCTCATTTTAACATTCTTTTTGTCTCTTACATATTCTCATTTTCCGCCTATATTGAATGGGGGGAGAGAGAGAATGGAACAGGAGGGAGACCATATTAAATGAAAATTCTTTTTTCAACATTTTTAACAAGAAAACATTCTCATTTCACCACCTATATTGTATTAAAAAAATTAAACAATTTTAATCTCTAACACTCATGTTAATAGAATTTTTTTCCACATCTCATTTTCCACCACTGCAAACAAACAAGTGAGGGATGGGAGAAATCTAGAGAGAATTTAATAGGTGGGCCATATGGACATGTGTAACTTTAGACAAGACATTCCTAGACACCATAGTTTGCTAGTTATCACTAGTCCAAATTTGACTTTTTACTCCTAGGGAGCTTAAGAGACATTTCCAAACCAATATAGTCCAGAAGGGCCGAGATGGTTGGTCAACGAAAAGACATCGCCAATATCATCTAACATCTCACCCAGACATGTGGGAAAATTCATTTTAGTGCCACAAGGCGTCAATTGAAAAATATATCCATATATTCCTTAACATTAATGTTAATTGATTTTTTTTGTAAGCTTAGACGAGACATTCCCAGGCACCACAATTTTTAGTTATCACAAGTCAATGTTTGACAACTTTTTTCTCTCGAGTCGCTTAAGAGACATTGTAGGACCAATGTAGCCTGGAAGGATTGGGATAGTTGGGTAGTGAAACGACATCACCGAAGTTTCTAACAACCTAATCGGATATGTGAAACAATCATCACCCAAGGTTTCGATTAAAAATATCACCCTATATGCCTTGAAACTTGTTAGGAAATTTAAGCGATGAATAGAGTTTCAAATTATAAATCAAAATAAAATTTTCCAAATATTATAGTTTATGAAGTGTAGTAATTAAAGGCATAGATTTAGAATTTTATAATGAAAATGTAAACACCATTAAAAAAGGTAAATGAGTAAAGATATAAATGGGAAAACCCTTGGAAGGTAAAAAACCCACTAAAAATCAATTATCTTTATTGAGAATAAAATTTCACCCAACACTCCCACTATTTCACAGATCCACTTGTAGTTACACCTTCAAGAAGGGATTAAAAACTACCTCATACATACACTCATGAGTTTTACATCATTCACATCATGTATCTATAATCATCTTGCACATATTTCTCACATTCATATGTTACACTTGATATTTTTCATATCATCATTATAACCGATCTCTAATGAGATCACCTCATTTTATACAAGGTGGGTGACTTGTTTCAGTCACTCTTATATTTTAGAGCACTATCGATAGTAGGAGTGGATCCATAATTCTTATATTTTAAATATAATTTATAAACCAAAAATATACAATATTTTGCAGGTTTCTTAAATAAGTAGTTTCCCGCATAAAATTATAAACCCAACAAAATTGATATTAATCGAAGGTTTGTGCAGATTTTCATTCACTTTCATTATCAAAAAGTAAGTGAGAGATCGGAAAAACAAGAAATGATTTTGTATGCAGATTAGATATGGATTTGTAGGTTTAGACGAGACATTCCCATGCACCATGGTTTTCTAGTTATTGCCCATCAAATTTTGACAAATGTTTTCTCTCAGGAACTTAAAGACATCACTAGATTGGTATAGCCCAAAATGATTGAGACAATTGGGTTATTAAAAGACACCACCGATAGTGTCTAATATATCACCCAGATGTGTGGAAGCTATCTGTTTTGTGCCACAAGGTGTGGATTGTAAAATATTTGCCTAGATACCCTGACACTAATGTTGATTGAAGATTTTTTCCACATTTCATTTGTCTCCACCGTGAAAAAATGAGCGATAAATGGGAGAAACCAAGAGGATTTTTTAATTAAGCTAAAATCTTAACTATAGATTTAGAAAAGACATTCCTAGGCACCACGGTTGGCTAGTTATCACCCATAATAGTTTGACATTGTTTTGCTCTCATGATTCTTAAGAGGCATCAGTGAACCAGTGTAGCCCGGAAGGACCAGGATTATAGGGTAGTGGAACTACACCACCGATGTTGTTTTACATCCCACTCAGATATGTGTGAATAATCAATTTTTTCCATGAGGTGTTAATTGCAAAATATCATCCTAGATTCCCCGACATTGATGTTAATTGGAAGTATTTACCATGTTTCATTCGCCACTATCACGAACCAAAAATCAATATATTGGAGAAACGAAGAGAGGATTTTGTAGGTAGAATAAGTGCACATCCATAGGTTCAGATGAGACATTCTCAGGAACCACAATTTTTTAGTTATCAATCTTCAAAGTTTGACATATTTTTGATCTCAGAGTTCTTAAGAGGCATCTCCAAACCTGATTCAGGAACATCATCCAATTGACATCAAACATGGGAATTCCCCACTTTTCATTAATTCAATAAGTATGTTATATTGAAATAAGGTCCTAAGAGAGCGAGTTAGGTGGTCAAGTGGTGTGAAATTCAAATTGTCTTCTTCCCTCCAAGTGTGAAATGTAAACTTTGAAAGTTTCTGAAAAAGGAAAATTTCTTGTAAGTGATAGATATGAAGGTTAAAATATGTAATAGGTATTTACCTATGTGAAATAGGGTCTTAGAGTTGGGAATAACGTCTAGATAATATGGTGACCCAATTAGCTATGTATGGGACTTCATAATGAGTCATGAAAAATTAGTTAGGGTTTAAGAGTATGAGATGATGAGATAAAAAAGAGGAAGTTGGTTTGAATGGGATTCATTTATGGGGATCCTCGAGGAGGAGGAGAAGAGAATGAAGAAAAAGAGATACATTTTGTTATAGATAATTTTTAAAATAAATGTAATGGTACTCTGTTTTGGTGATGAAAATTTGTATGAAATGTTTGACTTGTAAATTTCCTTGCCTTCAGTATTGAAATTATCTTCATTATAATGATAAGGGGAAACGTGTTTCAGAGGTTAGAAACTTTTAACAAGGTTTTAAAAAATCTCCATGTAAGATTTATTACAAGTAAGAATGCTTACAAAACATTGTGATTGAGTTGTATTAGGTAAAATTGTGTGAAGCCCATTGTTTGATTCAAAAGGATGCAAGATATTCATTATGAGGTGTCTTAGGGTTTTTATAAATAATTCATACCAAGATAATAGTGAATTTGATCATTAAAAACTCTAAACACCTATATAGTTTGTGTATTTTCTTTGAATGTGTGTGTGAATTGGCATACAATGACCTTAGTGTACCAAGGTTTGAAATGTACTAAACACCTTTGGAAGTTTTGAATGTGGTGATAAGGAACTTAAGATTGAAGTAAATCTATGACAAGGATCACCCTTGAGCAAAGAAAGAAATATTTCATAACAACTTAGTATTGTCATGGTAACTCAGTCCCATTGTCACCTACAAGAAAGAGATAAGAAAAATCAATTAAGGAGAAAGTTTTAGAATCTCTACACCATACTAGTAAGTTAATCATGAAGCTCATGCTGAAATAGACCTTTGGTTCAAATATTAATTCTTGAGAGTGATTTTTGAAATTTTTGTAACCATTATAAGCTTCTCGAGCTTTCCTAAGATGCACACTCCATTTTTGGCTAGGCCACAAGGTTTGGGATAGCAAACGAGAGAATTTTAGCATGAAATTTGAAATAATCCATCTTCATGAAGCTCCCTTACTATTAGAAGAAGAATTAGAGAGTTTTAAAGGTGGAATAATGAATTATTCTTACCATTTCAAGACTGAGACATAAAACACAGTTAAAGACCTAAGTACTAGGACCTATTAACAAGGGAAGCCCTATTTTTCTTTGGAGTTAAACCTCACAACTTCACAGTCCTCAAGAACTCAATAATGGGTGATGGAAATTTCTAAGATTTAATCCTGGAAGTGTGAGTATTGGAAGTTATTAGAGATTCTAGTCTATACCAGACCTAGTAAGACCTTGGAAGCAAAATTGCAAAGTGTGAAGAACTAGGAGTTGAACTAAGAATTGAGTTTTCAAAATTTTCAAGCATGATGGGGATGGAAAGGATGGACTAATGGATCTATTTAGACATTTTGGTATCCTTAGAACCCTAGGTCCATGGTTGGTAGAGGTTACATTGCCTTAAGGGCTTGAAGACAGTTTGGCCTAAAGTGGTAGAGGTGAATGTTTTTTATTTCCTTGAATGCATGAAAAGATGAATCTAACAATGTTGTAAGGTGAAGTAGAAGGAGATCCTACAAAGGAAGCACTAAAGGAGAAAAGGAGAAAAAATTGCATGTTGAGAAGGAAGGAAGCTAGTCAAGAAACACTATAAGGCAAAATTGGACAAGAATTTGTCATAGTTCAAGGTGATGGTTGGTATAACTCTTGTTTGAGGTTTTGCTACGGGAAAAAGTAGGAGAATACTCTTGTGAAGGATAATAACATGTCAAGATAGCTATTTGGGCTCAAGAGCTAGTAAGTAAGTATGAAGGTCAAGACAAGAGAGGTAAGCACCAAGAAGGAAAATATTATGGGTGATGAGTTTGAAGGTTGAAATATTATTATGAAAGTGCTAGGAAATTGTGTAAATTGGGAAGGAAGTCAGATCAACCTCTTAGTGTCAAAATAAGTCAAAAATAGCTAGTTTAGCCATTTGTAGGCATGAGAAAGATCTTGATGTTATAGAGTTTGATAAGGTTGTTGATTAGTCCTCTTGAATAACTTGAAATAATGATGAATGGTATATTTTTATTGCATCAGAACCGGTGTATCCTAGAAGGACCGTGATGGTTTGGAAGTGGAACGACATCACCAATAATATCTGACAACCCACTTGGACATGTGGGAACCATCAATTTAATGTCACAATGTAATAATTGAAAAATATCCAACTAGATTCCCTGATACTGGTGTTAATTGAAGGATTTTACAATGTTTCATTTTCCCCACCGTAAAAAACAAGTGAGAGATGGTAGAAACCAAGAGAGACATTTTTAGGTTTACAATATTCACATCTGTATGTTTAGACGAGACATTACTAGGCTCCATAGTTTTGTAGTTATCACCAATCAAATTTTGACAACTTTTGTCTCTCAACGTGCTTAAGAGACATTGTTGGGTCGGTGTATCCTAGAAGGACAAGAACGGTTGGGTAGAAAAGAGAAACCACCAATAGTGTTTAATATCCCACTCAAATGCGTGAGAACCATCGATTTGGTGAAACCAATTTTAATTGAAGGTTTTTTCCACGTTTCATTCACCACCACTGTGAAAAAATGAGCAAGATATTGGAAAAACATAGAGAGGATTTTATAGAGGACCATATGTGCATCCGTAGGTTTAGACGATACATTCCCAAGCACCATGGTTTTTTAATTATCACCCATTAAAGTTTGAAAATTTTTTTCTCTTAGGGAGCTTAAGAGACATCACCAAACTAGTGTATCCCAGAATGACCAATACAATTGGGAAGTTGAATGAAACAATCGCTAGTTTCTACTAGCCCACCCATACATGTGGGAATAATCGTTTTGGTGCCACGAGGTGTCAATTAAAAAATATCAATCTAAATGCTTTGACACTTATGTTAATTTAATTTTTTCCACATTTCATTCACATCCACCATGAACAAATGAGCAAGAGATGGGAGAAATTAAGATGGGATTTTATAGACAAACCAAATGCACATCTATTGATTCATACAAGACATTCTCAGGCACAATGGTTTTCTAGTTATCATTCGTCAAAGTTTGACAACTTTTTTCTCTCATGGCGCTTAAGTGACATCGTCATATCGTTGTATCCTGGAAGGATTGGTGCGATTGGGTAGTGGAACAAAACTACCAATAGCGTCTAACAACCTACTCGGATGTGTGGGAACCATTAGTTTGGTTCCATGAGGTGTCGATTGTAAAATATCACTCTATATGCTATCATACTGATGTTAATTGATGGTTTTTTCCACGTTTCAATTACCGCCACCTGCAAAAAAATGATTGAGAGATGGGATAAACCGAGATAGGATATTTTTAGACAGACCAGATGTGCATCTGTATTTCAGATAAGACATTACCATGTACCATAGTTTTCTAGTTATCACCCATCATAGTTTAAAAACGTTTTTACTCAAGGTGCATAAGAGAGATCGTTGGACCGATGTATCCTAGAAGGATAGAGACCATTGAGCAACATTAAAATGCCACCAAAGGCATCTAATAACCCACCTAGATATGTGGGTACTGTCGATTATAAGTGACATCATCATATTGGTGTATCTCGGAAGGATTGGTGTAATTGGGTAGTGGAACAACACTACCGATAGCATCTAATAGCCCACTCGGATGTGTGGGAATCATAAGTTTGGTTCCATGATGTGCCAATTGTAAAATATCACTTTGTATTCCCTCAGACTGATGTTAATCGATGATTTTTCCATGTTTCAATTACCGCCACTGCAAAACAAATGATGGAGAGATGGGATAAACCAAGAGGATTTTTTAGACAGACCAAATGTGCATATGTATTTAAAATAATACATTACCATGCGCCATAGTTTTCTAGTTATCACCCATCATAGTTTAAATTTTTTTACTCAAGTTGCATAAGAGAGATCATCGAATCGATGTATCCTGGAAGGATAAGGACCATTGGGAAAGAACAAAAACCACTAATGGTTTCTAATAACCCACCTAGATATTTAGGTACCATCAGATCTCTCTCTCTCTCTCTCTCTCTCTCTCTCTCTCTCCCCCTCTCCCCTCCCTCTCCCTCTCCCTCTCCCTCTCCCTCTCCCTCTCTCTCTCTCTCTCTCTCTCTCTCTCTCTCTCTCTCTCTCTCTCTCTCTCTCTCTCTCCCCTCTCTCTCTCTCCCTCCCTCCCTCTCTCTCTCCCTCTCCCCTCTCTCCCTCCCTCCCCCTCTCTCTACCTCTGCTCTCCTCTCCTCTCTCTCCTCTACCTCCCTCTCCCTCTCTTCCCTTCCCCACTCACTCCCCCTCTCCCTCCCCTCCCCCTCCCTTCCCCACTCACTCCCCCTCTCCCTCCCTCTCTCACTCCCCCTCTCCCTATGCCACTCCCTCCACTCTCCCTCTCCTACTTCCTCCTCTCTCCATCTCCCCCACTCTCTCTCTCTCCTGCTCCCTCTCCCTACCCCCACTTTCCCTCCCCCTCTCTCTCTCCCTCCTCTCTCTCCTCTTCCTCCCCCTCACTCTCTCCCTCCTCCTCTCCAACCCTCCCCCCTTTACCTCTCTCTCTCTCTCTCCACCCTCTCCATTTCCCGCCATCTCCCCACTCTCTCCCCCTCTCTCTCTCGATCCCTCTTTATCCCTCTACTCTCCCTCTCCTCTCTCTCTCCCTCCCCACTCACTCTACCTCCCCTCTCCCTCTTGCTCCCCCTCTCCTTATCCTACTCCCTCTCTCTCTATTTGATATCCCTCTCCCTCTACCTCTTGCTCCCCTCTAACTTTTCTCTCTCTCTCCCTTTTCTTTTTCTCTCTCCCCTCCCCTCCCTCTCACTCTCTCCCTCCCCTCTCTCTCTCCTCCCTCCCTCCCCCTCTCCCTCTCTCTCCTCCCTCCCCCTCTCTCTCTCTCCCACCGCTCTCTCCCCTCTCTCCCCCTTGTTGGGCCCCTAAGATATTGGCTAAGTACAAAAAAAAAAAGTGAATAGGCGCACAAGGATAAAGCGCGCAGGGGGGGTTTAAAGAAGGCTTTAAGGGAAACTATGGCATGCGCAGATAGAACCAAGGGTTCAAGACTTAGCCATATTGAGCATTTTTGGAAGAACAGGTGAAAAGCATGACCCGATTGCACATGCGGAGTGGATAAGGTGCCATCCTGGCGACAGGGTGGCCCAAGAAGGAGCATGCCTACGGTAGAAGCTTCTAGAAGCACATCATGGTAAAAAGTGGAAAGCTCAGGCCTGGAGGAGCATGCTCACATGGAGGACCACATTCAAACACTTGGCATCAAATCTAAGGCTGCTAGAGGATGAGTTGGCAGTCCAAAAAGCCTATATATATAAGCACCTGTAGAAGGAAAAAGATAGAGAGATAGATAGATAGAGGGCGGAGCTCTACAAAAATACTGCAAGAAATCTGTTAGTTTGGGTAATAGTGTATAGGGAAGGATGTATCAGGGGTATGGGGTTTATAAATTTCTTTTGAGAGCCTAGCCATATGATTCAGATATAAAGCATGACTGCGGTCTGCATCTCTGTAACATTTTGTAACGGCTCCATGAATGTAATGAGGTTACTAGCTTACATGAATATGAACATTGATGATTCTAATGCATACATCTTTCTCATAGTTCTTTTTCATTTATGTTTATGATTAAGTATGGATGCTTGTACAATGTTATTTTTTTGGTATAAGTTATACAATCTATTAAGAACTTTCTGTCTGGAATGACTGCAAGGACCTAGAGGTTGTTCTGAGCTCTATGGTGCTTTTATGGTTTACTCCTTTCAAATCTCTTAAATATGGATCATAGATGATGTTCCCCACTAAAATCACATAAAAGAGAGACTCGGTATCTGCGCGTGTCTCGGGTGAGTGCCCAGTGCCTGCTGGGTGATAGGCCGATGCGCATGGGGTTCCTTTCTTTTGTGGTAAGGGTAAAAATGACTACATCTTGGTTCCATTGTTGGGACCTCTTTTTGAAGTTGTAGTGGGAAATGGCACACATCATGATCTGGTTAATGAGTAATGATAGAACGTTTAACTCTGGAAAGTGTTGAATCATGGTTCAAGATCATGGAGGATGAATTTGCTCAGAGATTCAACACTAGACCTGAGTTTGATGCACGTAGATGGGTAGAAGAGAACCTCTACCATGATTTATATGAAACATTTATCGGATGCTTCCCAGTATAACTATATGAATGGCTCACACCGTATGCGTCTAGATCAACTGGTATTCTAGATCATGCGTGTGGACCCAAGAAGAATACCGAGAGGTGCGGGATGTAGATATGATGTGGACTCGTGTTATGGATCATTGGTGGTAAGGTGTGTTGGTTAGCTACACTCCGGAGTACACTATTTCCACATATTCTTGCCTTGAAGTTGCTGAGTTTTAATTTCTACGGGATCCCAGAGGATCATTTGTATGTGTTATCCCTCTAGCATTGAAGATCTTGGTTGTTACTTTGAAGATCAGTGCATTGGCAAGCTAGGAAAGAGAGATGAAATTTCTTTGCAACCTATCCCTAGCGTTGAACTTTTTAGAAATGGGAAATAGACTTTGTAGGCCCTATTGCACCAAAGCAGACGTAGGAATGGATCACGCTATGTAATCACTTGCATAGACTATTTGACAAGGTGAACAGACACAATGCTAACTAAAGACTATACATTAGCCACATCGGCAAGATTTTTGTGGGAAAACATTATCACAATGTATGGATGTCCTTTAAGTTTAACCAGCATGATAGGGGTACACATTTCTTGAATGAGACTGTGAGGATCCTATTAGAAGAGTTCATGGTAGCTCATCACAAGACTACCCCTTATCACCCACAAGCAAATGGAACCGCGGAAGTATTTAACAAAATATTGAGTCATGCCCTGACCAAAATTTGTGATGTCGGAAGACAAGATTGGGATGACAAGGTATCAATCATATTATGGGATTATAAGACAACTTATAAAAGGCTAAACAAAGCCACACCATTTTAATTGGTGTTTGGCGTGGAAGTTGTTCTATCTGTTGAATTCATTTTACCTTCTTTATGAATAGCGCACGCAGGAGGGCTAGATAATGAGCAAGCATTGAAAGAGAGAATTGATGAACTAATGATCACTGGATGAAAGATGATCACTTGCTATGTGGAGCCAAACAATAGATAAAGAAAAACAAAAAGCATGGCATGATCACCACATCAGAAACAAGAAGTTTGAGGCTGGGCTGATGGTCTTACTGTATGATTCTGAGTTTCTACGAACCATCCTAGGAAGTTGAATGTCCATTGGTTAGGTCCCTATAAAATCTCATACATCCTTGATTCAGGCGCATACTAGTTACAAGCACTGGATGGAACGAAATTGCCTAGAAACTTCAATGGGAGTAGGCTGAAGCCCTACTATAAATAAGTCTTCTTGGTGTTTATAAATAAGGTAGTTTTTGCTAGTTAGTTTAGAATTTCCTTTATGTATTTCTTTTCTTGTGTTTCCCTTTCGTGTTGTTTTTGTTTTGCACCTTGGGCACCGGTAACCTTATTACTCTTTGAGGATTTTTGATTGCACAAAGGACCTCACATCGTTTTAGTGTGGGGTGGAGTGATGTGAAGGAGAGCGTGGGCAAAGTGCCAAGGAAGTTTGTGTTGAAAATCCCAGTTGAATGGCCTTCTTTAAAGAGGTACATGTAAAGAAAAGATGGAAAAGGAGGGTTGGTGTCAAGATAAGGCTACTTTAAGATCCCACGTACAAAGGAGGAAAAAGTGCATAAGGAACACGAGATAGGAAAGAGAAAAAATCAGGAGAGAAGAAGTGCCTTCGGTGTCGGTGACGCACGCGCAAGAGTCTCCTATCTAGATGGATTGGTTGCATGCTAGAAGGTTAGAAGATTATCCACCCATGGTCGGGCGCATGAGTTAAAGTGCTAAAGTCAGACTTTGTTTGAAAAATATGCATTAAATGTGAAAATTATGGTGGTAGGTGAAGTGGCATTTAATGCTTAAAAGGGAAAAACTATAAATAAAGGGTCAAGGCACTTCATTATCCACTTTGCGTATGAGGAGAAAGAAGCACTTTTTGCATCTTTGCAAAATAGGGCTTCAAAAAACTGATCCATGTGAAGAAAAATTTGAAGAGATTGAGCGTGAGTAACTAGTTTGGATTTGCGAACCAGAAAAAGGGATTTCACGGGCGTAAAAGAGTTGTGAGAAGGCGTTGTCTTGTGAAGGGATTATCCCAACTAGGGTTTGAAGAACTAGGGCACGGGTTTAAGGAATTTTCTTCGCAAATTCAAGATCTAAGGTGGGAAAGAGTGGAAGAACAAAGTTACAAGAAGTGATTGAAGAAAGAAGAGAACCTAGACAATGGCACCCAAGAAACTAGTTAGCACACCCAACAAGGGAAAGAGAAAGGGCAAGGGAAAACAATAAGAAACTGATGCACATACAAACGAAGAGTGGTATGCATAATTGTAGTACCCAGATGGAGTGTTGCTAGGGAAGGAGTGGGAGTCCCATCTAAGAAACATGTCTGTAAATGACTATAATTATCGTACGAGCACAATTGAGAAGGATATGGCACTGGAGTTAGTGTGCCCAACGAATAAAAGGACACCAGAGGGTTTTCCCATCTATAACGATGATGTGAAAGTCAAGTTGGAGAAGGAAGGGTTATTGTAACTCTTTGAGTTGCCCTACTTCAAGAAGATTGAGCGCCTATATCAATGGCTAATGTCACACGTGCATGAAGACTACTTCCATTTCATAGGGCGCAAGATGCATATTACCCCTCAGCTCATCTCACATTTCACAAGCCTCATCTGTGAAGGATACTGTTTGGAAGATGACCTAGGCGATAAACAAGAAATTAAAGAGACTATCAATTCTTATGCATACAAAAAGGGGTCAAGGTATTATGATATCACAGACATCGAGGACCCATTAATGAAAATGGCCATGTATTTGGTGAGTAAGTTAAATGGCCAGGAGAGATGGACCCAGGTCAATAAGCCATGGTTGCATGTTTGTAGGAAAATATAAGAGGGCACCATCTATAACTTGTTTACGTTCATCGCAAATGAGATTGTCAGAAAATATAAGAGGGCACCATCTACAACTTGTTTATGTTCATCACGGATGAGATTGTCAGCTGCACAAAGGAAGGTGACAGGATCATTTTTGGCAATGTCCTGCTAACAATAATGTTTTCAGAGATTGGAGTACTTGATGCATCAGACAAATTTGTATGAGAGTACCCCGCTAAGGACCCTTCGCCCATAAAAAGATTTGAAAAATATGTCTGTGACTCTATGACAACTATACATAAGGCGCACCTCGAGAAATGGTATACGTGCCTAAGGAATGCGTTCGGGGAAGAATGGAGGATTCTTGAATAACTATCAGCGACCACCAAAGGAGAAGTTGAATTTGTTGTGTAATATTATTTCTGCATGGGTAGGTTCAAACTAATGGATGAGACATGGAGCCCATGGTGCAAGCTCCCCTTTTCCTTCACACCTCAATACTTCCAGCAGGAGTAAACATGTTCAAAGAGTCCAAGAAGCTGAAGCTGGACCTTGGTAATCTAGACCGAGACCACAGGGAAATGCGCAAAGGGTTGGTCTACCCTGAAAAGTGTGCGTACATGGAGAGGTATGTGTCGCATGAAGTTTAGATGACAAGGCCCATGACTCTACCCATTGCAGGAGGATCCACGGCATGCGTGTACCTCTGCATAAGGCCCAAATCTGAGAAGGGCACATATCTATAAAACAAGGTGTCTGTACCTGAGCATCCAACTGGTAGGAAGAGACCCGCACCCAGACAGGAGGAAAAAGGAGACAAAAAAATAACAAGTGTGGTGGATACATGGGTAATAGGTTCCCATGGGACAAGCACAGAACAAGCATGTATTCATGCAAGAAGAGGCCCATAGTCAAGGAAAAGACTCCACAGCTAGAAAATCCATCAGACAAGGAGTCCTCGGGAGAAGAAGAAACAGAGTCACCTACACTAGAATCCCGGTTAGGAAGAAGTAGAGGCTAGAAGAGGAGACCACCTCGGAAGAAACTAGAAGTTTGGAAAATGCATAGGTGAAGAAGAAGATAGTGAAGAAGATGTTAGTGGGGAAGATGAGCCTGAAAAAGATCAAGGGCCACCTATTTTTGACGTGCATGATTCAAAAGAAGAAGGTAGAGAAGAGGAGCAGGGGTTCCTCTTCATGTGGCGCAAGGATAACCAAGAAGCAGGAGGTGCCCAAGGTATAAGAAGTGAGGAGGATGGTGCAAAAACACGAGAAGGCTCCATGCCTTACGGTGGGAAGAGATAACCAAGGTGGAAGAAACAAAGGCCATTGAGACCTTGGAGGAGGAGAAGTTGGAACACAGCGCTGAGCCGGTGTTAAACAAAGATAAGGAGGAGAGCACGGAAAAGGACCATGACAGCACTAGAGGCCCCATTTTAACTGTAAGTATTCCTAAGGGCACGTGCATGGGAGGAAGGCACACGGGAGGAGAGGCCAGGGATGGGTTATATTGATGACCCCAACAAAGTGTTTCACGCGTGGTTCCAAAGCACGATTCTAGCAGAGGAGCTCGTGGCAATGTCATCTTTTGACAAGGAGGATGCATACCCACACACGAACAAAATGCTCTCATGGGAAATTGAGTCCCATCTTGATGAGCCATAATTTGAAGTAAGCCATGGGGCAATAATAAAATTTCAAGACCAAAATAAGATAATCCCGGTGGTGAATGCTCAAGCAGCTTTTAGATGAAAAGCTGTGCATGCAATGCTCAACAAGGTCTCCATTGAAATCGAAGCTAGACTCTTTGGGCGGAATGATAGAATCAAAGATTTGGAGGAGGACCTAAAGAAGAAAGAGGAAGAGCTAGCTGCAAGGGCTAAGGAGCTAAGTCAAGAGAAACTAATCAGTGCCCAGTTACAGTGTGAGTTGAAAGACGAGAAGGCCAAGGTGTGCACGATGTACAAAAAGGTGGAGTCTATTAATAATGCTATAGTATTGAAACATCTGGACCTAGCACCCCCGCGTAGAAGTATGGATCTACCTTAGGATGCTTGGAGGATTTAACAAGAGTCCTCACCATGGAGAGGTAGCCGTTAGCCTTGGAATCTGCATAAGAAGTGGCCGCACACTTGGAGAAAGAATATAAATTGAAGGTTGTGGCATTCGTAGTTGAGTACAGCAAGGTTCTTGCTGATATAAAATTTGTTTCCCAAGTTTGTTGAGGCTGTGTACGATAATTGCGCAGATAGAGACAAAGTGGCAGGCATCTTGGTCACCACTCATGAAGTGAAACTCAGGGAGTTTCAAGAGAATAATAAAGGAAACAGGGAAAAAGGAAAAATCCTTGTCGAGGTTGAAAGAAAATTTGAAGCCATTGAAGCCTTAAGGGGTTCAATTAAAAACCAGTTGAAGGAACTATACCCCATATTACATGAAGAATGGATGAGCTAGATGATGTAGGCAAAGAGTTAGAGAAAATTTTTAACACCATAAGAACACAAGGAAATTGGATAAGTTTTGATGACGTGAGCACCCTGGTGGGTGGCCTCTCGTAGAGAGCGTAGAGCGAAGTTGATGCCTAGAACAAGTTAGAAGTAAACTTGCAGAAAGGATTTTCCTAGCTTATTGCAGTGATTCCATCACTTCCTCATTCTTTCATCCCCTTATTCTTTTCCCACGGTGTAAGTCTATTGTATTATTTATTTTCACTAGAGAAGTGTTCCCATGAATGGAGAACAGGGTAGTGTGGGTTAATGTTGGGCCCCTAAGTTATTGGCTAAGTACAAAAAGGCGCATATGTACACAAGGCTTATTTGAAGAAAGCGTGCAAGGATAAAGCGCGTAGGGCAGGGTTTAAGGAAGGCTTTAAGGGAACCCATGGCACGCGCGCAGACAGAACCAAGGGTTCAGGACTTAGCCATATTGAGCATTTTTTGCAGAACATGTGAAAAACATGACCCAACTGCGCATGTGGAGTGGATAAGGTTTTAGTCTGGCAATAGGGTGGCCTAGGAAGGAGCATGCCTACTGTAGAAGCTTCTAGAAGCACATCATGGTAAAAATTGGAAAGCTCAGGCTTAGAGGAGCATGCTCACATGGAGGACCACATTCAGAAACTTGGCATCAGAACTGAGGCCGCTGGAGGATGATTTAGTAGTCAGAAAGTCTATATATACAAGTGCCTACATAAGAAGGAAAAATATAGAGATAAATAGATAAAGGCGGAGCTCTACAGAAATACTACAAGAACTCTATTAGTTTGGGTAATGGTGTTTAGGGAAGGATGTATCAAGGGTATGGGGTTTATAAATTTCTTTTGAGATCCTAGCCATATGAGTCAGGATATAAAGCATGATTGTGATGGTGCATAAGCTGTAAAATTTTGTAACGGATCTATGAATGTAATGAGGTTACCAACTTACATGAATATGAACATTGATGATTCTAATGCATACATATTTCTCATAGTTCTTTTTCATTTATGTTTATGATTAAGTATGGATGCTTGTACAACTTCTTTCTATTTTGGTATAAGTT
This sequence comes from Taxus wallichiana var. yunnanensis, assembly GCA_018340775.1. Classification (NCBI taxonomy): domain Eukaryota; kingdom Viridiplantae; phylum Streptophyta; class Pinopsida; order Cupressales; family Taxaceae; genus Taxus; species Taxus wallichiana. The sequence continues at coordinate 145,872,766 of CM031241.1, forward strand.
ATACAATCTATTAAGAAATTTCTATCTAGAATGACTGCAAGGACCTAGATGTCGTTCTGAGATTTATGGTGCTTGTATGTTTTACTCCTTTCAAATCTCTTAAACATGGATCATAGATGATGTTGCCCACTAAACTCAAATAAAAGAGAGACTCAAGTACCATGAGTACCTCGGGTGAGCACCCAACACCCACTGGGTGATAGGTCGGCACGCATGGGGTTCCTTTCTTTTGTGGTAAGGGTAAAAATGACTACACCCCCTCTCTCTCTCCCTCCCTTCACTCTCTCCCTCTCTCTCTCCCTCCCTCTCCCCCTCTTTCTCTCCCTCTCCCTCTCCCTCTCTCTCCCTCTCTCCCTCTCTCTCTCTCTCTCTCTCTCTCTCTCTCTCTCTCTCTCTCTCTCTCTCTCTCTCCCTCTCTCCCACTCACTCTCCATCCACATTTAGCTCCCTCTCCCTCCTGTTTCCCTCCCTCTCCCTCCCTCCTCTCACTCTTTCTCCCCCTCTCACTCCCCTATCCTTCTCTCCCTCTCTCTCCCTACACTCTCCCTCTCCCTTTCCCGCTACCTCTCTCTCCTTGCACTCTCCCTCTCCCCACACTCCTTCTCCCTCTCTATCTCCCTCCCTCCCTTTCCCTTTCCCTTTCCCTTTCCCTCTTCCTCTCCCACTCCATCCCCTATCCCTCCCCCTCTTGCTCCCTCCGCTCTCCCTCTCCCCCAACTCTCTCCCTCGTTTTCATCCCCCTCCCTTTCCCCCTCCCCTCCTCCTCCCCCTCTCCCTCTTCCTCTCCCCACCCTCTCCCTCTCCCCCGATCTCTCTCTCCACTCTCCCTCCATCACCCTCACCCTCTCCTTCTCCTACTCCCTCTCTCCCCCTCTACACTCCCTATCCCCCTCTCCCTTTTCCACTCCATCTTCCTCCCTCTGCTCTCCCCCTGCTGCTCTTTCTCTCTCTCCCCCTCCCCTCTCTCCCTCCCCTTCTCCCTCCCACTCGTTTTTTGCTGAAGTTGTAAATCACAGGGAAAGTTTAGCTTAAGTGGGAGCTATGGTAGATGAGGGTAGATCGAGGGTTGATAAGTTCAATGGGTAGAAATTTGGTTTGTGGAAGATGCAAATGGAGGATTACTTATATCATAAGGACCTCCATGTTCCTTTAGTTGGAAAAGTAAAGAAACCTACAACCATGTTAGATGAGGATTGGGAGTTACTGGATAGAAAGGCGCTCGGGAAATTCATTTATGTCTTGCATCTTCGGTTGCTTTCAACATATCACAGGAGAAGACCACGGAAGGTCTCATGAGTGTGTTGGGGAAGTTATATGAAAAACCATTTGCCTCTAATAAAATATTTTTGATGAAAAAGTTATTTAATATGAAGATGTCTAAGAATGGTTATGTTGTTGATCATTTGAATGAATTTAATACGGTTGTGAGTATGTTAAACTCGGTAAAAATTGACTTTGATGATGAGGTCAAGGCTTTGTTGATTTTGTGCTCCTTACCAGATAGTTGGGACAACTTGGTTATGGTTGTAAGTAATTCAGTCTCTAATAACTCAAAGCTGAAGTTTGAGGATGTAATAGGTGTGATCCTAAGCGAGGAAATGTGAAGGAAGAGCACCGGAGATTCTTCTACTTCTGGAAATGCTTTGACGGTGGAGAAAGAGGGAAAGGTAACCGTGGGAAGTCGAATGATCGTGGAAGGTCAAAGTCCAAGAGTAAGTTAGAATGTTGGCATTGTGGGAAGGTTGGTCATGCTAAGAAATATTGTTGGGCTCTTCGGGATAAGAAGAACAAGGAGGAAACTAAAGAGGTAAATTTGGCAGCAAGTGATGTTTGTCAAGATGCCTTAATTCTTTCTTTAGATAATATTGTTGAATCTTAGGTGTTAGATTCAAGGGCTTCTTTCCATGCCACCCCACATAGACATTACTTTACTGATTTTGTTCAAGGTGATTTTGGACATGTATATCTTAGTGATGATGAACCATGCAACATAGTAGGGAAAGGTTGTGTTCAAGTGAAAATGTAGAATGGGAACACATGGCTACTTAAGGACGTCGGAGCATGTGCCTAAGTTGAGGTAGAACTTGATATCAAGGGACAACTGGGTAGTGATGGTTGTATGTTTTTTTACATTGGATTCTTGGAAGGTTACAAGGGAGCTCTTGTGGTTGCAAGAGGTAAGAAAATTGGTACTTTGTATTTAACTAGTGGTGTTGATTATTACAATTTAGTTGTTGTAGATGGAGATGCAACTTTGTGGCACCAGAGACTCGGTCATATGAGTCATAAGAGCATGTATATTATAAAGGATAGGTTTCTTGGATTAAAGGAGTTAGATTTGGACTTTTGTGAGGATTGTGTTTATGGGAAACAGAAGCGGGTGAGATTCCTCAAGGTTGGACCTACCAGGAAGGAGGGTAAGTTGGAGTTAGTGCATACAAATGTATGGGGGCAGCTAAGGTAAACTCTATTGGTGGTTCATGTTATTACATCACTTTCATTGATGATGCAACTAGAAAAGTTTGGGTATATTGCATTAGAAAGAAATCTGATGTGTTTGAAACTTTCAAAAGATGGAAATCCTTGGTTGAGAATGAAACAGGTCTCAAGTTGAAATGTCTCAGATGGATAATGGAGGGAATATTGTAGCAATGAATTTCTTGATTACAATTTAGTAAATGGGATCCATAGGAAAAACGGTTTCAAATACTCCATAGGAAAATGGAGTGTCAGAGAGAATGAACAAGACAATCATGGAGTGTTCTAGGTGCATGAGGTTACATGCGGGGCTGCCACTCATGTTTTGGGTGGAAGTGGTAAGCACAATTATTTATCTGATTAATCAGAGGACCCTCTATGGCTTTGGATGGAGGTATACCTGAGGAGGCTTGGTCTGGTAAGAAAATTGATTACTCATTTCTTAGAGTATTTAGATGTGAGGTATTTGTTCACATTGATAAAGATGATAGGACCAAGTTAGAGGCTAAGTCTGAGAAATGCACCTTTTTTGGATATGGTGAAGATGATTTTGGTTTTTCGTGTTTGGAGTCTTAAAGACAAGAAAATATTTGGTCTAGAGATATTGTCTTTAATGAAAAATTCATGTATAAAGATCAGTTGTAGGAACAAAAAGAGGAATCAAAGAAAGAATACATAGTGTTAGAGGACATTGCAGATAACAAGGTGTCTAAGGGGCCGGTTCAGGTACAACATGTTTCGAGCATAGCCAGTTCAGTACCTACTCATCAAGAACCCCAAACTCTGAGGTGAGAAGGTCTTCTAGGGTAAGAAGGGAACTTGAACGATTTACTCCATCTTTGAATTATTTATTACTCACTGACAGTGGAGAGCCAAAGTGCTTTGAGGAAGCAGTGCAGGTGGATGTCAAGAAGAAGTGGGAGCAGGCCATGGATGAAGAGCATAGATCTCTTATGGAAAACCGGACTTGGGATCTGGTGGAGCTACCCGAGGGCAAGAGAGCATTGCAGAAAAAGTGGGTGTATAGAATCAAAGAGGAAGATGGAGATGGAGGCGGGAAATGGTACAAGGCTCGGCTGGTGGTCAAAAGATTTACACAGAAGAAAGGTATAGACTTTGATGAAATTTTTTTTTTGGTTGTTAAAATGACTTCTATTAGGATTGTTCTTGGTTTAGTTGTAGTAGAAGACCTACACTTAGAACAATTGGATGTGAAGACTGCATTCCTTCATGGTGAGTTGGAGGAGGAATTGTACATGCAGCAGCCATAGGGTTATGAGGTCAAAGGGAAGGAGAGGTTAGTGTGCAAATTGAAGAAGAGCTTGTATGGCCTGAAACAAGCTCCACGGCAAAGTGGTACATGAAGTTTGACCATTTTATGCAGGAGCAGGGTTACTCAGGTGTCACTCAGACCATTACGTGTACATCAAGAAGTTTCTTGATGGTAGTTATATTATTTTGTGCCTGTATGTAGATGATATGCTTGTTGTAGGGAAGAACATGCAAGAAATAAAGGTACTCAAGAAGTAACTAGGTGACTCCTTTGCTATGAAGGATTTGGGGGTAGCAAAACAAATCCTTGGTATGAGAATAACTCGGAACAGGAAGGAGAGGAAGCTGGTATTATCTCAAGAAGAGTACATAAAGAAGGTCTTGGAGAGGTTTAGTATGCAGGATGCTAAACCGGTTGGTACTCCTTTGGCAGGTCACTTTAAATTATCAAAGGAGTAGAGTCCCAAGACTGAGGAGGATAGAATCCATATGTCCAGGGTACCATACTCATCAGTGGTTGGTAGCTTGATGTATGCTATGGTATGCACTAGGCCTAACATTTCCCATGCAGTGGGAGCAAAGTGAGTAGGTTTATGAGTGATCCAGGTAGAGAGAAAGCACTGACAGGCAATAAAGTGGATCCTTTGGTATTTGAGAGGGACCATGGGAGCAACATTGTGTTTCGGTGGATCGGAAACTACATTACGTGGATATGTAGATTCATACATGGTAGGAGATTTAGACAACAGGAGGAGCATGACAAGTTATGTATTTACGGTTGGTGATACAATGGTGAGTTGGATTTCACGGTTACAAAAGGTTGTGGCTTTGTCAACCACAGAGGTTGAGTATGTTGCTGCCATAGAGGCAAGCAAGGAGATGATTTGGCTACAACAGTTGCTTGATGAGTTGGGTCATAAGCAAGAAGTTGGGAGACTACATAGTGATAGTCAAAGAGCGTTATTCATTTGGTGAAGAACTCCGCTTTCCACTCTAGGACAAAGCACATTCAGTTGAGATATCATTTCATCAGGGAAACTTTGGAAGAAGATAAGTTAAAGCTGGAAAATATTCATACCAGTCAGAATCCTATGGATATGATGACCAAGGCGGTCACAAGGGAGAAGTTGAAGTTGTGTTCAACTTTGATTGGCATTTATGGTTGATAATGAAGGGTTAATAACTTTTGCTCGGTGGAAAAGTCTCCAAGTGGGAGATTGTTGGGGTGTGGAGCTTGTTTTTGGTCTTCTTGAATTAGTGTTGAAGTGATGGAGCTTGAGCGGTTAAGTTTGGAAACTTTAGAAGCATTCTACAGTCATTTGTTGTGACGTTTTTGTGCCGTCGTTGTGTCGTTGCTGTTAATATGTTGTTAATTGGTTGTTAACATTGGGATAGTTTTTCCAGCCATGGGAAGTTAAAAGGTAGCGACTTTCAAACTTCTAGGGTCGGCTTTAGGACTTCTTAAAAGGATTGTAATTCTATAAATAGAGGTGTTAGGATATCTTTAAGATATCTTGAGTGTTCAAGAGGTCTTGAGTCTTAGAGATCAAGAGGTGATCAAGAGTGATCAAGGTTAAGCAATTGGGTGTCAATTGTGGTTTAGATGTGGTTTAACATCTTTAGAATTCTGTTGTGAGTTCATAACTGAAAGAATACTATGAGAGTTATTTTACTCTTGTTGCTAATAAAATCTGAGCAAGTTCTTGGTGGACGTATCCCACATTGGGTGAACCATGCTAAATTTTGTCTTATCTTCTTTTGTGCATTATTCATTTATGTTGTTATATTTTTGCAAGTATAATTTTCTATATAGTTTCCTCTTGATGTGGTTTGAGGAATTGTTTTCACATATTTGTTCTCTAATTCCCAACATCCCTCCCTGTTATCTCGGATCTGCCCCTCTCCCTCCCTCCCTCCCTCCCTCCCTCTCTTCTCTCTCTCCCTCCCCGCTCCTAGAAAATTTTCTCCCTCTCCCACTCTCTCTCTGCATCCCTCCACTCTCCTCTCCTTATCCCTCCCTCTCTCCCTCCTTCCCTCTCCTCCTCCCTCTCCTTCTCTCGAAAAATGCCTACCTCTCCAACTCTCTCTCTCTCTCTCTCTATCTGGGTCTCTCCTCTCCCTCTCCCTCCCCTCCCTCCCCCTCCCTGCTATTCATTCTCCCTCCCTCCTCCTACTCTTCTCCACTCCTCCCCCTCTCCCCATCTCCCTCTCCCTTTTCCATCATGGCAACTTTGGAAGAAGATAAGTTAAAGTTGGAAAATATTCATACCAGTCACAATCCTATGGATATGATGACCAAGGCGGTCACAAGGGAGAAGTTGAAGTTGTGTTCAACTTTGATTGGCCTTTATGGTTGATAATGAAGGGTTAAGAACTTTTCTCAGTGGAAAAGTCTCCAAGTGGGAGATTGTTGGGGTGTGGAGCCTTTTTTTGGTCTTCTTGAATTAGTGTTGAAGTGTTGGAGCTCGAACGGTTAAGTTTGGAAACTTTAGAAGCATTCTAAAGTCATCCCTTTTGTGACTTTTTGTGCATGCACCGTGTTGTGTAAGTTGTTGTTAATATGTTGTTAATTGGTTGTTAACATTGTGATTTTTTCCAGCCATGGGAAGTTGAAAGGTTATGACTTTCAAACTTCTAGGGTCGGCTTTAGGACTTCTTAAAAGGATTGTAATCCTATAAATAGAGGTGTTAGGGTATCTTGAAGATATCTTGAGTGTTCAAGAGGTCTTGAGTCTTAGTGATCAAGAGGTGATCAAGAGTGATCAAGGTTAAGCAATTGGGTGTCAATTGTGGTTTAGATGTGGTTTAACATCTTTGGAATTCTATTGTGAGTTCATAACTGAGAGAAGACTATGAGAGTTATTTTACTCTTGTTGCTAATAAAATCTGAGCAAGTTCTTGGTGGACGTATCCCACATTGGGTGAACCACGTTAAATTTTGTCTTGTCTTCTTTTGTGCATTATTCATTTATGTTGTTATATTTTTGCAAGTATAATTTTGCTATATAGTTTCCTACTGATGTGGTTTGAGGAATTGTTTTCACATATTTGTTCTCTAATTCCTAACATCCCTCCCCCTGTTATCTCTCCCTCCCCTCTCCCTCCCTCCCTCCCCCTCTCTTGCTCTCTCTCCCTCCCCCTCCCTTCTTCTCCCTCTCCCACTCCCTCTCTCTCCCGCACTCCCTCCACTCTCTCCTCTCCCTCCCTCTCTCCCTCCCTTCCCCTCTCACTCCCCCTCTCCTTCTCCCACTTCCTCCGCTCTACCTCTCCCCCACTCTCTCTCTCCCTCTTCTCGGCTCTCCCTCTCCCTCTCCCTCCCTCTCCCCCTCACCCTCCCTCCCCTCTCCCTCTCCCTCCTGCTCTCTCTCTCCCCTCCCCCCTCTCCCCTCTCTCCCTCTCCCTCTCCCTCCTCTCTCTCACGCTATCTCTCTCCTCTCCGCTCCCCATTCTCTCTGCTCCCCTATCTCCTTCTACTCTCCCTTCGCTCTTGCTCTCGCTCTCACTCTCCCTCTCCCTCCCCAATCCCTCTACTCTCCCTCCCCCTAATCCCTCCGCTCTCCCTCCCATGAGCTATCCCCCTCGATCCCATCCCCGCCCCTTCCTTCCCTAACTCTCTCCCTTTCCCCTTTCCCTCTCTCTCCCTCCCTTCTCATTCTACCTCCCCCTCCCCCCCTCTCCCTCTTGCTCCCCCTCCTAACCTCCTACCTCTCTCTCCCTCTCCCCTCCCACCCTCTCCCTCTTCTCTCCCTCACCCTTTTCTACTCCCACTCTCTCCCTTCCTCCCTCCTGCTCTATCTCCCTCCCTCTCTCCCTCTCCCTCCTCCTCCACCTCTCCCTCTCGCTCTCTTTGCTCTCTCCTCTCCTCCCGCTTTGTCTTTCCTCCCTCTATCCCTCTACCACTTCCTCCGCTATCACTATCCCTCTCCCTCCCTCTCCCTCCCTCTCCCTTTCACTCCCCTCTCTCCTCTCCTCTCTCACTTCATTCTCCCTCTCCCTCTCTCTCCCCTGGCTCTCCTCTCTCCTCCCCCTCTCCCTCTCCCTCTCCCTCGCTCTCCCTCTCCCCCTCTCTTTCTCTCTCCCGATCCCTCCTCCCACCGCTCTTTCCCTCCTCCTCCCTCCCCCTCTCTCCCTCCCTTCACTCCATCCCTCTCCCTCCCTCTATCTCTCTCCCACTCTATCTCCCTCCCCTGCTCCTGTCCCTCTCCCCATCTCCTTGTCCCCCTCTCTCCTCTCTCTCTCCCTCCTCTCTCTCTCTCCCTCTCCCACACTCTCTCTTCTCTCTCCTCCCTCCCTCTCCCTCTCTCTCTTCCCTTGCTCTCTCCCCTCCCCACTCTCTCACGCTCCTGTTGCTCCATCTCCCTCTCTCCCTGCTCTCTCTCACTCCTCTCCTCCCCCGCTTTCCCTCCTTGTCCCTCCCACCACCTCTTGTTCCCTCTCTTGCTCCCCTCTCCTTCTCGCTTCCTACGCTTTCTCTCCCCCCACTCTCTCTCTCCATCTTCCTCCGCTCTCTCCTTATCCTCCCTCTCTCCCTCTCCCTCCTCTCTCCCCCTCGTCCAGTCCTCTCCTCTCGTCCCTCTCGCCTCCCCTCCCTACCCAATCCTCCCTCTCAGTCCCCTCCCTCTCTCTCTCTCCTCCCTCTCTCTCTCTCTCTCCCTCATCATCCTCTCCCCGTTATCTCTCTCCTTATCCTCGCCTTCCCTCCCTCTCCTCTCTCTCTCCCTCTCTCTCCCTCCCTCTCACTCTCCCTCTCCCCCTCTCCCTCTCTCCCCTCTTCCTTTTCCACTCCCTCTCTCTCCCTCGCTCTTTCTCTCTCTCCCCTCTCCCTCCCTCTCTCCCTCCCCTCTCCTCTCCCTTTCTCTCCCCCCCTCCCTCCGCTCTCTCTCCCCTCTCTCTCTCTCCCACGCTCCCTCTCCCTCTCCCTCTCTCTCTCCCCCTCTCGCTCCCCCTCTCCTTCTCACTTCCTCTCGCTCTCCCTCTTCCCCCACTCTTTCTCTCCCTCTTCCTCCACTCTCCCTCTCCTCCCTACCCCCCTCCCCTTCTCCTCTCCGCTCTCTCTCCCTCCCTCCTCTCGCTCCTCTCTCTCCCCTCCCTCCCTCTCCTTCTCCACTTCCTCCACTCTCCTCTCTCCTGTGCTCCACCCTCTCCCTCTCCCTCTCCCTCTCCCTCTCCCTCGACTCTCTCACCCTTTCCCCCTCTCCCTCTCCCTCTCCCCCCTTCTCCCTCCCTCTCCCTCTCTCTTGCTCCCTATCTCTCCCTCTCCCCTAGCTCTCTTTCTCCTTCCCTCTCCCTCCCCACTCCCTCCACTCTCCCTGCCCCTCTCTACCGCTCCCTCCACTCTCCCTCTCCCCACACTCCCTTCGCTCTCCCTCTCCCTTGCTCTCTCTCTCTCCTCTCCCACTCTCCCACCCCTACTCTCTCCCTCCCCCTCATTCTCCTCCCCAAGCTCCCTTTTCTCTCCCTCTCCCCACTCTCCCTCCTCGGCTCCGCTCTCCCCCCCTCCCTATCTCCCTCCACTCTCCCTCTCTCTGCTCTCTCTCTCTCTCCCTTTCACTCTACCTCTCTCTCTCCCTCTCTCTCTCCTCCCTCTCCCTCTCCCCTCCTCTCTCTGTCCCTCCCTCTCCTTTTCCTTCTCCCTCTCTCTCCCTCAACTCTCTCTCACTCCCCCTCTCCCTCTCTCTCCCTCCACTCTCCCCACTCTCTCTCTTTCCTCCCCTCTCTCTCACTCCCCCCCTCCCTCCCTCTCCCTCTCCCTTTGCTCTCATGTGCTCCTCTCCATCCCTCTCTCCCTCCCACTCTCCCCTCCGTTTCTCCCTCCTCCCCTCTCCCTCTCACTTCCTCCCTCTCCCTCTTCCTCCGCTCTCCCTCTCCCTCCCTCCTCGCTCTGCTCTCCCCCCTCCCCCTCTCGCTCTCCTCTCAGCTCTCCCTCACCACTCCTCCTCCTCTCCCTCACCTCTCTCGCTCTCCCTTTGCTCTCCCCCTCTCCCTCGGTCTCTCCCTCTCTCTCTCTCTCTCGGTCCACTCTCCCTCTCCTCTCCCAGCTATCTCTCTCTCTCTCCCTCCCCCTCTCCCCCCTCCCCCTCTCTCCCTCTCCCCACGCTCCTCGCTTTCCCTCTCTCCAACTCTATCTCTCCCTCTCCTACTCTCCTTCCTCCCCCCTCCCATGCTCCCTTCCTCTCCCTCTCCCTCCTCCCCTCTCTCCCTTTCCTCCACTCTCCCCTCCCCCTCAGTCTCTCCCTCCACTCTCCCTCTTCCCCCTCTCTCTACCTCTCTCCCTCTCCTCTCTCCCCCTCCCCTCTCACTCTATTTCTCTCTCTGTCTCCCCACTCTCTCTATCTCTCTCTCTCTCTCTCTCTCTCTCTCTCTCTCCCTTTCTCCTTTGCTCTCCCTCTCCCCCTCTCCCTGCTCTCTCTCACTCAACTATCCCCCACTCTTTCTCTCTCTCCCCTCTCCCTCCTGCTCTCTCCCTATCCCGCTCTCTCTCCCTCACTCCCTCCACTCTCCCTCTCCCACTCTCTCCGTGCTCCCTCTAATCTTCCTCCTACTCTCCCTCCCCTCCCTGCCCCTCTCCCTCTCCTCTCCTCTCCTCCTCTCCCCCTCCTCCCTAAGCTCACTCCCCATCCCTCACCCTCTCCTCCCCCTCTCTCTCCCTCTCCTACTTCCTCCACTCTCCCTCTCAACATGCTCCCCCTCTCTCCCTCTCCCTCTCCTTCCACTCTCTCCCCCTCTCCCTCTCCCTCCACTCTCCCTCTCGCTCTCTCCCCCTCCCCCTCTCCACTCCCTGCTCTCCCTCTCCCTCTCCTTCCCTCTCTCCTCCTCTCCCTCTCCTCTCCTTCCCATCCTCTCACCCCTCTCCCTCGCTCTCCCTCTCCCTGACTCTCTCTCTCTCTCCCTCTCCCCTCCCTTTGATCTCTCTCCCCCTCCCTTTTTGTTCTCTCCCCGCTCGATCCACTCTCCCTCTCTCTGCTCTCTCCTCCCACACTCCCTTCGCTCTCCCTCTCCCCTCTCTCCCCCCTCTCTCCCCCTCCCAACGCTCCCTTCGCTCTCCCTCCTCCCCACTATGTCTAGCTCCCTCCCTCTCCCCCTCCCCCTCTATCTCTCATCCACTCTCCCTCTCCCCCTCTCTCCCTCTCCCCTCTCTCTCTCCCTTCGTTCTCCCCCCTCCCCTCTCCTTCTCCTCTCTCCCTCTCTCTCTCCCCTCTCGCTTTTCCCAAGCCTCCTCCTCCTCCCCCTCCACCCCACTCTCTCCTCTCCTCTCTCACTCCCCTCTCTCTGCCCCTCCCTTCCCTCCCTCCATCTCCCTCCCCCTCCCTCTCTCCTCTCCCTCCCTCTCTCCCTCTCCCTCCATCTCCCTCCGGTCCCCCGCTCTCTCCTCCCTCTATCTCCCTCCTCTCTCCTCTCGATCTCCCCCCCTCACCCTAACCCTCTCTCTCTCCCGCTCTCTCTGCACTCCCTCTCTCTCCCTCTCCCTCTCCCTCTCTCCCTCTCTCTCTCCCTTTTCCTCTGTTCTCCTCTCCTCTCTCTCTCTCCCTCTCTCTCCCTCTCCCTCTCTCTCTCCCTCCCCGCTCCCTCCCTCTCTCCTCTACCACTATTTCTCCCTACCTCTCTCTATCCCTATTCTCCCTCTCCCTCCCTCTCCCTCCTCCCTTCCCCCTCGCTTCCCATCTCCTTCCTTCCCCCTCCCTCCTTTCTCACTCCCCCTCCCCCTCTGCTCTCCTTCGCTCTTCCTCTCCCACTTCCTCTGCTATCCATCTCCCCGCTCGATCTCTATCGTGCTCCCTCTCCCTCCCCCTTTCACTTCTCACCCCCTCCCCCTCCTCTCTCTCTCTCCCTCCACTCTCTCCCTCCTCTCCCTCTCTCTCCCCCTCTCCCTCTACTCTCCCTCTCTCTTTCTCTCCTCTACCTCCTCCCTCCCTCCCCGCTCACCTTCTCCCCTCTCCCTCCTCTCCCTCTCCCTCCCCTATTCTTATGATGCTCCCTCTCTCTCTCCCTCTTCTCTCCCTCTCCTCTCTCCTTCCTCTCCCTCTCGCTCCCCCTCTCCCTTTTCCCCCTCTCCTCTCTCCCCTCCATTCTCTCTCTCCCTCCATCCCTCTCTCCATCTCCCTCTCTCCTCTCTCTCTCCTCTCTCTCTCTCTCTCTTGCGCTCCCTCTGTTATACCTCTCCCCCTCCTGCTCTCTCTCCCTCTGTCTCTTCCTACCTCTCCCTCTCCCGCTCCCTCTTCTCTCCCTCTCCCTCTCACTCTTGTCTCCTTTCTCGCTCCATCTCTCTCCCCCTCTCTCTCTTGACCTCCCTTTCTCCCTCCCTCTCCCCCCTCTCCCCCTCCATTTCCCTCCCCCTCCCCTCTCTATGTCCCTCTCTCCCTCTCTTTCCCCCACTCCTGCCTCTCTCTATCTCTCCCTCTATCTCCATCACCCTTTCCCTCCCTCTCCCTCTCTCCCTCTCCCTCTCCTCCCCACTCTTGCTTCCTCTCTCTCCCTCTTCCTCCCTCTCCCTCCCCCCTTGCCCCCTCTCTCCCACTCCTCCGCTCTCCCTCTCCCCCTGCTCCCTCTCCCCTCCCCCCCTCTCCTCTCCTCTCCTCTCTCTCCACTCTCCATCCCCCTCTCTCTCCCACTCCTCTCCTCTCCCTCCCCCCACTCCCTTTCTCTCCCTCCCCCCTCTCATTCTCCTCCTGCTCCCTCTCCCTCTCTCCCTCTCCTCTCATTCTCCTTCTCGTTCTCCTCTCTCTCTCTCCCCAAGCTCCATTCATTCTCCTCTCCCCACTCTCTCTCCTTCCATGTCCCTCTCCCTGCTCCCCTCTCCCCCTCCCCCTCTTCCTCTCTCCTCTTCCTCTTCCTCTTCCTCTCCTCTCTCACTCTCCTCTTACTTCCTCTCTCTCCCTCCTCTCACTCTCCCTCCTCTATTCTCTCCCTCCCCTCCCTCTCCTTCGCTCTCCCTCCCCCTCCCTCCCCTCTCTCTCTCCTCTCCTTCCCTTCCCTCTCCCTCTCCCCCTCCCCCACTCTCTCTCTGCCATCTCCCTCCTCTCTCTCTCCTCTGCTCCCTCTCTCCCCTCCCCCTCTCCCTCTCCCTCCCTCTCCGCTCCCTCTCCCTCTCTCTCTCTCCCTCCCCTCTCCCTCTCCCTCTCCCTCTCTCCTCCTCTCCCTCTCTCCTCTCTCTCTCTCTCCTCTCCCCCCTCCCCTCCCTCTCCCTCCCTCCTCTTCTCTCCCTCCCTCTCCCTCCCTCTCCTCTCCTCCTCTCCTCTCCCTCTCTCTCCCCGCTCCCCTCTCCTCTCTCCCTCCCCGCTCTCTCTCTCCCCTCTCTCCACTCCCTCTCACTCTCCTCCTCTCTCCTCTCCTCTCTCTCCCTCCCTCGCTCCCCCTCTCCTCTCTCTCCACTCCCTCTCTCCCCCTCTCCCTCCCTCCCCTCTCCCCCATCTCTCCCTCTCTCTGCCCTCCTCTCTCCCCCTCCCTTATCACTCCCACTCCCCTCCTCTCCCTCTCCTCTCTCCTCTCCCCCCTCTCCCTCTCCCCTCTCTCTCTCTCTCCCTCTACCTCCCCCTCTCCCTCCCTCCCTCCTCCCCTCCTCCCTCTCTCTCTCCACTCCTCTCTCCCCTCTCTCCTCTCCCTTCTCTCTCTCCCTCTCTCTCTCATTCTCCTCTCCTCTCTCTCTCCCTCTCCTCCCTCTCCTCTCTCCCTCCCTCTCTCCCCTCTCTCTCCTCTCCTCTCCCTCTCCCTCTCTCTCTCCTCCCTTCCTCTCTCTCCCTCCCTCTCTCCCTCTCCTCTCCCTCTCTCTCTCTCTCCTCCTCTCTCCCACTCCCTCTCGCTCTCCCTCCTCCCCCCCTCTCTCTCTCTCCTCTCCTCTCCCTATCCCCTCCCCCTCTTCCTCTCACTCTCTCTCTTCTTCCTCTCTCCTCTCTCTCTCTCTCTCTGTTCCTCTCCCTCTCTCACTCCCTCCACTCTCCTCCCTCTCTCTCTCCTCTCCCCTCCCGCTCTCTCTCTCTCCCTCCCTCCATTCCCCTACCCTCCTCTCCTCTCTCCCTCTTCCCCCCTCTCTCTCCTCTCCTCTGCGCTTCCTCCCTCTCCACTCCCTCGCTCTCCCCTATCACTCCTGCTCCTCTGCTCTCCCCCTCTGCTCTCTCTCCCTCCTCCTATAACTCCCACTCCTCCGCTCTCCCTCTCCTCCCTCCCCTATCCTCCCCTTCTCTCTCTCTCCTCTCCTCTACCTCCTCCCTTCTCTCCCCCTCCCCCTCCCTCTCTCTCTATCTCCACTCCTCTCTCTCCTCTCCCTCCCCTCTCTCCCTCTCTCCTCTCTCTCTCCCCACCCTCCTCCCTCTCCCTCCCTCTCTCCTCCTCCTCTCCTCTCCTCTCCTCTCCCCTCTCTCCCCCTTCCCACTCTCTCACACTCCCTCTCACTCTATCTCTCTGCTCCCCCTCTCTCTCTTGCTCCCTCCCCTTTCCTCCTGTCCCTCCCCACCTCTTCCTCTTCTCCTCTCGCTTCCCTCTCTCTCCCTCTCCCCCACTCTCTCTCTCTCTCCATCTTCCCTTCCTCTCCCTCTCCTCTCTCTCTCCCCTTCTCCCCTCCCTCCCTATCTCCCTCTCCCTCCCCCTCCCTCCCTCTCCCTCTCCCTCCCCTCTCCCTCTCCCTCCCTCTCCTCTCTCTCTCCTCTCCTCTCCCTCTCTCCTCTCCCTCCCTCTTTCTCCCTCTCCCTCCCTCTCCCTCCCCACTCTCTCTCCTTCCTCTCCTCTCTCTCCCCGCTCTCTCTCTCCCCCTCTCCCTCTCTCCTTCTCCTCTCCCTCTCCTCCCTCCTCTCCCTCGCTCTTTCTCTCTCTCTCCCTCTCCCACTTCTCCTGTCCCTCCCCGCTCCTCCCTCTCCCTCTCCCTCTCCCTCTCTCTCTCCCCCACTCCCTCTCTCCCTCTCTCCTCCACTCTCCTCCCTTCTCTCCTCGTCCCCCTCCCTACCCCAATCCCTTCTCCTCCCTCCCTCCCCCTCCCTCCGCCCTCCCCCGCCCCCCTCCGCTCTCCTCTACTCTCCCTCACCTGCTCCCTCTCTCATCTGACTCTCTCTCCCCTCTCGCTCCACTCTCCCTCTCTCTGCTCCTCTCTCTCTCTCCTCCTCCCTCCCTCTTTCTCCCTCTCCCTCTCCTCCCCCACTCCTCTCCCTCTCCATCCCCCTCTCTACCACTCCCTCGCTCTCTCCTCTCCCTACGCTCCCTCTCGCTCTCCCTCTCCCCACTTTCTCTGTCCTCACTCCCACCCCCTCCCTCTCCCTCTCTCCCCCTCCACTCTCCTCTCTCTCACTCCTCTCCCTCTCCTCTCTCCCTCTACTCTCCATATAACTCTCTCCCTCCCCCCCCTCTCTCTCTATCTCCATCTCCCTCTCCCTCTCCTTCATCTCCCTCTCAAAACTATCTCCCTCCGCTCTCCCCCCTCCCTCTCCCTATCCCTCCCCATGTCCTTTTCCTTCCCTCTCTCTCCTCTCTCCCATCTTCTCTCTCCTCCAAATAAAATAATTAAAACCAGTATTTTTATGCTC
Organism: Taxus wallichiana var. yunnanensis; assembly: GCA_018340775.1. Taxonomy (NCBI): domain Eukaryota; kingdom Viridiplantae; phylum Streptophyta; class Pinopsida; order Cupressales; family Taxaceae; genus Taxus; species Taxus wallichiana. The sequence continues at coordinate 145,888,023 of CM031241.1, forward strand.
CTCTCTCTCTCTCCCTCCACTCTCCCCCTCTCCCTCTCTCTCTTTCCCCCTCCTCTCTATCTCCCCCTCCCCTCCCTCCGCTCTCCCTCTCCCCCTCCCTTTCTCCTCGCTCGCTCACCCTCCCTCTCTCGCTCTAACCTCTCTCTCCCTCTCCCTCGCCTCTCACTCCCCCTCTCCCATAATTCCTTCCCTACTCGTTTCCTCCGCTCTCCATCTCTCCCCTCTCTAGCTCTCCCTCCTCTCTCCCGCTCTCTCCTCCACTCTCCCTCCCCCTCTCTCTCTCTCTCATTCCACTCTAAATTAGCATTTCACAAATGCTATCTCTATGCTCCCTCTCCCACTCTCCCCTCACCTCGCTCTCTCTCCCCTCCCCATGCTCCCTGAAGCTCTCCGTCTCCCCCACTCTCTCTCCCCCTCCCCATGCTCCCTTCGCTCTCCCTCTCCCTCCCTCCACTCTCTCCCTTTCCTCCTCCCACTCTCCTCTCTCTCCTCTCTCTCCTCTCTATCCCTACCCCCTAAACTCTCCCTCTTTCTCTATTTCACTCTTCATCTTCCCCGCTCTCTCTCTCCTTTGTTCTCCCTCTCCTCTCGATCTTCCTCATTCGCTGCTTTCGCTTGCTCTCTCCTTCCTCTCTCTCCTCTCCCTCTCCTCTCCCCTCTGCCGCCTCCCAAGCTCGCTCCCCCTCGTCCTCTCTCACTCCCTCTCTGCTTCCTCCACTCTTTCTCTCCCCCGCTAACCCTCTCTCCCTCTCCCTCTCTATTCTCCCTCCCCGCTCCCTCTACTCTCCCCCTGCTCTATCCCCTCCCATTATCTCCCACTCCCTCCACTCTCCCTCTCACGAATTTCTCTCCCTCTCCCTTGCTCCTTTGCTCTCCTCTCCTCCCAACGCTTCCTCCCTCTCCCACGCTCCCTTCACTCTCCCTCCCCAAATTTTTTCCAACTCCTTTGCTCTCTTAATCCCCCTCCATCTCTCCCTCCACTCTCCCTCTCCCCACTCTCTCTCCATGATCTTAAATTTCTCCCTCCCCCTCTCTCCCTCTCCCTTTTCCCTCCCCTCCCCACTCACCACCCTCATCCTCTGCTCTCTCACTCCCCTCTCCGCTCCCTCCCTCTCTCCCGATCTCTCTCCCTCCATCCCCTCTCTCACTCAACCTCTCCATCCTCCCCTCCCCGCTTCCCTCACCCTCACCCTCTCTCTCTCTCGCTTCCTCCCTAAAAAACTCCCCTTGTCCCTCCCTCTCTCCCTCCTCTCCCTCTCGCTCTCCTCTCTGATACTTCTCAACCTTTTCCTCAAACTCTCTCTCTCTCTCTCCAGCTCCTTCGCTCTCCCTCTCCACAATCCTCTGCTCTCCATCTCTCTCTCTCTCTCCTGTAAAAGTGACCTCCCTCTCTCTTCCTCCTATGTTAGATAAAAATCTCTCTCTCTAAAAACCATCTCTTTCTCCCTCCCTCACTAATTTGCAGCGATCCCCTCTCCCTCTCGAACCCCCTCTCGCTCCCCTATTCTTATCCTCTCCCTCTCTCTCCTCTCTGCTCCCTGCTACCTCTCTCCTTTCTCTCCCTCTCGCTCCCCCTCTCCCTCCTCACTTCCCTCCCTTTCCCTCCATTCTTTTCTGTCTCCCTCTCCTCCACTCTCTTTCCCTATCCCCTTTCTGAAACTCTCCCCTCTCTCCCCCTCTCTCTCTGTCTCCCTCCCTCTCTACGAATCTGCTCCATCTCTCTCTAGACACTCTCTCCCTCTCTAATCTCTCTTTCCCTCCCTCTCTCTCCTCTCCCTCTCTCTCTCTCTCTCTCCCTCCCCCTTCTCTCTCCCTCTCTTTCCCCCTCTCCTCCCTCTCTATCTCTCCCTCTATCTCATCTCCATCTCTCTCCCTCCCACTCCCTCTCCTTCCCCACTCCTAATTCTCTCTCCATCTCCCTCTCCCACTCCTTCCACTCTCCCTCCCACTCCATCTGCTATCCCTCTCCCCACACTCCCTTGCTCTCCCTCCCTCCTCTCGTTCTCGTTTCTGCTCTTCCCTCTCTCCCTCTCCCTCTCTCTCTCCAAACTCTCTGTCTCTCCCTTACTCTCACTCTACTCTCCCACTCCCTCCTCCTCCATGTCCCTCTCCCTCGCCCTTAACAGTCTCAAAACAGCTCCCCTCACTCTCTCTCCTTCTCTCCCTCCCCTCGCTCTCTCTCTCTCCCTCCCTCTCTCCCCTCTCACATCACTCTCTCCTCCCTATCATTCTCTCTCTCTCTCTCTCTCTCTCTCTCTCTCTCTCTCTCTCTCTCTCTCTCTCTCTCCATCTCGCGCTCTCTCTGAACCCGAAACTTTCTCCCACTCTCTCTCGCACTCCTCTCATGTTCTCTAACCCGCTCCCACCCTCCACTCTCTCTCCCCCTCCTCCCTCGCTCTCCCTCTCCCCACTCTCCCTTTCCCCACACCTTATTTTTTTGCAATGTACAAATAAAATAAAATTATGTCTAAATGCAACTTAAATACATTCACTTACAAAAATAATATACATGTTGAAAAAATATTAATAATATTGTTTTATGCTAAAAATAAATATATATTGAAAAATAAATTCGACTTTTGAATATCTATTTTTAAGTAATTTATATACATTCAACAATCAAAAATATATACTCCTCTAAAAACACACACACACACACACACACGATATATATATATACTACATTTGACACACACACACACAAATATATATATATATATACACACACACACACACACACACAACATTTTGACATTTTTGCTTTGCCATTGTACAAATAAAATATTTATTTAAAATACACATATATTATGCATTGTCATTTTCGCTTAACAAGAATATTACATTGAAACTTAAATATATTAACATAAATTAATAAGACATTTACACAATAGTATTAATCTTATGTTAATATAAATTAGCATTGCACAAATATAACTTATATTCCATGTAAATAAAAAATAATATGCATGGCACATCCTTTTATAATTGAAGTTGAATATTTTTAAACAAAAATTATTCATAATTGATCAAATTCAATTTTATATACTCAAATAACTACATTATTATTTATATCTACAATTAAATAAAGAACAAAATTTATTTAATAAGTAAAATTGAATATGCATAATAATTTAAATATTAAATTAACATCAGAAAACGTCATGTCGGTACCTTGGTATTTGGAGTTTATTGGCCAGAGTCCAAATCTCAGTTTAAAATATACATGGCCATCGGAGCAGAGGTTTAATATATCAAGCGAAAAATTCATCTAAATTAATCAAATTAGAGCAAAAACCTGTCTAAAATGAACATAAGATCCAGGTGGCCCAAAACCTAAGGACGGCCTGGTTCAGGTGACAGGTGGCCCATAACCTTGTTAAAAGGGTATAAAATTACAATAATATCCTGAATAAAGTAATGGTTATCTTATAAAAGTCAGATTATATAAATGCGAAATCTAATGCACAAAGAAATAAATAAATAATGGAAAGTTTACAATTGAAAGCGGGGGCAGTACCTTGATCAAGATAGCAGTAAAAATAAATACATCCTGAATATTATGGATGTCAACAAATCAAAACAAAATTACGCAAATTCAAAACCTGGTAAAGTATCCTAAGCGGAGAAATCCATATTTGAACCCAGAAAGGGATAATAAACCTTAATAAATCCATATCTGAACCCAGGCAGGCCATTAATATATATATTTGAACCCTAAATAAATTTTATAAACCGCCCAGATCTGAATCCTGGGTTGGAACAGAGTAAACTAGTACATGTTGCTAATTAAACTAAAACCGCCCATATCTGAACCCAGGTCTACAAAGTTACCTGCATTTTTTTAACTTATAAGAAATTTGTAAACCCTAACTTTCAGAGGGGGAAAATTATACTTATTAGGTAAGTCCTAGACTGTCTACATTCAACATTGAACAAACACAGCCAACCTAAAATAATCTACATCATGAATCGAAGTATGACATGAATAAAGATTGAACCAAAAAAATGGTTTCAAAATGATGTAGTCTAATCTGAATTATTATGGAAAAATAAGCAAAGTACTCAGATCTGCATATTTAGTAGGAAAGAATCTTACTCTCTCAAAGCAAGAGATCCATCGCCTCCTCTGTTCCGGTCTCTGTCTTGTGCTGCGCTGCTTTCGCTCCTCAAATAGAATACAAACAACTCTTAGTAAAAATACGGCAAAAGCTGCTCAAGCCTCCAATAAATACAGATAAAATGACTCACAACAAATCAATAAACACAAATACAACTCGAAACACACACAGATCAGGAACAGAAAACATGCACACAGACTTCAAAAATGAAAAGAATGCAAATCCTAACAAAAAAATGAGAGACTTAAAAAACGCACAGCATTGGCAGCAGACCCCAAATCTACATAAGAAAATGGAAATGACACAAAACAGTATCAGAGATGGTTTTATAGAGCTCTGTTAACGGCTCTTACGCTATGCGAAGCTTTTTTTCCTTAACAGTCACACATGCCTATGCAAAAGTGACACCTATGCCTACGCTAATCTTAACAACAGTCGCCTACAGCTGTCTTCCACCTGCCCAGCACTCATGTGCCCGCTCCTTCCAACGGATATTTTAGAATCCTCTAGATGGATATTTTGAAATAAGTCGGTCTCACGCATTAAAAGAAAAACTTAAAAAATTATGGGGAAAAAAGGGTGGCACAAAAATTGAAAGGGGAGCGGGAGAAACATAATTTTAAAATGTCTTAGAATGGGAGTTTTAGAAAAAGGTATGGACATCCATCAAAAATATTGAAAATGTATCTGAATTGTGGAAGTATACACAAGGGAAGTCAACTATTTTATAGAACAAGTGAAGGAGATGTGATCTTGCGGAACATACCATGACCATGTAAGTTTCATATTTCTTTTATTAGCATGTAGCCATACAAGTTTAGTGGATGAGGGTTGTAAATACTTCAATGACATGAGGTTGCAATTTATGTTCTTCTATTGAACATCTATGCAAAAGTCTGCAATGTGGGGTGATGTTCAGATGGTAAGGATGTTGATGAAGGAATATAGAGGAATTAAAAAGATACATGGATATAGTGGATAGGCGCAAAAGAATCAAGTATTTCCAATACATAGGAATACCTGAAAGCCAATTGTGTGAAGGAAATGCACATTTTAGTGTATAAGAGTGAATATATAAAAAGGAGGGAAGATCAATTATTGTATCTGAAGAAAGATGATATTATTGAAGCACGAGAAAAAGAGAGTTTTATTTAGTAAAGATAGAAGGAGGAAACAACGGTTTGGAAACATAAATATTTGGAGAATCGTTGAATTCTTGAAACATTTTTGAATGTAAGAAATATAATTTTTATATCGTGAATTTAAGACTTATCTTGTTCTTTATCTTTATAAGTGATAAGTAGATTTTATTTGTTGGATCGAAAGTTTTGGAATGATACTAAGTATGATTTTAATGTTGTTGGGTGAAAATTTCTCTCTAATTTACAAGGATGGATTTTCAATAATAAAACAAATAAAGTATATTGTGTAATGTCGAGGTGTCAAAGAGATTCTTTATTTCCTTCATTTAAAAATATTGTGTACTTACTCTAGCTTATTTTCTTCGACCAACTTGAGCACGATAGTAATGATGTTGTTGTTACTAGATTCTGATTGACCATTTCCCTAAGGATAGTTTTTCTGTCGAACAATTTCTTAACCTTGCATTGGTGTTCCTCGATCATGTTCGCTACTTGACTTCTCTATTCTTCAAGCTTGCTTAGGAAGCAACTTCTCATAATTTAAGATATGATGTACTTACTCTAGGTTGAAGTAGTTGATTTCTTGTCAATTTTATCAGTGGAATTTTTAAAGAAAATAATCATCACCATTTATAAATTGAAAAGTTTTGAACTTCAAACATTTTACATCTAAATGTGTTCTCACCCTCCTTGCAAAGTCTAGAAAATAAATAGAGACGATACAGATTCCCACTTATACCCACAATAAAATAGACTATAACTAACTACATCACATTCACATATGGAAATGGAAAGTATTCAAAGATCGTATAACATATAGAAGATTATATAACAATTTGTTAGAACAATAATATTAAGTGATCATAATATTTAGTTTATAATTAAATAATATAGAATATATGTAATTCTTTATTATTTAATATAAACTATATATTAGGTTATTAGTTATTATTAACTAAATATTAAATCGGGACATATTATATGTAATTTCGGGTTTAAAATAGGAGCAAAAGTATTGGTACGGAGCGGGTTAAAGTATTGGTAAAATAATTTAATTAATCCTAAAGTCATGTATGAAATAATTTTTTGGAGATCTCACCCTCCTGTGCAAAGGTGAAAAGGTAAGGATTTATTACTATATGAAATAATTTCCATTTTGGAAATATAGTTTCAAATAACAATTTGAGGTTAATATTAAGTGATTAATAAGGTAAATTAAATAATATAGATAAGTTTTATTTAATATAAAATAAAATAGGGATTTTATTATTTATTTCATTGGATATTATATGTAATTTCCGCTTTGAAATTACTTGTCCCCTTTATAAAATTCCATATTTCTTGTTTTTCTGTGTGTGCGGGTGAAATCATGTCCCCTATATAGTTTACCTGTTTTAAAATAAATGGGATTTCAATTTATTTGTGTTTCCATATTGCTTGTATTCTAAAAACTATAGTCTAAAAACTATAACATAAATACCTATGTGTATTTCAGCCACATTTAATTTAATACCTAATATTAAAGTTATCTAATGTGGGTATTTCCTATAGTTTTCAAACTATACCTAAAACCTATATGTCTACCTAGGGCCAAATTATAAATCAAACTTTATACAAAAATTAACCTAACTTTATGCGGCCTAATGAGTCTCACACAATAAAAGAAAAACTTTAAAATAGATGATTTCTATGCCTTTTTAACTTGAACTTTCATAGGAGTCTTTAAAACAATAGAACAAATTTAGATATGGCCACGCGGATTCTTAATATTACCAATTGCATGTTGGTTGTGTAATGGATTCAAAAATAAAGCATGCAAAAAAAGAAGTTGACGCTACACATAGGCGAACTTTCCTTCAGATTCTTGAAACATTTGTTAATGTAAGAAATATAATTTTTCATATGTGAATTTAATACTTATCATGTTCTTTATCTTTATAGGTGATAAGTAGATTTTATATGTTGGATTGAAAGTTTTGACTGATCATCGCATATGATTTTCATGTTGTTGAGTGCAAATTTCTCTCGATTTACAAGGATGGATTATCACTAATAAAACAATCAAAGTATATTGTGTAATGTCAAGGTGTCAAAGAGATTCTTTGTTTTTTTCATTTAAAAATATCATGTACTTACTTGAGCTTGAAGTAGATTTTCATAATTTAAGATATGATGTACTTACTCTAGGTGGAATCGGTTGATTTCTTGCCAATTTTATCCATGTAATTTGTAAAGAAATTAATCATTACCATATCTAAATTAAAAACTTTGACCTTAAAACATTTTAGATCCAAACGTGTTCTCACCCTCTTACTGAAAGTCCAGAAAACAAATAGAGACTATCTGATTCCCACTTATACCCATAATAAAAAGACAATTCCTAGCTACATCACATTCACATACGAAAATGGCAAGCACTCAAAGATCTGCGTAGCATATAGAAGATTGTAAAAATAGGAGGCCACAAATTTACAAGAACATAGAGCAAGTTTACTAGTAAAAGACATTATGTGGGTAAGAACTCCACTTGAGTGTAACATACACAATTGTCTTCAACTTTAAAATTACTTGCCAACACTTCGTGATATTAGATGGTCAATTACTAAGAGACATTTATTTTTCATTTTAAGGAAGAACATTAGTCACTTAATTGTTTTGTAAAACATTTAATTTAGTTATTAGTTATTAAGTGATCATAATATTAAGTTAGAACAATAATATTAAGTGATCATAATATTTAGTTTATAATTAAATAATATAGAATATAAGTAATTATTTATTATTTAATATAAACTATATATTAGGTTATTAGTTATTTATTAACTAAATATTAAATCGGGGACATATTATATGTAATTTCCTTTAAAAACAGGGAGCTCAAGTATTGGTTCCAGAGTGTTATTACTATATGAAATATTTTCCATTTTTATATAGTTTCAAATGTTTGGAGGTTAAATATTTGAAGGTAAATTCGAGACAAGTTTCCTAAAAATAGGGATTTAAATTTATTTCATTGGATCGGTGAAATTGCTTGTCCCCTCTATAAAACTTCCATATTTCTTGTATTCTGTGTGAAATCATGTCCCCTTGTACCTTTTAAAATAAATGGGTTGTGTTTCAATTGTAAAAACTATAGTCTAAAAACTATAACATAAATACCTATGTGTATTCAGGACACATTTAATTTAATACCTAATATTAAAGTTATCTAATGTGGGTATTTCCTATAATTTTCAAACTATACCTAAAACCTATATGTCTACCAGGGCCAAATTATAAATCAAACTTTATACAAAAATTTAACCTAACTTTATGTAGCCCCAATGAGCCTCACGCAATAAAAGAAAAACATTAAAATAGATGATTTCTATGCCTTTTTAACTCGAACTTTCATAGGGAGTCTTTAACACAATATAAAAAATTTAGATATGGCCACGTGTATTCTTAATATTACCAATTACACGCGGGTTGTGTAATGGATTCAAAAATAAAGCATGCAAAAAAAGAAGTTGACGCCACACATAGGCGAAATTTCCTTCAGATTCTTGAAACATTTGTGAATGTAAGAAATATAATTTTTCATATGTGAATTTAATACTTATCATGTTCTTAATCTTTATAGGGGTAAGTACACCAAGTTGGGGGCCAAAGGGGGTCTTAAGTGGACGCATTTTTATGGAAAAAAAAACTTCAACTTGTACAAGTTTTTTGAAATAGTTACACTCAAAATTGGAAGATGTTGTAGAAATATGAATTGTAGAATTTTGAGTCTAGTTTCTAAGCTACTAAATTTTATTGAAAACGGATAAGTTTAAGTGGGTCAAACAACTAAAATACCAACAAATGCTCTGTTTTTATGAAAAACATAATAGAGTGACTTTTGTGCCCCCCACCATTTTTTGAGCACCATTTAGTATTTTTGAAAACCCTTTGGTAGAAAGATAGCTAGGAGCATCTAGTTTGGGCTCCATTTTTAAAGATTTTTATAGCAAATATTTTTTATTTATGATTTTTCTAGTACATAAATTTTATGTTTTGAAAAATAACGAAGCTCGATTGTACCCCCCCCCTAACTACCTAAAAAAATCAAAAATTAGATTTTTTTGAATATGTATAGAATTATGCCTAGTTTGGGCTAGTATATTTTTTTAAATTTCGATCACCCAAAAAAAGATACACCATGAAAGATAGACATATTTACACTTGAAAAATTGTTATAAAAAGGCATAGTTAGAAACTAAATAATATGGAAACCTTATATTAGTCATAAAATTTGAAAAATTATATTTTTAGAAAGAAGAGACTCTGTTCTATGTCGTGGTATATATATTTTAAAATGGATCGATTGTTTTATTTTGATTTATCATAGAGGAAGTGACATTTTTACATTTTCTTGTAAAAACACGTTGTTTGTTGTGTTTGTGTAGGTGCATGCCTTAGGCTTGGGGATCCAAACTGGATCCCAAGCCTTGAGGCATGGCTTGGGACAAGAGAAAACGCAAAACACATACGCATTATAACACGTATGCATTCTATGTAGTATAAACATTATGCATGCTTTTGACATGCTTCTATTTACATAAATAAATGTTCAAGTATAAGTTTTTCATTTATTATTATTTATATTTTATTATTTTTATACTTTAAATTTATTTATGTAAATATAAGAAATTAGGGTCACTCTGCACCTTATGGAATTAGTCTCATAGCTCCATGAGTCATGGTTTAGGAGATAGTTTTTAAAGTATAATTTGGTCAATACATAGGTAATTTTTCAGGATTTCAACATTCAACCTAAATCTTTTAGCGTTTAACTTCTACAATTGAAACCCTAAACCATAGGCCATAAACCTAAACACTAAATTGTAAACCTTGAGCCCTAAACCCTAAACCCTAAACCTTTAACCATGATCCCTAGACCATAAACCCTAAACCCTAAACTTTAAACATTCAACCCTTACCCGTGAGTCCTAAACCATGAGCCTTAAGCCCTAAACCCTAAGCCATAAGCCCTAAGCCCTAAACCCTAAACCATGAGCCCTAAATGCTAAACCATAAACCATAAACACTAAATCCCAAACCCTAAACCCTGACCCCTAAACCCTAAACCTTAAACACTGAATCCTAAACCCTAAACCCTAAGCCTTGAACCCTACACCCTTATCCCGAGCCCTAAAATCTAAACCCTAAACCTAGACCATATACCCTAAGCCCTAAAACCTAAACCCTAAACCCTAAAACCTAAACCCTAAACCTCGAGCCCTAAACATTAAATCCTAAACCCTAAACCCTAAACCCTGAACCATAAACCCTAAAACCTCAACCATAAACCATAAACCCTTATCCCTAAACACTAAATCCTTAACCCAAACCCTAAACCCTAAACCTTAAACCCTAAATCCTTAACCTCGATCTATAAACCCTAACCATAAACACTAAAACCTAAACCTAAACCTAAAACCTAAATCCTAAACCATAACCCTGAACCTTGAACCTTGAACCCTAAACCCTAAACCTTAAACCCGAACCATGAGCCCTAAACCCTAAACCCTAAACCCCAAACCATATTTCATCAATATTTCCTAGTCTTGTGCCTAGAACCATCATTGAGTTTTCTTATAGAACTACCTTGTTTATGAGAGGTGGGACAAGTAACTAAATGGATATGACATCTACCTTGTGCCTTGTAATGCATATATTACACATCTCTTCCAAACTTGTTTCTCCCCACATATACTTGCGCTCTTGAATGTAAATTTATTCACACTCTGAAATAAATTTCACATTTCTCATATTTCCATGTATGGTATTATGCAAGCCAGGATGACCCATTGGAAGCTGGAAAAAATAACCATCACAACAAAAAAATTAATCTTAAAGGAAACAAAAGAAACATAGAGAATATATCAATGCAGAGGTGTAGGATCATAATTGAATTTCTTGTAGTATCCTCTCCTCCAGAGAAAGATAAAGTTCAAGTGTTCTACTAGAATGGATAGTAAATTTGACATAACTTCCTAAAGTGTTCAAAATAAGCATAGAAACAAGGGAATGGCTAAGAACACTAAGGGGTTATCAATCACCTAGTAAATCTTTCTTGTTTAGTTCTAAATGGGAGTTACCTGGCCTACGACTTACTGACCTTCCATTCATTGATAATTCCTTATATGATAAACCAATGGATGTTTTCAAAATCCCCTGAACAAAAATATTGGGGTAGTCATCAATCCTAGTGAAGGGTGTGATGTTATTTCCAAGAAACTTGAAATTCATAAATATTTAGAGGTTATAATTTACAAATACTCTAATTTACAAATATCTCTATCATAACAAAAGCATTTTATCAAGCTCATGCCTTGATTTGTCAATTCGTTGGACTCTGGCCTAGCCTACCTATCTTACATGCATGGATCTCCAAACATTGGATCCCACTCCTAGAAGGAAGGTTAGATCTCTACCCTTGTGCTAAGGGAATTTTTATTATTGCTTTCGAATCCATTGCTGATAAGAATATCATTGCTAAGCAACTTTGTATCTATCAGTAAAAATACCTTATTTTAAAACCCTGGTTCCCATCATTTAACCCACTCACTGAATCTTTCTCCCGTAAACCGATATGGATTTGATTACCCCACCTTCCTCTGTAATTTTGGGATCAAAAGTGTCTGATATCCATAGGTAATTCCTTGGGTAGTATCATTAACATTGACTCCCAAACCTCGATTTTACCCATACAACCTATGCAAGAATTCTTGTTGAGATTGATACTTCAAAGGATCTTCCAGCTCATATTGAGCTAAAAGTGCAAAATAGATCCTGGACTCAGCCTCTGGACTATGAAGGCCTACCTTTTAGATGCAGGAGATGTTTCTCTTTAGGACATTTGGCCACTAATTGCGAGATAGTAAAACAAAAAATGATAAGGCTAACTGGTGGAAAATGCCTCCGGAACATATGGTGTTTGAACCTAAAGACATTCCCGATGCGGATGAGGAGGTGGCTAATGTCCCTGATACTAATATTGATACTAGCATGGATGACAGGATGGAAAAGACCCCTTTGAGTGAAAATTCACCCGGGGATGAAACTAAAAGGACCAGAAACATTGAACCAAACGTGTCTATAGTGATTGAGGACCCCCTAATTCAAGCAATACATATCAACTAGATAAAGTGACCTTGAAGTTCTTATTCCTATGTAGGAAATTTCAGATGCTTGGATCACAGTTAGGAAAAAGAAAATTCTTTTTCCAAGAAAATTACCTTTCCTTCGAGGTAGTTCTTCACTATTGTTTGGCTAATCCATATTGCTTTACTTCTCTAAGTTGGACAACAACTGTTTTCTTGTTGTTCATCAGCTGTTTTTTTGTTGTTGTGTTGTTGGTTTTGGAACTTCTCTTGGTAGATTGCTTTCTTTTCTACCATTTGGGCCTTAAGTGTTTAAATCTAGTTTGTAGAGCCTTGTTGTACAAGGGTATATTCCCTTTCAAAAAAATATTTATCTATAATAAAAAAATAAATAAATGGAAGCCAAGTAACAGTGTCTCCTGTACATCCAAGGATTAAGGACTACTGGGGTCTTTGGAAGGATTGGACAATCAAGAATATGACATTTCCCTCCTTCAAAATATCAATAGATGAAAACCATCAAATTTTGATGACTCTCTTTAAATGTTCTGCCTAAAAATTTGATGAATCCTGAACTCTATGACCTAAACCCTTAACACTCAACCATGAGACCTAAACCCTAAACTATAAACCCTAAACCCTAAAACCAAAATAATAAATCCTAAACCCTAAACACTAAATACTAAACCCTAAAACCTAAACCCTAAACCCTAACCCTAAACCCTAGACCCAAGACCCTAAACCCCGAGCCCAGAGCCCTAAAACCTAAATACTAAATCCATATCCCCAAGCTCTAACCCCAAAACTTAAACCAAGAACTCGAACCTCAACCTTAAGCTATATACCATGAACCATGAACCTAAACCCTAAACCATAAACCCCTAAACCTTAAGCCTTAAACCCTACACCCTAATCCATGAGCCCTAAACCCTAAACCTTAAACACCGAGCCCTAAACTCTAAATCTAGAGCCCCGATCTCTAACCCCTAAACCTTAAACCCGTAACTCTACGAACCATGAACCCTGAGTTGTAAACCTTAAACCTTAAACCATGCACCCTAACCCCTAAACCCTAAATCCGAGCCCCGAGCCCTAACTCAGTAAACCCTAAACCTTAAGGCCTAAATGTTAAATCCTAAAGGTCCCTAAACCCTAAACCCTAAACCCTAAAAACTAAATCATAAACCCTAAACCCTAAACTCTAAGCACTAAATCCTAAACCCTAAACCCTAAGCCCTAAGCCCTAAACCCTAAGCCCCCTAAACCATAAGCCCTAAACTCTAAACCCTAAAACCTGAACTCTACGACCTAAACCCTTAACCCTGAAACCTAAACCCTAAACCTCGAGCCTTAAACCCTAAACCCTGAACCCTTTTCCCTAAACCCTGAACCCTGACCTTTAAACCTTAAACCCAAACTCCTAAACCCTAAACCCTAAACCCTAAATCCTAAACCCTAAACCTTAAACCTCAAGCCCTAAACCCTAAACACTATACCATAAACCCTAAGCCCTAAATCCTAAACTCTAAGCCCTAAATCCTAAACCCTAAACCCTAAACCTAAACCTGACCCTTAAACCCTAGACCTTAAGCCCTAAGCCCTAAACCCTAAGCCCTGAACCCTAGGCCCTAAGCCATAAGCCCTAATCCAAAACCCTAAACCTTAAACCCTTAAACATGGACCCTTAACCCTAGACCCTAAAAACTAAACCCTAAGCCCTAAACCCTGAACCCTCAACTCTTAACCCTAAACCCTAAACCCTCAACCTTGATCCCTAAACCCTAAACCTGAACCCTTTTCCCTAAACCCTAAACCCTGACCTTTAAACCTTAAACCCTAAACCTGACCTTTAAACCTTAAACCCTAAGCTCCTAAAACCTTAACCAGTAAACCCTAAATCCTTAACCCTAAACCTTAAACCCTAACTCCTAAACCCTAAACCGTAAACCCTAAATCCTCAACCCTAAACCCTAAAAACCCGAACCCTAAACCTAAACCCTCAACTCAACCCTAAACCCTAAACCCTCAACCCTGATCCATAAACCCTAAACTTGAACCTTGAGCCATAAACCCTAAACCCTCAACCTTGACCCCTAAACCCTAAACCTTGAACCTTGATCCCTAAACCCTAAACCCTCAACCCTTAACCCTAAACCTAAACTCTAAACCCTAAACCCTAAAATTTGAACTATGAGCCTTAAATACTAAACCTTAAACCCTAAACTCTAAAAAACTTGAGTCCTAAAACATTAGCCCTAAACCCTAAACCCTAAAACCTAAACCCTAAAAATCATAAACCCTCACCCAAAGGAAAGTCCTAAAAAGATCATTAAATGTGTTTCAATGTGTAGGAATAGCGTTTAAGGTGATCGATCGACTCATTTAGTTTTTATGAGAGATTACTTCCTTTGAAGGCCTATAAAGGCATTTTGGCCATTTTGTAGCTAATTGAACACCCTTCAGAACAAGCAAAAATGAGCTAGTCATGTCACCGAGTTATCAAGGACCATTATTTGTGAAGTATTAAGGTATCATTTGTCTCCATAAGAGACATATGAGCAAAAGCATGTATGAGAATCATGAATTTGATTCCATGAAAGGATGCTTTTAGAGCTAGGAAAGGTGAGGGGATGATCTTTATATGGAGCACCATGTTTCTAAGAATGAGCAATCATCTGAGTTCACTTGATGCAATTCACTTGGTACTATTCATAACAACTCATTCAACACCTAGTAGTGTTATCACACCTTAAGGAGGAGGCACATTACAATCACCTCATTTTGGCCATAGGACAGGAATCCCATTCAGGGAACAATCCTCTATCTACAAAGTGAGGATATATTTTTAGTAAGAAGTAAACAAACATCATAGAGTTAATTCATGGTCACTAAAGTGAATTATGGACCAAATTTAAAAATTAGTACCAATTCAAGCAGTGGTAGGGCCAAAATCCATTTTAGAAGGTCAAAAACCTAAAAATGACTATATGCTTTCCCAAAACAAAGACTGACTACAATATATATGCCCCTAAAAGTTTTAGGTCATTTGCTGAAATCTTGAAAATGAGTAAGTTCTGACTAGATTAGATTTTGAAAAACTATCTTCTAGATTATAACTATTGGAGCTACGAGACCACTTCCATAAGGTGCAAAGTGACCCTAATTTCTTGTATTTACTAAAATAAATTTAAATTATAAGAAATAATAAAAGTATAAGAAATAATAAATTAGGTTTGGTGATTCCTAAGCCAAACAAATTAAAACACAATCGCTTTTTAGCAAAATGCGTACGTATTTTGGTTTTTTTCAGATTCTTGTCCGCTTTTTGGCCCCCCCAACTTTGTGCACTTACCCATAGGTGATAAGTAGATTTTATATGTTGGATTGAAAGTTTTGGACTTATACTGCATATGAGTTTTATGTTGTTGAGTGCAAATTTCTCTCTGATTTACAAGGATGGATTTTCACTAATAAAACAATCAAAGTATATTGTGTAATGTCAAGGTGTCAAAAAGATTCTTTGTTTTTTTCATTTAAAAATATCATGTACTTACTTGAGCTTGAAGTAATTTTCATAATTTAAGATATGATGTACTTACTCTAGGTGGAATCAATTGATTTCTTGCCAATTTTATCCTTAGAATTTGAAAGAAATTAATCATCATCCATATCTAAATTAAAAAACTTTGACCTTAAAATATTTTAGATCCAAACGTGTTCTCACCCTCCTTACAAAGTCCATAAAAAAATAGAGACTATATAGATTCCCACTTATACCCACAATAAAAAGATAATTCCTAGCTACATCACATTCACATACGGCAATGGCAAGCACTCAAAGATCTGCGTAGCATATAGAAGATTCGAAACAATAGGAGGCCACAAATTTATAAGAACATAGAGTGAGTTTACTAGTAAAATATCTTATGTGGGTATGAACTCCACTTGAGTGTAACATACACAATTGGCTTCAACTTTAAAATTACTTGTCAACATTCGTGATATTAGATGGTCAATTACTAAGAGACATTTATTTTTCATTTTAAGGAAGAACATTAGTCACGATCTATTTTGTAAAACATTTAATTCTGGTTGGAGCTAGTGAAAAATCTTACATTAAAGAGTTGAGTGCATTTATGTGCATCCAACACTAAAAGGATCATCAAGAACATATATATCTACATCTTCGTAAATAGAATGAACAAATTATATTTTTTTTTTCCACCACTTAAGTTGATTCCACTTTCTCTAATCTTTGTCTAATCCTTAAGAAAAAACAATTGTAATTCCTTATTCAAAGCACGGGCTTCAAGAACATTTTCATACTTGTTTCTATCCATCATTTTCCTAAAAAGTATACTATCTTCATTTTTGCTAGTTTGAATTCATGTAGTGTGTGGAAAATAATATTTGGTACCTCTCATCTTCTCAATCCCTGCTATCTTGGAGTTTTCACCCAAAGTACAGGACAAAATGTGCTTTGTTTCCTGAACTAACTGACCCACAAATTGTAACTTTTATTCCTTGTGTTACATGCAAATTTATCCCTCTTAATGTTGATATTTATGAAAGATGATCCCATGAAAACACTACATATTTGATCTCAATTGCAATGTCATTTGATTAAACCTCAGGTTCCTTTTTTATTGCATTGAATTGAAGCTCTTCTGTCTGTAAAATGTGGAAATTTTAACTAGTAACACCTTCATTTGAGAAAACATAGAAACTAATTCTGGGATATTATGGATAGAGGCCTGAAGTATCTTGAAAGTTGTCAAATCAAAAAGAATGAACACTTGCCATTAGAGGGATCCCCATTATCACACATGAACCAAAGGTAACAATAGCCACAAGGGTAAGTGCAACAAGTTGGGGGACAAAAAGGGGTCATAAGTGGACATCATATTGCAAATAACAACATAATATCAACTTGTAGGGATTATTAGCAATGCATACACTCAAAATTAGAAAAAAATATATGAATATGAATTGTAGCATCCGAATCTAGTTTCTAAACTACTATTTTTTTTTAAAAATGGACAAGTTTAGCTATATTAAACACTCAAAATTCAATGACTTGGTATTTTTTTAAAACACGCCTATAAGATTGTAGTCCGTTTGCCCATGATTTGGATGACCAAAAATTGATATATGTTTTTTTTTCCTTTGTGTAAGAAGTTAGATGCCGCTATCTATCTTGGGATAGATTTTATTTTATATTTTTTTGAGTAATATTTTATTTTTTATGATTTTTTCCGTGAAAGTGGTCTAAAAACATAAAGAAAACATAGCACTTTCCGTTTGCCCACCATAACTTCATCAAAAATATTGAAATCAAATAAATTTTTTTGAACATGTATATAATTTCACCATGGTTGGGATGGTATAAGTTTTATCACATTCTGACAAGTGAAACAAAATTTGTAGTCTTAAACGTAGACATAAACATTCACGGGAAAAAGTGTCTTAAAGACCTACTATTAGTAAAAAGTTATAAAATGGTATTTATACTATTCTTTTCACTTTAAAATCAATATTTCTACAAAGCTAATAGTCTCCCCTATGTGATGGTACCATTTTTATGAAATATTTTTGACTTTTTGGCATGGTTCAAGTCCACAGAATACATTTGATGTTTTGTTGTTTTTGATGTAAAATTCATGATTTGATGTCCACTTAATTGTCCCCCAACTTGCTGCACTTACCCACAAACCGATTAACTAAAAATAGAAATTTTATGCTATGGTAGTTAATCTAATCTAGGAGGACATATAACACAGTAAATAACAATATGTAAAGCATCATGTAAATGAAAAAGTAATTAAACTAATGGAATAAACCCTAATGATCAAGAAAGAGTGAGGAAGTGACCTAGTTGATTAGACGAAGTAAGGAGACTGTGTCGCAGAGATGACTATGAAAATAGGATACATGAACGACTATTTTGGAGCCCCAAAAAAGATAGATCTGGAATGTATCTCAGGATTGGGGCACTTGGAAAGGAACTGAGGCTCTAGTGTGAAAACTAGGTGCCCTGGTCTGTGTAGGTAGATGATTTTGAAACCCTCGTTGTTGATCACATTAAGTTCGTTGCTTCGCTTCAGATGTCGTTTTTGCTCCAAGATGAATAAAAGACCTGCAAAACCCTAACAAGTATCAATTCCCTAAAAAAGAAGAATTCATATGAATGAGTAGGTCAGACTGACCTCAGCTACCACAATGGTGGACTTAATAACTGAGAGTTACACTACATTCCAGACCCAAATGTACTTCTATGTGTGTGTGTGTATACCCTAGGTTTCTCTTGTGTTAGTCACACTTTGTGTAATAGCGAGCTAACTATGTGTAAGAAAATGTAATAAAATGGTGCATGGAATAGAATGAATCCTCCCCTATGATGTGGGTGATGCAGATGACCCAAGCTTTGTTCCTTGTGATGGAGCTATATGGATGGAATGATCTCTAATGCAATAGATGGATACAACTCTAGGTGGAGTGATAGTTCTTAGTCCCTCATTATGGTCTCATAACTTTATATGTATAGGGTTATCTTGATCTAATTTCGTAATTAACCCCGAAATGGCCAACCAAAAGAAAATTCAAATGCTAAAATGGTCATAAAGAGCCCAAAAAGTGGGGAAAGAGAAAAAAGGATTAGGGCACCCCGGGCGCCCCAGTCAAGGCTGAAATGATGGGAAATGACGGAAAATGACTAGGCATGTGTTCGTTTAAGATCGGGAATGATGCTGAAAATAAATAAAATATGGCCAAAGTACTGGGGTTAATTAGTACTTTCTTTACTTAAGAACCTTCTAAATAGTAGTATGAGACCAAGACTAAAATAACCCAAAGTGCGTGATTTATTGACTACATTTGCTCCCACTTTATGTTGGTGAGTTGAAATCTCGGTAATATAAAGTAGATAGAGATGTACTTGAATACCATGTAGATTGATGAAGAAGATGTGCCGAAGGACTAGACAAAGCGTGGAATGACAAAAAGATGATGGAGCGTGGAAACTAAGGATGAAAAATGCAAATAGTGATGAGAGTGAACCTAGGGTGGAAACGCATGTGTTGTTGCTGATGTGTGTGAACATGCATGGTTAGTACGCAAGGTGTACCACCGCAAAGTGTTGTCATTGTTGTTTTCATCATCATCGTTGTTGTTGTCCCCAATTTGACTGCTTGTATCTCATACAATCGGACCTGTAAGGATAAATCGATCAAGTACTAAAATATATATGTATGTAAAATGTAAAAATGCTATGTATGTGAAAGTATGTAAAGTACACAATTATAAAATACGTAAAATAAAAAGTGTAAATGGAACATGTGCACTTGATCCATGTCGAAAGAAAGGGTTTAGAAGGATATCTTATACTTCCCAGCTTTTTTGGGTGATTTGACTCCATAGACCGAAGAGGTATAGGGAGGAAATGCTCTGTGTCCTCCAACCTTTAACTGCTTCCTTCACCGTATGAATAGATCTCTGTTGTGTCCTGGTTTTTTAGGCAATTTGACGCCGGTGATAAAAGAAGTATAGGGAGGAAATTATCTATGTCCTCTAACCTCTCATTGTTCCTCCCAATGCTAAAGGCACCATGTCCTGTAAAATCCATTGTGTATGGAGTTTGTATACTGGTCTAAACTCACTCGCTATATGTAAACCCACAATGCCAAGGGTGTAATCTACATTGAACTATACCCACAATGCCAAGGGTGAACGAATGGACTGAACTAAACCCATAATTTCAAGGGTGGACAACTAAACTGAATTAAACCAGTGTAAACACATTGTATAGACTGTAAAACCCCAAATGACGCCCCCCTCTTTGGGGGCACATGTGACGTCACTGATTGGAGAATGCAGCCCCAAAAGAGGACCAACTGCACTCTAAACTTTGTACCCTATAGAGGGAAGGGGACGCATTTGGTAGAAACCAAGGTGTGCATAAACAAGGATGGATAGCTAAAATAAGTGTTAGTATGAAAGCGCATGCATGTAGAAAACAATATGTAAGCTAAGAAGACAATGTGTAAGCTACCAAGCAAAGTAGTGTAAACACACAAGAAGACAAGTAAGCCACACCAAGCTGGTTACAAACATGGGACATCACTCACGATGTTGTAAGACACACAAGGCCATCATGGTCGTAAACAACAAGCAAGTGTGCACACTAAACATAGGGAAAAGCCCGCATACAATAGCAAACAATGGCAGACAAGTACAGACAAACAAACAAATATTCTTGGTAACATGTAACATGTAGATCCTTAGGTACAATTGGAATTAAACCAAACCTTGGCTAATTAAGGGTTTAACTTATGGGTAGAAAATGGTAAGTAACTCCTTACAAATGAAATTGATTTGAAATATGTTGACTTTAGAGAACCCAGTAAACTAGAAACTTGGTTCCATAATTCCTTGTCATGTCGCTTATGACATTGAGAATAAAAGAAAATTCACAGGTGGAATGGTGAAATGTAGAAACATGGGATCTTACCTTGAACACAAATCACTTGTGGTTCATGTGTAGTTTATAATACTTCTGTAACTCCTTTTGCTATAAAACAATGATAATAACGAGACCATAATGCGATGTAAGAGTAAAACATACAAGAGTGAAATGAGATTTGAGGTTAGGAATAATGTCACTCTTGGAGTCCTTATAACTCAATTAGACATTTCCTTGTGTTAAAAAGAATATGAATTGCCTTGGTGAGATCAACTTCGAGAAAAAAAAAGATATTTATAAATCTAAATAAAATTTCTTGAATTGGAAATGTTGAATGGATTCAACAATTTATCAAACTATTTTTAACTATGATGGGAAATAAGGACACTGTGATCGAAAAATGTTTTGGGAAAAGGTATCTTGAATCTAAATCTACCTCAAATCCTAAGATTTATGTCTTGACATCACGTCAAATTCACTATTGTAGTAAGAGTAAAATTTAAACATTGAATAAAGGTTTGAGAAACATAAGCTTAACATAAGAATGAGTAGATTAAGAACTTTGTATGCAATTTTAAATATGCCAAATAATTATGTAAGTTATGGAGATTTCATGAAAATGCACAAATTTGCACAACAGAAACATTGAATATATTATTCACATCATAATGAACAATGTACAATAGATTGGCTATTATATAGCCATAAAGGTAGGCAAACAACTTCCTAGGAAATAGGAAGTGAGTAGAACAATTTGTTAGCACATTAGTTAGTATTTAATACATTGTTTATTGTTTAGTTTGGATATAGGCGGTTACCTCCTAACCACATTCTCTATGTATTTATTCACCCCTCGTGCATTCAATAAAGTATTCAGACATTCATTCCAAAATCCATCATTGGTATCAGAGCATTTTTTCCATTCCTCTGCTTGCGTGAAGATTGAAGTGCATTTTTCCATTCCTCTGCCTACGTGAAGATTTGAAGTGCTAGTTTTTGAAGCAAGAAAACAATTTTTTTAGCGTATTCATTTGTGTGATGTTCATTAGAATCGCTGTTCATTGGAACTTGCGTGGTGAGTTTGGAGTGCTAGGTGCTATTCGTGACGTGTATGGTGGAGAGTGAAGGAAAAGGTCCTGCATGTTTTATTTTGCCTTCATATTGCTTGGCACGTGGGGAAGAAACCTGTTTTGGTGTTTTTGAACCTGCATTGGAAAATAAAGTGACCAAGGAGGGGTTGTGCAAAGTTTTTGAAGTGAGAATAAAATTTGGAGAAGCGTGGCATCTGGAGAAGTGTAAAAAAGCATTACAGACATGTGTGTGGAAATTGGGCATCAGCACACGCATTGATATCGGCGTGCATGGAAATCAAATGCTTGTTTTTTATTTTTGATCTCTGATTTGTGGCGACCTGGAGACATTTGTGTGAAGATCTTGGACTGAAAATTGCCAGCCCACTGGATGTTAGTCTGCAATGACCTGCAGTAAACAAATTGAGTGGAAGAACCAGCCAACGAGAAAGATCCGATTGCCAATGAAGAGAACGTGGAAGAACCAGCCCGCATATGTCACAAATTTTAGATGTAGAAAGCACCGCGAGTAATGCACCAAATATTTGGGCATTGAGCGACAACGAAGACACGCTAGACTATTCTTTGCCTTGGTCAATGAGCTCCATAACACTGGGAATATTCTCTTTGACGAGATTATGTGCATTGAGGACTATTGGAGTATTTTTGGTTCGACGTTCGATGTCAAGCACGATGGATTTGTGTAGAACTTGAACGTGGCTATGATGCAGATGATGAACGTGAAGTAGAATGCCCATAGGAGCATCCACATCTCACTGCACAAGCCTATAGAGCCCATCTTCGGGATAGGTTCCTTCAGTAAGCTTTTGTAACCATTTTTGAACAATAAATAAAATACAATTTTGAGTTTTTGGAAATGTTTGCACCTCGCATTTTGCTATCGATGCCCAACTCTTGAAAGGGCCAAATTTCACCGCATGGAAGACCAAGATGCGAATGATTCTTCAATTTGAAGATCTTTGGGGGATCGTTTCTGGCAAGGATGCCCCTCCCACAAATGCTGATCTATTGGCTAAGTATGAAAAGGGATGCAAAAGCACTAATGCTTATCACCCTGAGCCTTTCTGATGAGGTTCAACCTTACATTCGGGAAGCAACCACTTCCTCTCAGGCATGGACCATGTTGTGTACCATCTATGAAGCCAAGAATCTAACGATGAAGTTACATCTTTGAAAAAGCTTCACACGATGAGTATGCATGATGGTGAATTAGTAGAAGCCTTCTTATGGCGTGTGGCCGAGTTACGCATAGAACTTTCTGCTCTCGGTGAACTAGTGGACAACAAGTTGCTAGTCCCGCTCACCTTGCGAGCTCTTCCTTCCCGGTTTCAGACACTGATCACCACGTTGACCATCACTCAACAGGAGGTGAGTTTTGCCACACTGGTGAATTATCTCCAGCAGGAAGAAGCCATTCGTAGAATGTTCAAGAAGCCTTGAAGACAAGGCTCTCATCACAAGGCAAAAGCATAAGCCTCGGAAAGGGTAGTTAGCCCCCAGAATCAGAAGCAACATCCTCAGCAAGCAACCTTCTCAGTGGCCACCACAACGGCCACCCCAGAAGTATAGGAAAAACAACAAGGTGGATCGATGGTGCCACATTTGATCCACGGATATGCACATGACTGCAAACTGTTATTACAACGGTCGTAAGTATGGTAACTCTGGTGAAGAGAGCACTTATGGCCAAGGATATTCTAAGAAATCTTGATGGTGTGCTTGTAATCAGAGGTAGAAGGGTCACATTACTGCTCAGCAGGATGCCACCTCCGATGAAGAGGTTCAGACACAACTCATTCTAGACATTGTCCTAGTCTCGCAGACTTCGCAGCCATCGAAAGTGTCTAGTTGATTGATTCGGGTGCCAATAAACACATGACTGGCAATAAGAAGTTGTTCCATACCCTGAGTGACCGGCCCATTGAGATCAGATCACCATCGCAGACAATCAGGAGTATATTGCGGTGGGGATTGGAGATGTCATCATTCCTCTTGGGACATGAAGATGTACACTCACGAAGGTGCTCTATGTTCAGGTTTGACCTCAAATCTCTTGTTTGTGAGTCAACTTCTTAACCATCGAATGCTAGGTTGAATTCTTTGTTGAGAAAGGGGTCAAGTCTTGCATCATTTCCCAGGGAGACTCAGAACTTGCTCGAGCATTTCTGAAGGGCCATCTATTTACACTGGATGTGGTCACTTCATCTAGCATTGCTCTCTTTGCTTCAATGGTAGAGTCCACTGCACTATGGCACTTTCGATATGGTCATCTTTCTATCAGGGCTCTGCATCAGCTCAGTGCCAAGGAAATGGTAAGAGGGCTTCCTCCACTCTCCCATTCCTTACCTATTTTCTCGGGATGTCTTGCATGGGAAAACAACATAGAGGTCCATTCAAATAGAGCTCTTATCATTCTACGGAGCATCTTCAAGTTGTACATACTGATCTGTACGGACCCCTGCCAGCTAGCTTCCAAGGTTTTGAATACTTCCAGCTCATCATTGATGATTACTCACGGAAAATGTGGGTATATTTCCTCGAAGAAGAGTGAGGTGTTTGCCAATTTCCAGAACTTTTACCAACAAGCCACCAGGCAGTCTGGGAAGCCTCTCCTTCTCCTCCGCTCAGATCGAGGGGGAATTTGTATCAAAGAAGTTCTTAGCATACCTAAAGCAACATGGCATTCAACAACATTTGACTGCACCCTACACTCCCCAATAGAATGGGATTTTCGAGTGACACAACAGGACTATCATGGAGATGGCTTGTTGTATGCTCTCCTCCACCAAGTTGGAGGATCAGTTTTGGGCAGAAGTAGTCAGACAAAGCAGTGTATCTACTCAATCGGGCACCCATAAAGATCTTGCAGAACAGGACACCGGAAGAGGTATGGACTGGTCGTAAACCTTCTATTCATCATTTGAGAGTTTTTGGTTGTACTGCATATATGCATGTTCCAGATGAGAAAAGGAAGAAGATCGATCCAAAGACACTGCCATGTCTTTTCTTGGGGTATAGTACTACCTCAAAGGCATATCGTCTCATGGATCTTGAGATGAAGAAGATCTACGAGAGTCGAGATGTGGTGTGTGATGAGTCATCCTTTGACTCCCTACCACACAATGGAGATCCAGTACCGACCTCGTCACATAGATTGCTCACACATCCAGATGATGGGAAAGATGATTCTTCTCAGAGAGAAGAAGAGCTGAGTGGAGACTTGTTCGTTGATCTAGGCACACTGGAAAACACATCTTCACATCAGCAATAGCACCAACGTCTGAAATGGGTCCAGAATACTATTAGGGATGCACACCTGAACTCACTTCCAGGCACTTCTACGGGAGTCAGAACACGAAGTCAAGCCAGACATGAGGTAAATTTTGCACTCATGAGTTTAGTTGTTGATAGCACCGAACCTGACACTATTCGTGAGGCATTAGACCAACCACAGTGGAAACAAGCTATGGATGCTGAATATGATTCCCTAATTTAGAATCGGACGTGGGAACTTGTCGATCTACCTCCAGGTAAGAAATCCATTGGCTACAAATGGATTTTCAAAACAAAATATAAGGTAGATGGTTCAATCGACAAACACAAAGCATGACTTGTTACAAAGGGTTATGCTCAACAAGAAGGAATTGACTATGATGAGACCTTTGCACCCACTGCGAAGATCAAAACCATCAGAGTTTTATGCACTGGCAGCACAAAATGGATGGAAACTTCAGCAGATGGATGTCAAGAGTGCTTTTCTAAATGGTGATCTAAAAGAAGAAGTATACATGGCCCAACCTGAAGGGTTTGTAGATGAGCATCAACCACACAAGGTATGTCATCTGATAAAGTCTCTTTATGGACTCAAACAAGCACCTAGGGCATGGTATATAAAAATTGATGATCACCTATTGCAGCATGGATTCACTCGTAGCCCCTCATATACAAATTTGTATATCAAGAAGGTAGGAATAGAGATTGTCATTCTAGTTTTGTACGTAGATGATCTTGTGATCACAGGAAGTTCTGAAAATCTTGTGGATGATGTAAAGAATGATCTGAAGAAATCCTTGACATGACCGATTTGGGGCTACTTCACTATTGTCTTGGCTTAGAGATATGGTAGAAGAAGAATCATATATTCGTCTCCCAGATGAAATATGCCAAGACACTCCTGGAAAAGTATGGTATGTCAGATTGTAAACCTATGTCCACCCCTATGGAAAAAGGTTTGCAATTATCTAGATTCCAGGATTCACCACAGGTAGATGGCACTCACTACAGGCAACTTGTGGGGAGTCTCATTTACTTGACTTATACTAGACCAGATCTTTGCTTTGCAGTGAGCTATCTCACTAGATTTATGTAGGAGCTGAAGAAATGTCATTGGATAACAGCAAAGCATGTGTTGAGATATGTCCGAGGTACAGTTGACTTTGGTTTGGAGTATCAGAAGAACACTCAGTTCTTCTTATAGGGATATATAGACTCGGACTATGCAGGATCCGTTGATGACAGGAAATCCACTTCAGGGTATGTTTTTCATCTCGGATCTGGACCTATCTCGTGGATTAACAAGAAGCAAATTGTTGTTGCTCTCTCATCCATTGAGGTTGAATATCGCGCCGCACGAGGAGTGTGTGTGCGAAGTGATTTGGTTACGTCGCATTCTTGTAGATATAGGGATTCCTGAAGAGAAACCTCCCATCATTCACTACGACAATCAAGGTGTGTTGAAACTTGTGAAGAATCCTATTTTTCATGAACGAACAAAGCATATTGAGGTCGAATGTCACTACATTCATGAACAGGTCTTGAACCACCAAATTCAGCTCCAGTACTACCCTACTGATTTTCAGGTTGTAGATATTCTCACCAAGCCTCTCGGTAAAGTGAAGTTTGATTTGTTTAGGGGGTACATTTGTAAGAGCAATGTATTAAGGGGGGGAATGTTAGCGCATTAGTTAGTATTTAATACATTGTTTATTGTTTAGTTTGGATACAAGCGGTTACCTCCTAATTGCATTCTCTATGTATTTATCCACCCCTCGTGCATTCAATAAAGTGTTTAGACATTCATTCCAAAAGCCATCACAATTAACCCGATAAGAGCTACGGGTATAACAACTAACCATTCATAATATATTGTTATTTCAACAATATATACGACTAACTAACTTACTAATATTCACTATAATAATAATTACCAATGTAATTATTATTCACACACATACAAATGTGGAGCACTAAAATATTAATTTCCTAACATTCCCCCTTAGTGTGAACATGGGGAAAAATTGCCTTTATACTTGCACCTGCTCATGATCTGGTGATTTTCACAGGATAATCACAAACCTCATGGATGGTTTTGCAAACGGTTGACCACAAACCGAGAATGGTGGTTTTACAATTGGTTTACCACAAACCACAAAGTGATGGTTTTGTGAATGGATTACCAACAACCAAGAATGGTGGTTTTGCTATTGGTTTACCACAAACCAAAAATGAAGGTTTTCAAGTGGTTTACCTACAACCACTTCATGATATACCAAGTACTATTCTTAGCCCTCATCACATCTCACTGTAGGGAATAACTTAGGAAATTCTACTGAAATCTTCTACTCATACATACATAGAAAAAGCTGACATAATGTAAATGGAACATTGCATCATGTTACCCTCCTCAATGTGAAATTTCCATTTATTAAAAACGCAATATGTACCCACATCAGTAAGCACTAAAATCAAATTGCACACACACACGCATGTCACCAAAGCTGATATGCGGCCCCGTACAGCAACCGATGAGAGGTCGTTGAATGACCTCCAACCTCCGATGCCTCCATCCTCCCAGTTTTCATGTTGCTAGCTCAACAAATTTTGCTTTTGAGAATCATTAGTTGCCGTGACGTTGGATAACATCGAAAATGAGTCCGTAAGGTAATTTTTGTTTTTATTTTTCAGACTTTTTGACAACTCACAAAACAACTATACTTTAAACAAAATGATACTTGATTTTGACGACACAATTATTTTTACAATGACACTAACTCTATTGATGATACAAATGATAATTTTGACATGACAAATGATGATGGCTCATTTTTAACTTTTATGGCAATAAACAAAATAATACTTGACTCAATAAATTTTTATACATACTTGAATGTTAATAATAACTTTTGACAACAAATGACAATCAACACATATAATAGACTTATTAGGAAAAACTAATCATAATAGTTGACTTTATTTAAGTGAGACTCATAAATTTCTAAAGCTATCAATTAGAAATAAATTCGACCACTTAAAACTAAAAGAAACTATAAAATAACCACTTAAAACTTATTTAGACTAGTAATGACAACGATTGTGGACCCAAAACATACGGAACCCAATAAACAAAAACTACGTAGCAAAAAAATAAAGACAACTAGACAAGACTTATATCTTCAGGCTTTTCAATGCATGCAGAGAATCCATGTTTGGTTAACATCGAGGTACAACTATTGATGTGGTGAGATCAACGCGGCTCTTTGATCGGTGAATACACTTGCATGCTTGATGAAAATGTGAGCAAACACCAAATCGATACATGTAGACTTTATAGAAAATGAAAAATTGACACGTTTAATTCACATTGAGGCACTTAGAATGTGTGATTTCGAGTTAAACGGATATGCCGTGTGCAAAGTTTGCGGGTTGGAGACAAATCTTAGAAATACATCCGAGGGGAATGGTACGTATTTAAGGAGACTCCAACCATTCGGGCGTCACACATGTTTACAGAGAAGACTACAATGCACTTGGAAGATGATGAGCCTATCGATCACGCAGTTCACAAATCAATGCGAACTCGCACAAAATTTTGACCAATGTTATCCTTGCACCCACCTCGGCCTTGAACCCGAGACCCCCGCGCCCTATTTCTCGTGCCCCACCATCCTGCTATGCACTCACGTATGAAACCATATGGTGCGGTTCCTTTTAAAAAGCCACAAATAGAAATTTGACGAAAAAGGAAACAACGTATTACATTGTTACCTATATAGGTAACAACGTAATATGTTGTTTCCTTTTAAAATCAAAACTAACGGCGATGTGACGGAAAATAAATGCGAATTGCGTGAGAGATAGGCCTAGCCCTTGGAAGACTTATCAATAAAACTGAATGGAGTGACGTATAAATGATTTCCACAAGTATATTTTGAAAGTGCGAGACAAACTCCAAGTGGACAAAACAAATATCTCTCAAATCGGGAGATGAAAATATTTTACCTCAGTAAGAAGTTGTTCTTTCTTTCTTTTGCAGAATTTGGGTCACGCAAGGCATACACATGGGCTCTCAAATGGAAGATCAATTTCTAGCATCCAACGTGTTGATAAAAAAAACAGAAAGTGATCCAACTACAAAAGGCAATGAAATCGATGCAAGTAACTCAAAGTTAATGCAGGTCTTGGGCAATCCTTCCCACGAACCAATATTGCACCAATCTCTGTTGTGGAATAAATCTTCCTCTTCTAGCTTCAGAATAGCTGAGCATGAGATTTGTATTCCAACAAGCACATATTAAAGCAATGGTTCAGAGGATTGGATCACGTATTGGTGATGTACACAAATACTTGTCTGATTGCTTAAATAGCCAGGCCGAGATTAGAGAAATCGCCACTAGTTTCAAAACTAATTTTTTGGCATAAAAGTATAAATGAAGAAACTCATAAATTTGGGGCAAGATTTAAGACTGTGGTGCTGCCCCTACTACCGTTCTATTTGTCCATAACAAGTACAGAACCAGTTTCGCTCGATACCAAATATGAAATATTTAATAGAAAATTTATCAAACGGCCTTATGTTAGTGCTATAATTATCTTTACTATAATGCAACATCTATTGGTATTGGGATCTTGATATATTTAGGTTTATAAGTTAGCGTGAATCAAGTCAACCAATTAATATGGGATCATATTTTTTGATTGAGTGAGAATTTTTAATGTTGTAGGAGCAATTCTAAAATGTACTAGATGCATATTCGAATTAGGTAGTAAGACATGTATTTAGAAATAATTTTATTGGGTTTTCCAAGCCACATACGAGAAGAGGGGAAGGCTGAACAAGCAAACATAATCATCCTGCAACCAATACACAATTATGTTAGTATGAGCGCAACTTTCATTGTGGTGTCACCTTTATCGGCATAAGGATGAGTGAGTGAGGATTTTTAGAGACGTGCACCAAAGAGGCATGTGTTGTATTGTAATGCATGTATTTACATACAATTTACCTTTATTTTCTATTCTTTGAAGTCATAGAGTAAGAGAGTCGAAGACCAAGCAAGTAAACATGTTTATCCCACAATCAATCAACTATTATGTTAGTAACATGGTTATCACCTCTATTAACATAACGATCACGATATATTGGGATTTATATGTAACTACAAACCAATTAAACCAACCAATGTGTATAGGATATGAAAGAAAGTATTTTAAACATTGAAATTTAGGTATGACCATGTAGAATATAAAAATAAGCAAGTGTTTTCTTTAATTAGCATTCCTACCATTTCTTATACTCTCGTGTTGAAATATACTTGAATATTGGATAAAATGATTTTAAGACATACTTATTAATTCTTATACACATTTATTAATTATTATCCCTATTTATTAATTTCCCTCAAAATAATAAGATTAAACATAATTATTATGTGTTTATGCATGATTTAGTTTGCAAGATAACACAATTAAGTCATGACCGATGATGACTTCCTTGCACCTTCAACCCTATTTCAGCTTGTCCACTATCAAGATCTACTCCAATAATAAAAAAGAAACATTGAGACATTCAAGATCCTTTAAAAATAAGTTTTCCATTAAATCAAGTGTCAAATTAGAGTTATTTCCACATATTGCTATCTAGTTATAACAAAATACTGAAATTGAAAATTTCATCAAAGAATTAGGTCGTTAAGACCTTGGTTGATGTTTCCAACCAATGGCATGCACTATTGTCCCCTTCCTTGTTCACCTTCTTTGACATTGTCTCTTTTCTCTAATGAAAAACAACATCAAAGAGTAAGAAATCAATTTTTATTGTCACCTATTTACACTTTGACCTTTAGGATATCTAAATACTCTTCTTATAGGTCTTGACTACTGTTTGAGATCTTTCTTATGTAATGAATGTTACCATTCACTCTTTGTTCTTGATTTAACGCATTGTACACCTTCTCCATTTCCTCGATCATGCAAAATTTTCATTAGTGGTCATGCGAGAACCTAAATACGAGTACAAACTTGCAATTTGTCTTACCTTGGACATGCACGAATTATTCCTTGCAAGTAATTGTCTTTGATTCCTTGGGATTCTCAATTACTAATGTAAACTATCCCTTCATTCAACTATAAACACGTCCTAAAATCTATCCCTATATCAATAAAAGAGGATTGTCATAGTGGACATTTGGTGATACCCTTCTTTATGACATTTTGAAGCTTCAACCCTCTATCATACATGACCTTATAGGATTTCATATCAATGTTCTTCTATCTTATTATTTTGTCATGTCCCTTACTCTATGCTATATCTTGATTTTTCCTAATTAGGAATATTTTAGGACCAATTAAGGTCTAGTTTTCTCTAAACTCAATTTCTCTAAACATTATTAAAAAATTTGAGTACCCCTTATCATGATTAAGAAGATCCCAAATTTTTCTGATTCAAATCTTTATAGATTCCACCCAGATTAGACTTGTGTAAGATTAATTAGGCCTTAAGCGAATAACACTATGCTCGTTGTAAACTGTCATCTATAACTTTCTCTTGTGGACTTGAATTTTCCCACTCGATTTATTTTATCTGAAAGAGGACTAGTCATTTTTCATTTTTTCTCAATTGTAGCTCATAAGGCCAAAAATTTACATAGATATGATGAATTCTCTTGAAAACTCTAGATCAGGGTTTTAATGAACCCGAAAGGAGTAAAATCAATTTATATTTCTCCCTTGAGTTGTTCAAATCCAAAAACCACTTGATTAAGCTTAATAATACTCCAATGAAACTTTCTCCTTCAATAATTTAAGCCTAAAAAATGTATATCTAAGTCTTTGCTATAATATTTTGCTTAAGAAACTTAAGACTTGATAAGAACAAATGAAAATCTTAAGGTAATTGCTTAATATTATGAACTCTCAATGTAAATTCATTCTTTTATTTCTTAATAGACATCAAAACCATCAAATGAACTCACAAAAATGGAGTTATAACCAATTCTCACTATTTTCTTCATTTTTGTTGGATTGGCAGAGTGTCTCAAGAATGCACACTTACAACCAAGGTTTACATTTAAACCCTTCATACATGTAGTTTATCATCACACTCGTATATTTTACTTCATACATCTTCTCATGTCTCTATATTCATATACAATTCACACTACATTAAAATATGGAGTCAAACCAAATGACTTATATAGGAACTTTAAGATAAAGTTTATCTATCATTGACACAAAGGAATCATGAAAAAATGTGACATCAACATGAACACTAACATCATATATCTTATTCATGACTCATAATGAAAAAATAATACATTAGAATTCATGACTAATATGCATTTATAAATTATTTTTGATTTCATATAGATTGTTGGAGCCTTCTTGGCTCTTTTACTTGATTATAACCTTTGTCCTCGTAATCTATTGGCATCTCTCAAATTTCTCATCCTTCTTGCGTATTTTTATATCTTATTTTTGACTCCTCCAAGGATGATTCAATCTTAAGAAGACTCAACCAACCTCTTTGACTTGGAAAATATCTCAAATCTTTCCTCAAATCATGCAACAAGTTTAATATCCTTACCTCTTCCTACATGAAGACATGTCTTGAAGACTCCTGAGGTGAATTTACATTGACATGGAGGTGAAGTATATTTACAACATGATAATTGTAACTTATGAATATTTCAACAAGTTTTAAAATCCTTACATATGTTCATGATTCTTATGACCCTTACTTAGTAGTTTGAAATTTCAAACCACCCATTTGGAGGGAAAATGAATTTTGACTCCTATAGACCTAGGGTGGACAAATTTAACTCTTCAATGATGTAATGCCTACAAATTTCCCGCAAAAAACCCAAGAAAACCTAGTAGTTAGATTTGAAAATTTACGAAATAAATTATTATTATTTTGTTTAAACCAGGTTATAACAAGAAATACCTTCAACTAGATTCAATTTAATTCACAGTTAATATTTTATTTGTTTTAATTATTATTTAATTCCCAGATTGGCATAAAATCCCCTTGTTACAATCTTTATTTAATTTAGTAGCATAGTTCTATTGTCATTTATATTAATTTATTATTCTAGGGAAAAGTCTAAACTTACCCTCTCATTAAGTTAAATATAAAAAAATTTAATCCCTAAATGAAATGTTTTATAGTTACCCTTGAGTAAATTTGATTTAATTACTTACAAGGGTCAAGAGCTTTTATTTTAAAAATCACCAACTAAACATTAAGGGTACAATTTTACTTTATCTTCTAACACTCCTTTAGTGGCCCCTTTCCTAAGCTACACATACTTTTTATTTAAGACATATTCCCACCTAATTCTCACCTAGCTTTTGTAGGGTTGAATCACAACCCTTAGATGGATTCAATGTGGGTCCTTGGATCTTAGGGATTTCACACTAACCCTAATCATCTCTATGGAGTGTTCTTATTCATTCCTTTGACTTATTTCCTCATTTTTGATTTGTAGGTTTTTGGGAGAGGAGAAAGAGGAAGAGCCATGAGAGCAAGAAGAGCAACCATGGGAAAATTTTCATGGCTTTAGTTGTAAAGATTTCATTATTGTAATATTGCCCATTTGTTTAATATAGAGATCCTACAATGGATCTGTTTTGTATTGCAATGAAAACATTTCCTTGTTTTGAGTTCAACAATTGTGGAAAAAACCCCATTTCATTTAATCTAAGAATTTTGCACATTAGGGTGCCATAAAACAAGATTATAGAGCTTAAACACTTAATTTCAACTGATTTATAGTTGCTGGAAGTTACCTTTTAATTGTTTAGGCTTAGATTTCCCTAAATTATTAAATATGGGTTTTTAACAGATGGATTTTATTTTTTTCCATTGAAAGTGACAAAACCACTGCCCTACCTAGGGGGCGGTTCATAGACGCTTTGCTGTGTAAGGTGGCGATTTCTAAAATGTTGCCTTGCACAGGCAAGGTGGTGGTTTGTTCTCTGAAACAGAACCTTCCAAACATGCATTTTTAATAGTTCTTCTAGTTAAGTTGGTTTTAAGAAATAATAAATTGAACTAACATGTCTTCCATTTAAGGGTTTATAGATTGATAACAAATTTCATACTCAAATTGCATAACAACTCATTCACTATTCTTTCCTTCAACCTCTTAAGAAATATAACCAAAATTTCGTTATTTTCACTATGTTTTCTTTTTAATAAAAACAAGAAACCATTTAATTTCATTCGCAATAAATAAATGGAAATCCATTTCAAGCAACAAGTATATTTTCAACATGATCATCAATCTTTTAAAAATGAAATAAATCACACTTTAGAGGCAATAAAATAAACTTAGGTTGAAAAAACTTTATTTCCATTTCCATCCCATTTCAAAGTTTCTACTTCATTTAACAATGCAAGATTTGGTGATTTTCCTTTACAAGAACTAATACATTTAAAATGTAAATTTTTCATCCAAAACAATCTTAGTAGAATTTACAAGTTGAAGGGAATTTAGAGTAACAAATGCAACTTTCCTTTTCCTATTTTCCCATATACATACATTTGAAAACTTGATACAAATCACCCATTTCTCAACACATTTACAAGAGGATGACAATATTTAAAAAAATAATGTAAGTTACAAGCCCTCCATTTAAAGGAGACAACATGGTAAAATTTCTTTTACAAAGAGGGATCTCTTCTCCATTTCTTCAAGGTGCTACAAATACCAAAACTTCACTTGAGCTCCATCATCTTCCCAAAGTCCAAACACATAAACCAAAATAGGGGAGTAGGCAACACTCTCCACCCAACCAATAATCCAATGAGGAAGATAATTCTTCTTCCTCGTTGGCCCCGAGCCCCAACAATGAAGCAATGAGGGGTATAAGGAAACCATTGGCAACTTTACAAGGCTTCCACATTCACATTCAAACCAAATATTCAACACAACAAGAACAATGAAAAAATAACATCAACACACACAAGTTTCACAAGACAAATTCTCTAAACTCAAGCCAAGAAAGAGAAAGGAACATGGGGATCTACTTATGCCTCCCAAGGTTTTGGGTGCCCACCTTAAAACCTCCAAGAACTCAATCAAAAACCACAAAACTCTTATGCCTCCCTCCAAGAAAAATAACTCTTATGCCTCCCTCAAGAAAAACAACTCTTATGCCTCCCTCACTCTTATGCCTCCCACAATAAAACAACAAGATAAGAACATTTTACTTATCACAAGGTGGGACACCCCAACCCAACTCCATCCTAAAATGGCCAATAAAAACTCTTATGCATCCCTCAAAATATCCCAAATTCCATTTTCTCCCACACAACCTAAGGCCATTCTACTTCTCAAAATCACGCACGTAATAACCATTCATTTAAAAACATATGCACAACCAAATAGTAAAAGAAAACATGGGTGAAGACCCTACCTTGCCATTGCAAGAGTTTCCAATCCACAAGCAAGTTCCAAGTCTTTTTCCAAGTCCAAGAAAGCACAATCCAACTCCAAGCTCCAAACAACACTCTCAAAGAAAGCTCCTCCAATAGAAAAAGTCTCAAAAATAAAACAAGTAACCCCTAAATCCTCAAACAAATTAGAATAAATAGAAAGGAGAGGATAGAGAGGTTATGTGGCTCCATGTAGGATGCCACACCATTTCTCCTCCATTCCACATCACAAGGTCAAAACCAGTCTCCAAAGCACAATAAATTGGTGGTTGAGGGAATGACAACCCTCTTACACACTCAAACCCAAACCCACACACCTAAAGGAAACAAGTAAAGACTCTTGTAAGAAAAGTGCAATTAATTGCTCTTTTTCTCCATTAAAACACACAAAAAGGCCTACAAATAAGCCCCTCACATCATAGGCATATTGGGTCAGTGAGTTTAAGAGGTGTGGGACAAGCTTAACTTGTCCCACAAGCCTCCAAAATAGGATTGAAAGTAAAAATACTGAAATTTCATGCAAGGTTGAGTACACAACACTCAAAAGTAATTAAATTCTTTCAAATCCAACACAAACCAAGAACTACCAACTCATATTAATTACCCCATTTTGTCACATCGTAAATTACACTAATTAATCAAGTCTAATTAACTTAAATAGAGTAGTTAACAACAATAATAAAAGTGAATAACAATACTAACAAAATAACAATTACTCACAAATAAATAAATCCAAAAAGGAAAGCCACAATTTACCCAAGGTCACATTTGAGGCCACCCCCAATGTGTACCTCCTAACAAACTAACAACAATAAAATCATACATTTACACTAGTTGTCATGGTGACATGTTGCCAATACCCCAAATTCCTTCATTGTTCATCTCTTATCCCCTTTTGTTTGTTGTGTTGTAAATGCCTGCAAAAATCAAAACACTACCTTTCTTGCCTCGTGGCCATATTAACAACATCGAGATAATAAAATATACACATATACATATAAATTCACATCATCAATATCATAGATAAACCATCGCTAAATGTTGAGCAGACATAATATTGTGATAAGGAGAAAACACACAAAGAATGTGTGCGGGAATAAGGAATAAGGAGAAAACACACAAAGAATGTGTGTGCAGGAATAAGGTGCACTTGAAGGCGCAGAAGGATAGGAAAGGAAACACACGCCAAGACAAGTTGATTCTTGACTTAGCCATTTTCATGGATGTGGGCTATTTTGGAAGATAGCGTGTGGAGCACACATTGGGATGGAGACTTGCACAACACACAAATGCTATTTTTGGAATGAGCATCGATAAGCGTCATGCATGAGTTCAAGATAATAATAGGATTACTTCTTCCAGTTAACTATATGATGTCTATTATTAGTGCACTTGCATGTGTGCATGTTATTGTAAAGGTGCATGGCTATTATCAACATGCGACCTATTTTGGGAAGTACGTAGGTGGTGAAGGGAAAGTCCCCACCCCTATAAGTATGTATTGAACTATGTAGTTTAGTAGTAGTGAATTATTGTAGAGTTATGTTATTGGATCTAATGCGCGCATGACTTATGGTGATGCTTTGTAATGTAAGAAGCTTCTATGTATTACAATGTTTAATGTAATGGAGTATATTGGATGGATAATGGTGTTAAACATGAATGTAACTAGTTCTTGTATGGTTAATCTTATTATAGTTATTGTTTAATTCATGATTCTCTAAGATCTAGATCTAGGTTAGGCATTGTGGAATGTTTATGGTTATTTATGGTTT
This sequence comes from Taxus wallichiana var. yunnanensis, assembly GCA_018340775.1. Lineage (NCBI taxonomy): Eukaryota > Viridiplantae > Streptophyta > Pinopsida > Cupressales > Taxaceae > Taxus > Taxus wallichiana. The sequence continues at coordinate 145,925,451 of CM031241.1, forward strand.
TGAATATGTTGTATCTTCATCACACTAACATCCTGCACAAGCAACTCTAAAGAGGGGCCTGATACCTTTGCGTGCTTTGGGTGAGCGCTCAACTCAGGCTGGGTGATGTGCCAATGCACCTGGGTTTTATATAGTAGATTCTAGGTTGCATCATTGGTTTGATGTCGAGACCTCTTTTTCAGCTGTTTTTAGGATGTTTCATGATGAATACGTACCGGTTGACCCTAGAAAGTGTTGAGGAGTGGATAAAGGATCTGGAAGAAGAGTACGCTTGGAGATTCAACACTAGATATGAGTTTGATGCATGCGTGTGGGTGGAGCATAATTTGTATGATTATTTCTATGAGAGATTCTTTTTTATCTTTCTAGTAGAGTTATATGAGTGGCTAGTTGCTTATGTGTCTAAATGGAATTGGAGGTATCACACACTTGTATGGATGTAGGAAGAATTTAAGCCCTTTATGATGTTGATATGATTTTGACATGCGTTGTGGATACTTGGTTTCGTGGTGTTTTGAATAGATATATTTTGGAGTACTTAATTTCCACTTACTCTTGCCCGGAGGTAGTTGAGTTCTAGTTTCTACGTTATTCCAGGGGAAATTATTTGCAAGTCATTCCACTTGCGATCAAAATCTTGATGATAACCCTGAAATTGGAAGAAAAAATGATGGCTAGATAAACCCCACCACACACAGGGGCAGGAATAGGTTTGGTGAAAGATGGCAGACCTAATGGCAGAGAGGAAGAGAGAAGAAAGGTGACATAAGTATAATGAGGCACGCGAGAGGGAGATAGAAAAGAAACGTGAGATTACAGAGTAGATGGCGTTGAGGAGAGAGATGAATCGTGAAGGATTTGTAGCTCATGTAGGAGGCATGGAGCAAGAGCATCCTAAACTCCCCCATTTGGGCAAGCATAATAGGGTACCCTCCTGGCCTCACATGGGGGTGTGCCAGTAGAGACGATATGGGTTAGAGGTGCACATCTTAATCTACTGGAAACCTATCCATTACGCTTGGATTTTAGTATCTAGTACAACCAGTAGTCAGCAAGCTAGTTTGGGTAGTAGAAAAGCAAGTTTAAGTTTCGATAGCAAGTACATATATGACATGAAAAATGTCTTCTTTTTTATTTGGAGGTACCTTTTAAGGTGCATCGTCAACACAAAACTCTCAAGCAAAGAATTTTGGACTCACTAATGGGAGTAGTACCACTTCACAGATTATAGGAGTTCAGTTTAGTACCACTGTTGTGACACATGGCAATACATCCAATGGTCTACTTCTAGATACCGATGGAGGATTAAGGGGTATAGTTGGCTCTAGCTCTGGTGGATCTGGTGGTTTTGGAGGTAGAGGTAACACAAGAGGTTCTAGATTAGGTGGACAGGGTCCGCACCAACCCCAAAATATTTACATGGAGATGTCTCTTTGTCTTCTAGAGTATAGGGGCATAAAGATGCTACTGAACATGTGCACATGTGTGAGATACTTTACCGCACAAAAGGAGTTATGGATTTAAGTGCAAGGAAAGTAATTCAGTATTGTAACTACATTGCAGGAGCGTGCACATAGTTAGTATAGGAAGTTTGACCTTGATCAGACTTGTGTAGATTATGCAACATTAAAGGATGCTTTCCTTAAGGAGTTTCATATCCTTGAGTTTGAGCAGAAGAGTATAAGCGTGCACTCAAGGATATTAAACAAGGAACTACTGAGAGCATTGGGAATATGATGCCCATTTTAAGAAACTGTTGTCTAAACTTTCTTATGATATTCATGCAAGCCAACATACGCAATGTTTTATTAGGGGCTTTATGACACCTTTTAGGAGGGCGTTGTTACATAAGACATATACAGACCTGCACGAAGCACTTGAAGTAGCTCTGCACATTGAGGAAGTTGGAAGTATAAACACTGGAGTAAGCCCATTTGTGGAAGCACAGATTGCAGCTATGGAAAAATAGTTGGAGAAACTATTGGCCAATTCAGCTCATGACATGCACACTAGGATTTGGTGTATAAATTTTGAAGTGGAAGGGCACACTAAGGATAGTTGTCCCCACAGGTCAGTGCGCTCATTATTGTTAGACTGTGAGATATGTCATTTGGACCATGATGCCAACCACTATCCATTATTATAACGTGTGATAAGGAAGAATGCATCTTTCTATTGTAAACTTTTCCGGTCCATGAATCATGATACAAAAGAGTGTAGGTTGATTGGTCAGATCCATGATGCCATATATATTGGTGTGTGAGATAAGTATAACATATAACTCTAAAGGTAAAAGTGAGCACCATGATCATGATCACACTCAAGTGTGCTATGACCGGAACGAATGGCATTTTGAAGGAAGTCGTGTGGAGAGGTCAAGGATACCATGGTGGATTTAGGGGGGCCGAGGCTGTGGTGGTGAATGAGGTGAGTTCCCTCATGTAGAACATGTTTTACATGTAGATCTCTTGACCACTACATGCATGAATGTCCTCAGAATATTACTTGTTCTTTTTGTGGGAAGAATCATAACTATTAGGAATGCCCGAACTTGTATGAGCATCTTAGAAAACAACATAAACAGGAAAACAAGGGTGTGGGGATGGTTAGAATATAGTGCGTTGTGGAAAATTAGTGGATGCCAAATCTGGCACCGAAATATGAGGTATTACTGTGAAGATTACTACACGTGCTAAAGTTGCATGTCAGAGAGGTATTACAACAGAAGCCTACCATCACCAACGAGGAATTTTTACATGCAACGTACCCAGATCCTGCACATCAGAAGGAGGTTTATCAGGAAACCATGGAGGTACTCAAAAAGATCTTCAGGTGAAATATAGTGTTTAAAGGAACAATCATGAAATTTGGAACAAAAGAAGATAGTAGAGATAGTCCAATCGGATATTGATGACTTGAAAGAGGTATGCAAAATGCTTCTCCAATAGAATATCATTCCATTACTAGGGAATTGGCTAAATGGAAACACTCCTCGTGTAGGTATTGAGAATGGAAGGTAGATCCTACATGGTAATCTTCCCCCTCATAGCTTGGATTATGATAAAGAGATCACTCTAAATGATGTTGTGGATCGATGGATCCTAAGTAATATATTGATTGACATAGGCACGAAAGTGAATGTGATTACTTTGGATGCATGGGTACAGATGGGAAGACCTCCATTATAGCCATCCTCTAATGTATTATTCATGGCCAACAAAACCAAGGCTACTCCCATTGGAGTTTTAAAGGATGCATCCATTCTATACAAGGGCCAAGTTCACTGGGACTTTTGAGGTTTTAACACTTGCAGAAGCAGACAACTTCTTAGCTCTACTTGAGTGCCCTTGGTGTTATGCAAATAATGTTAATCTATGATTCAACAAGGGGTATATAAGTTTTGAGAACAAGGAAGAAAGATTGATTATCCCTTTGACAGATGGGAAATATGCCTTATGTTGAACCTTTGAGTGAGGAAGACCTGAACAAAATTTATGTACGCGTCATTCAGGACCCAAAAGTACTTGATCCATCTAAGGAAGGAATCCTCCCATGGGAAGATACATAGTCTATTAGTGATACTACAAGTATTTCTTGTGAAAATTGGGCACATGACACCTATGAGATGGTTGGGCACAAAGTAAGAAGAGAATTTTCATGGAGAAGTAAACCTCGATGTATTCAGAGGATAGGTAACAACCCTATACCTTAGTACACTGTGAAGAGAGGAGATCCTACGGTATTCTTGTGCCATGGAGGAGCAGTGGAAAATCAAGTGGAAAGAAGGAATGTGTTAGTATATACCTTACACGGGACAAAAACGTGCCGGTGGATGGTTCATATGGATAATCTTATGGAATGGAATGAAGTCAAAATTTATCTAACCACTCAGTTGTTTAGGAGAAATACACCTACTACAATCTACATGTATCATGGTAATCAACCTGTTCAACACCACGTTCAACTATGTGAGATACTCTAGACAAAGGTGCAAGAAGATTTACCACCTTCACTATGGGTGCACAACATTTATTCCACTTTACAAAGCTACGCATGTGCTTGGTATGTTTATGCAGAACTACATAGGGAGATTGGAAATTGGTAGGATTTGATTATAGAAATGACCCATACTTTTGACTACTTCTCTACTAAACCTCCGGTGGAAGAGGCATTAAGGGTTATAAAGTGCTTAACTATGGGAGATAGTGCAAAGGATGAAGAAACCATTCAGGATTTATTTGGTGAGGTAGACTTAGGAGCACGTTTTGATGAAGTAGAAGAGACAAATGCCACACTACTTAAGTACACTTGCTTTGAGAAGGAAAAATGTAAAGATGGTCTACATAGTGGATGATGAAGAAGTAGAAAATTTGGATATAGATCATTCAAGTACGCGTGAGGTGTTAGATAGTACGGATAAAACATGCATGCCTATCATGAACCTATGAAGACCAAGAAAGTGAACATTGGCACAAATGTTAAACCTAAGGAGGCAATAATTGGGGATTATTGGACTGATTCTCAAGTGGCAAAGATAATTGAGTTACTACGATTTTTAGGACTTATTTTCTAGGGGCTACCATGAGTTAAAAGGAGTGCATGATTCATTAGGAGAGATGAAGATTAAATTAAAGGAAGGTGTGTGCCCGAGTTAGGAAGAGACCTTATAAGATGAACCCTAACCTACACATAAAATTTAAGGAAGAAATTGACAAAATGTTGAAATTTGGCATCATCAAGCCCCTAGAGGAATCAAAGTGGGTTAGCCCCATGGTGATCAGTATAAAGAAAGATGGTCGGATTAGGATTTGTGTGGATTACAAGGAACTAAATGTTGCATGTGTGATTGATCCTTTTCCTACGCCTTTCATAGAGGAAATACTAGAAGGTGTTGTAGGTGCGAAGTTTACTCTTTTACTGATGGATTCTCTGGGTATCATCAGGTTATAATTACACAGGAGGATCAAAAGAAAATCAATTTCACCGTTGAATGAGGAATTTTTGCATATACTGTGATGCCCTTTGGTTTGAAAGAAACATGCCTGATGTATTTTTACATATAGTTGTTCAAGAATTCCAAGATTTTATTCACAACTTCCTACATGTTTATTTGGATGATTGGATGGTGTATGGACTTGTTAAGGATCATTGTGACAATTTGCACCTAATGTTTGAAAGATGTAGAAAGTTAAGCATCTCTTTAAACATCAAGAAGTGTGTGTTTGCTATACCTTTTGGAACTTTGTTAGGGAACATCATCTACAAGGAAGGTTTGTTAGTGGATCTAGCTAATTATTGTAGGCCTGGAAGAGCCTACCAGACAGAGTGAGGTGTGTGGATTCTTGGGTCACACAAGGTATTACAGAAAATTTATCAAATGATATGTGAATATTGCCGCACCCTTGGAAGAGTTACTAAAAGGAAAAGGGACATTCTATTGGGGAGAACTGCAACAACGCATTTGAGGCGTTGAAGGAGAGACTTAAAACAATGCCTATTCTATGTTTTCCTTCATGGAACCAACCATTTCATGTACATGTGGATACCTCTAGCACAACCATTGGCGTGGTGATAGATCAACCTAGAGAGGGTATTATAGATCATCCTATTTGTTTTGATAGTAGAAAGTTGACTCATGTAGAACAAAATTATACAACAACAGAGCGTGAATCCTTGTTGATGATCTACGCGCTGCATAAATTCAAACAAGTATTTTGCTAAAACACATTTTTTATTTTATACTGATCACATGACATTAAAATACTATGTAAATAATCTCATTTTACAGGGGCATATGTCGATGGGTTCTTATTCCGGAATTTGATTTCACACTTTTGTGGTAAAACCAGGTAAAATTAATTCTAGCCTAGACACTTATTAAGGATTCGGTCAAGGAGGATGCACATACAATTGAAGATAAAATACAAGATACAAATTTGTACAAGTTACATCGCATGCCTTCAGAATTGGAGGATATTGCTATCTTTTTATGCATAGATATGGCTCCAGAAGGAATGAAAGAATTAGAGAAGAAACAACTTGCAATTCGTGTGGCACCCTTTTTGTTGATCAGTGGAGATTTATAAAAACTAGGCCAAGATGAAGTATTGTGCTAGTGTGTACTGGAATATGAGTGTGTAGATATCATGGAAGAGGCTCATGGTGGTATTGCAAGTGGGCACTATGCAGGTGACACCACCACGCGTAAGATTCTACTCACTAGATTATGGTGGGAGACCCTGTACAAGGATTGTAAAGAGTATTGTAAGGTGTGTGATCACTTTTAGCACCTTGGAAAACCTAGGCAAAGAGATGAAATGCCTTTGAGGCCTATTGCTAGTGCAGAGCCATTTGAGAAATGGGTTATAGAATTTTAGGTCCTATTTCACCAACCACACGTGGAACTAGACGTGTTATATCATCACTTGCAGATTATTATATTACAAGGTGGGAAGAAGGAGAACCTACAAAGGATTGTATAATAATAACCATAATAGCTAGGTTCTTATGGAAAAATGATTACTAGGTATGGCTATCCAATGATCTTGACAAGTGATAGGGGCACACACTTTTGAATGAGAAAATCAGGATATTATTGGATGAATTTATGGTTGCACACCACAAGACTACACCCTATCATCCTCAGGAAAATGGTATTGTTGAGGCCTTCAACAAGATATTGAGCTAGAACTTGACAAAATTTTGATGTTGGAAGGAAATATTGGGATGATAAAGTTTTCTGTTGTGCTTTGGGCGTATAGAATAACCTACAAGAGGTTGAATAAGGCCACACCCTTTTAGTTGGTGTTTGGCACAAAATCAATTCTTCCTATGGAATTCATGTTACCTTCTTTGCGTATTGCACGTGCTAGAGGTCTAGTTGATGAGAAAGCATTAGAAGAAATAATTGACAAAGTTAATACAATTGGATGAGAGGTGCACCATAACACGTTGGAGTCAGAAGTAGGAAAAGGCTAGACAGAAGGCATGGCATGACCGACACATTAGAGACAAGAAGCTTGAGGTTGGAAAATGGTACTACTTTATGATTCTAAGTTTCGCACCATCCAGGAAAGCTTAAGGTGCATTAGTTGGGACCATATGTTATCACTCATATACTTGAATCAAGAGCTTTCTAGTTAGAGGTGCTTGATGGAATGCGGTTACCCGGTTACTTTAATGGGAGTAGGCTAAAGCCCTACTATAAATAAGTCTTCTTGGTGTTTGTAATAAGGTAGTGTTTCCATTTAGTATAGGTTTCCCTTTATGTATTTCCTTCTTCATCGCTATGCTTTGTCAATTTAGTTTGGTGTTTTGTGTAATAAGTGCATTTATGTGTTGGAAGCTAATTACAATATGAAGTATTTTTATGCACAAAGGACTACACATACCATTGGTGTGGGGTGGTTTTTATTTGTTATTCATGAATGGGTACACATGAGAACAAAATGTTACAGGTGTTATTCAAGTATGGAAAGGAGTTGTTAGAAAGGAGATTTCTTCTAAAGAAGACCATAGATGGAAATGAATGAAGGGACAGTATAATACGAGGTAAGCAACAGCCGTGGAAACTACTATGGGAGGGCACAGTGGTGAGGTACTTTGGTGCATGACAACGTGCAAAAGAGAAGTCTTTAGCTAGAGGGTAGGAAGGCATGCTAGAAGGTTATAGCTGGGGCGTGAAATTGTACCGACAAAAATTTAATGAAATTTTGAAAATGGTCAATTAATGAGAGGATTGTTGGTAGGTGAAGGAGCAATAAATGCACTAAATTTTTGAAAATATATATAAGGACATGATGTGGGTTCATGTTTACCTTTGTAATCATAAGTATTCGAGTGAGCTAAGTGCAACCGAGAAAAGAAAATCATATTGAGGTGCGGAGAGTTGTGAAACCAGACGTGGAGAGAAGACTTATGCATGGAAAAGGCTTACGTCCCCATTGGTGAAGGGGTTGAGCAAAGCAGAAGCTTTGAGAAGGAGCTAGGGCACGTGGTTTCAAGCTAGGGCACATGATTTTAAGCTATGGTTTGAACTTACTCTACATAGAAGAAAAAAGGTAGGATTTTTATGATGGCACTAAAGAAAGCACCTGCAACAGGCACAAAAGGAAAGAAAAAGGTGGAAATTGAGGTTGAAATTTCTCTTGAGAGCAAATTTTTCAGAGATGTAGTACCGAAAGGAGTAATAGTCAGATAATATTGGGATTCCCACATCGTAGATGCAAAGTAAGTGACTATAACCACCACACACTGATAACAAGGGAGAGTTGGATGCTTTTGTTGAATAAGAAGACCAATAAGTGCATGGTGGAAGATATGCCAGTGTATGATGACGTTGGGGAAAAGTTTCTTAAGTAGGTAGGATTTTATCAACTGTATGAGCTCCCATATTTTGGAAAACATGAACCTTTATACCAATGGCTTATGAGTAGAGTCCATGAGGAATTCTTCTATTTCATTAGATGGAGGGTTAGGATCACAAAGTGGCCCTAATTGCGACATTAACATGATTGAAGGGCACATGGACAAACATTGTTAGTGATCTGACTGATAAAACAATGGTTATAGCCACAAGTAAGGAGTTGGGGTATACCAAGGGTCCGTGGGGAATGGAAATATACAAATTGAGGAAGTACCTGTGGTGCAAGCAGCCGCACATCTGCTCACTAAGTTGAATGATCAAGAGAGATGGTCATAGGTAAACACCATGTGGATTCATATTGCAAATAAAATGTCCTAGGGATAAGTGTATAATTTAGCAAGTTATATTACAGAAACCATTGTTGAGGAAGCGCGTGCAGGTGAAAAGATAAGTTTTGGCACTATCCTACTATCTCTTTTATTTGTAGAAATTGGAGTGCCTGATGGGCCAAAGAAGAAAATTGGGAATACCCCACTAAGAAGAAGTCCCTCGTAGAAAGGTTTGAGAAATATTTACATGAAGGATCAATGAGTGGACCGTTTAAGAAAATGGTAGAAATGTGGTATGAAAAACTTCGCGTGGCGCATTTCAAGAGGAATGGTGCATTCAAAGGAACTACCTTCAGTAGTATGCAAGGAAGTACAATTTGTGGTGCTCATATATCTTTAGCTCAAGCCAAGGCTGGAGAATAATAAGTATGTGGAGAAGATTGAGTTCATGCCCTGTGGTCGCCTAAGGGAAAACATACAATGGAGAATGTGCCAGCTCCAAATCTTGTTGGGACCATACAGATAGACGAGGAAGAAGAGGAACACGAAGATAGTGGAGGATTGGATCATAGAGGTTAGAGGTAGCCCACAGAAAAATTAGAGAGTGAGTGCATAGATACTCCACCACAGGCACAAGAAGGAGAAGAGGACTTGGATGTGGATGCAGTCCCTGAAGAGCACTAATTTAAGAGGGTATTCAGAAGAACTAGGGCCCAAGGGGCAGGAACACCACAACTTGTAATAAGTTCACCTAGACTCTCCATCAGAAAGAGGCACCTGAGGAGAAGAGAAGGACAAAGCTAAAGTTGAATGAGGAGGAGGATGAGTCTGAGGAGAGTGTGCTACTGGAACCCCATTGCAACCAGAAGATGTGGAGGAACCCAAAGATGAAGAGGAAGAGGTAAAGGAAGAAGAAGAGACAGTGCAAGAGCAACCCAATGTGCATGTTACTACTTAGGATGAAGAAGGGCCAACTCCAAACCTCGTGCTCAAGTTCCTAAGGGGCCAAGAATAAAGAGAACAAGTGAAGAATATGTTATGTCAAGTATGGGCTATGCTGAGGACACAAGAAAAATAATTCGCGCTTAGTTTTAAAGCACAGTGGGCCTTAAGTAATTTTATGGATGGGAGATGATGGATCAAGACATGGCCAACACGCGCACAAGGAAATGATTATCCTGGTCCATACAAACTCACATGTATGAACGGAATTTTGATGTATGTGAGGAGTCTTGTGTATAAAGGACAGTGAAGAAGGCATCCCAAAGAAGACACATGACGGTAAAGCCTACCCTAATGTCTAATGAGAAGGTGAGAAATGCATTGGTTAAGGTATTTGAAGAGGTCACTCAAGAGAACATTGAAAGGGTTGCCACCATTAGAGCGCTACTTGAAGATAACAAGGAAAAAATTGTCGAAATAACACGCTTAAAAAGAGATAAGGACCTAGAAAAGAAAAATAATGAGGCCTTCATTAGCATGGCAGAATAAATTTGTGATTATGTTCTGAAATAAAGACCTTATCTTAAGTCTAAGGTACTTGAGAATTTTCCTTTGGCTATGAATTATGTGTACACATTGGTTGATTTGGTGCTAGAAGATGGACCAATTCAAATGCCAGTGCCAAAGGATACTTGGACAAGAATCAAAAACAATAAGGGCCTCCGTGGTTAGGAAAATTTCAAATTATGAGGTGTTGCTCCAAACTCTGAAGGATGAACTAAAGAAATCCGACCAAGCTCTGAATATTTGTGTGGCACCAGAAGTAGTGATAAGGACCAAAACTTTGGTTGAAGATAATGACATTCTGAAGGCCATGAAATATGACACACTGGGACGCACAAAAATATTGGCACTAGTGAAACAAAAGTGCAAAGCCCTTGCAGCAGCCCAAGACCCACATAAGGAGAGAATTGATGAGATTGGGAAGCTCATAGCGTAGAAGATGGATCTTCTGGAGGGAATGATGAATTCTATGGCCAATATTGTCCAATTACTACACAATGAAAAGGAAAAGATTACTTAGGATGAATTAGAAGCCATTTCCACGAAATTCCTAGAGAAAACAAGGACCGCGTTGGATGACTGGTAGACATTAGAGGCTGAGATTAAAACAAAATATCTAGAGTTGATCCTCCCAGTTGAAGAAGAGGGTGTTGCAGAGTAAAGGTCTATTCTTTTGTATAGTGATTCTTTACATTCTTTCCATTATTATTCTTTATTATTTGGGAACATCATAAAGAATCCCCATTTCTAGGATAGAAATGTACTTTAGTGTGGGGTAATGTTGAAAAGACATAATATTGTAATAAGGAGAAAACACAAAGAATGTGCACGTGGGAACAAGGTGCACTTGAAGGTGCGGAAAGATAGGAAAGGAAACGCACATCAGAGACAAGCTGATTTGGGACTTAGCCATTTTCATGGATGCGGGCTAGTTTTGGAAGATAACGTATGAAGCACACATTAGGATGGAGACTTGCGGGACACACAAATTCTATTTTGGAAAAGAGAGTCTAATAAGCACCATGCATGAGTTCAAGATAATAATAGGATTACTTCTTCTAGTTAACTATAAGATGTCTATTATTAGCGCACTTACATGTGTGCATGTTAATGTAAATGTGCATGGCTATTATCAGCATGCAACCTATTTTGGGAAGTGTGTAGGAGATTAAGGGAAAGTCACCATCCCTATAAGTATGTATTAAACTATGTAGTTTAGTAGTAGTGAATCATTGTAGAGTTATCCTCTTGGATCTGATGCGCACATGACTTATGGTGATGCTTTGTAATGTAAAAAGCTTCTATGTATTACAATGTTTAATGTAATGGAGTATATTAGATGGATAATGGTGTTAAACAGATTGAAACTAGTTCTTGTATGGGTAAGTGCACCAAGTTTGGGGCACAAAAGGGGGTCTTAAGTGGATGCATTTTTCTGAAAAAAAAACTTCAACTTGTATGAGTTTTTGAAATAGTTACACTCAAAATTGGAAGATGTTGTAGAAATAGGAATCGTAGAATTTTGATTCTAGTTTCTAAGCTATTAAATTTTATTGAAAATGGATAAGTTTAAGTGGGTCAAACAACTAAAATAACAAAAATGCTCTTGTTTTTGTTAAAAAACATAATAGAGTGAATTTTGTGCCCCCACCATTTTTTGAGCACCATTTAGTATTTTTGAAAACCCTTTGGTAGAAAGATAGCTAGGAGCATCTAGTTTGGGATCCTTTTTTTAAAGATTTTTTAGCGAATATTTTTATTTATGATTTTTCTAGTACAAAAATTATATGTTTTGAAAAATAACGAAGCTTCGTAACCGTGCCCCCTAACTACCTCAAAAAATATCAACAATTAGATTTTTTTTGAATATGTATAGAATTATGCCTAGTTTGGGCTAGTATAACAAAATTTTAAATTTTGATCACCCAAATAAAAGATACACCATGAGAGATAAACATATTTACACTTCAAAAAATAGCTATAAAAAGGCATAGTTAGAAAATAAATAATATGGAAACCTTATATTAGTCAGAAAATTTGAAAAATTATATTTTTAGAAAGAAGAGACTTTGTTCTACGTCATGGTATAATTTTTTTAAAATGGATCGATTGTTTTATTTTGATTTATCATAGAGGAAGTGGAATTTTTACATTTTCTTGTAAAAACATGTTGTTTGTTGTGTTTGTGCAGGTCCATGCCTCAGGCTTGGGGATCCAAACCGGATCCCAAGCCTTGAGGCATGGCTTGGGAAAAGAGAAAATGCAAAACACGTACGCGTTATAACGTGTACACACGCTTCGCATGCAAAGATAAACATAACGTGTACACGTTATAACGCGTACACGTTCTGTGTAGTATAAACATTATGTATGCTTTTGACATGCTTCTATTTACATAAATAAATGTTTAAGTTTTTCATTTATTATTATTTATATTTTATTATTTCTTATACTTTAAATTTATTTATGTAAATATAAGAAATTAGGGTCACTCTGCACCTTATGGAATTAGTCTCACAACTCCATGAGTCATGGTTTAGGAGATAGTTTTTAAAGTATAATTTGGTCAGTACATAGGTAATTTTTAGGATTTCAACATTCAACCTAAATCTTTTAGCATTTAACTTCTACAATCGAAACCCTAAACCATAGGCCATAAACCTAAACACTAAACTATAAACCTTGAGCCCTAAACCCTAAACCCTAAACCTTTAACAATGATCCCTAGACCCTAAAACCTAAACCCTAAACCATAAACCTTAAACATTCAGCCCTTACCCGTGAACCCCAAACCGAATGACCCATATTCACACTCTGAAACAAATTTCACATTTATCATATTTCCATGTATGGTATTATGCAAGCGGGATGACCCATGGAAGTCTGTAAAAATAACCATCACAACAAAAAAATTAATCTTAAGGAAACAAAAGAAACATGGAGAATATATCAATGTAGAGGTGTAGGATCATAATTCAATTTCTGTAGTATCCTCTCCTCCAGAGAAAGATAAAGTTCAAGTGTTCTACTAGAATGGATGGTAAATTTGACAGAACTTCCTAAAGTGTTCAAAATAAACATAGAAACAGGAGAATGGCTAAGAACACTAAGGGGTTATCATTCACCTAGTAAATCTTTCTTGTTTAATTCTAAATGGGAGTTACCTGGCCTACGACTTAGTGACCTTCCATTCATTGATAATTTCTTATATGATAAACCCATGGTTGTTTTCAAAATCCCCTGAACAAAAAGATAGGGGTAGTCATCAATCCTAGTGAAGGGTGTGATGTGATTTCCAAGCAACTTGAAATTCATATAGATTTAGTGGTCATAACACGAATTTACAAATATCTATATCATTATAAATGGAAGCCAAGTAATGTTGTCTCCTGTACATCTAAGGATTGAGGAGCTTGGGGTCTTTGAAAGGATTGGACACTCAAGAATATGACATTTCCCTCCTTCAAAATATCAACAGATGAAAAATATCAAATTTTGATGACTCTCTTGGAATGTTTTGCCTACAAATTCGATGAACCCTTAACCTCAACCATGAGACCTAAACCCTAAACTATAAACCCTAAACCCTAAAACCAAAATAATAAATCCTAAATCCTAAACACTAAATACTAAACCCTAAACCCTAAACCCTAAACCCATAACCCTAAACCCTTGACCTGGACCCTAAACTCTAGAGCCCCGAGATCTAACCCCAAACCTTAAACCAATAAATCGAACCCTAAACCTTAAGCCATAAACCATGAACCATGAACCCTAAACCCTAATCCCTGTACCATAAACCCTAAACCTTAAGCCTTGAACCCTACACCCTAATCCTTGAGCCCTAAACCCTAAACCTTAAACCCTGAGCCCTAAACCCTAAATCTAGAGCCCTAATCTCTAACCCCTAAACCTTAAACCCGTAACTCTAAACCCCAAACCCTGAGTCATAAACCTTAAACCATGCACCCTAACCCCTAAACCCTAAACCTTGAGCCCTGAGCCCTAAATCGTAAACCCTAAACCTTAAGGCCTAAATGTTAAATCCTAAAGGTCCCTAAATCCTAAACCCTAAACCCTAAAAACTAAATCATAAACCCTAAACCCTAAACTCTAAACCCCAAGCACTAAACCCTAAACCCTAAGCCCTAAGCCCTAAGCCCTAAGCCCTAAACCATAAGTCCTAAAAACTAAACCCTAAACCCTGAACTCTGTGACCTAAACCCTTAACCCTAAAACCTAAACCTTAAACCTTGAGCCTTAAACCCTTTTCCCTAAACCCTGAACCCTGACCTTTAAACCTTAAACCCTAACTCCTAAACCCTAAATCGTAAACCCTAAATCCTTAACCCTAAACCTTAAACTCGAGCCCTAAACCCTGAACCCTCAACTCTCAATCCTAAACCCTAAACCGTGATCCCTAAACCCTAAACCCTAAACCCTAAACCCTTAACCCTAAACCCTAAACCCTGATCCATAAACCCTAAACACCGAACCCTTTGCCCTAAACCCCGAACCCGACTGTAAACCTTAAACCATAAATCATAAACCCCGAACTATAAACCCTAAATCCTTAACCCTAAACCTTAAATCCTAACACTTAAACATTAAACCGTAAACCCTAAATCCTCAACCCTAAACCTGAACCCCGATCCTTAAACCCTAAACCGTAAGCCCTAAATCTTAAAAAGCCTAAAGCCTAAACCCTAAAACCTAAACCATGACCCCTAAACCCTAACCCCTAAACCTAAACCTTGAGCCCTAAACCCTAAACCCTAAACCCTAGGCCCTAAGCCATAATCCCTAAGCTAAAACCCTAAACCTTGAACCCTCAAACATAAACCCTCAACCCTAAACCCTAAAAACTAAACCTTGAACCCTGAACCCTCAACTCTCAACCCTAAACCCTAAACCCTCAACCTTGATCCCTAAACCCTAAACCCTGAACCTTGAGCCATAAACCCTAAACCCTCAACCTTGACCCCTAAACCCTAAACCTTGAACCTTGAGCCCTAAACCCTAAACCCTAAACCCTTAACCCTGAACCATAAACCCAAAACTCTAAACCCTAAACCATAAACCCTAAGCCCTGAGCCCTAAACCCTAAACCCTAAAATATGAACTATGAGCCTTAAACACTAAACCTTAAACCCTAAACTCTAAACCTTGAGTCCTAAACCCTTAGCCCTAAACCCTAAACCTCGAGCCCTAAACCCTAAACCATAAATCATAAACCCTCACCCAAAGGAAAGTCCTAAAAATATCATTCAACATGTTTCAATGTGTAGGGAATAGTGTTTAAGGTGATCGATCAACTCATTTAGTTTTTATGAGAGACTAATTCCTTTAAAGGCCTAAAAAGGCATTTTTGGCCATTTTGTAGTTAATTGAACACCCTTTAGAACAAGCTAAAATGAGCTAGTCATGTCACCGATTTATCAAGGATCATTATTTGCATGAAGTATTAAGGCATTTTGTCTCCATAAGAGACATATGAGAAAAACCATTTATGATAATCATGAATTTGATTCCATGAAAGGATGCTTTTAGAGCTAGGAAAGGTGAGGGGATGATCTTTATATGGAGCACCATATTTTCTAAGAATGAGCAATCATCTGAGTTCACTTGATGCAATTCACTTGGTACTATTCGTAACAACTCATTCAACACCTAGTAGTGTTATCACACCTAAAGGAGGAGGCACATTACAATCACCTCATTTTGGCCATAGGACAAGAATCCCATTCAAGGAATAATCCTCTATCTACAAAGTGAGGATCTCTTTTTAGTAAGAAGTAGACAAACATCATAGAGTTAATTCATGGTCACTAAAGTGAATTATGGACCAAATTTAAAAATTAGTACCAATTTAAGCAGTGGTAGGGCCAAAATCCATTTTATAAGGTCAAAAACCTAAAAAATGACTATATGCTTTCCCAAAACAAATACCGACTACAATATATATGCCCTAAATTTTTTAGGTCATTTGCTAAAATCCTGAAAATGAGTAAGTACTGACAGATTAGATTTTGAAAAACTATCTTCTAGATTATAACTGTTGGAGCTACGAGACCACTTCCATAAGGTGCAAAGTGACCCTAATTTCTTATATTTACAAAAATAAATTTAAAGTATAAGATTTCTTTTATTAAACATTTAATTTTGTAAGTATAACCCACCAAAACATATATGCATGGTCTATACTACACAAAATGCGTACGTGTTTTGAGTTGTTGGAAACGCGTACGCATTATTGTAAGTATAACCCACCAAAACACATATGCATGGTCCATACTACACAAAACACATACGCATTTTGACTTGTTTGAAACATGTATGCATTATAACATGTATGAGTAATAACGCGCACGCATTTCGACTTGTTTGAATTGCATATGCGTTATGGTTCGGTGATTCCCGAGCCAAATAAATTAAAACGAGAGCACATTTTAGCAAAATGTGTACGCATTTTACTTTTTTTCAGATTCTTGTCTGCTTTTTGGCCCCCCAACTTCGTGTACTTACCCGTATGGTTAATCTTATTATAGTTATTGTTTAATTTATGATTATCTAAGATCTAGATATGGTTAGGCACTATGGAATGTTTATGGTTATCTATGGTTACGAATATGTTGTATTTTCATAACTCTAAATTCTTGTACAAAGAACTTTAAATAGGGGCACAGTACCTTTGCGCACTTTGGGTGAGCGTTCAGCTCAGATAGGTGATGTGCCAACACGCCCTGGGTTTTATATAGTCTATACTTATGATGCATCACTAAAATTAAGTAATTAACCAATTGTTCATAATTCTAAATATTTGGATTTTATCAATTTATTAATTAACAATAAGATAACAAAACCAACTAAATCATATAGCAACATCTATATATCAAATACAATGTGTCAGTATAGTAGTAGCTCAAGATCTTTAAATACTAATATGTCGATCCATGCATATAATCCATCCTGTAAATCACATCATGTCATAAACCTAAAACATCCATACTATCTATCAAATAAGCTAATCAAATATAACAATTTCCATCTATCAATGTCTAAAGATCAATATGATAATAATGTCTAAGGATCAATCCAAAATAATCAAAATCAAGGTAATATCCATGTCGAAGAGGAGTGGGCACTACATCCCCCTCCCCTTAGACTTGAATTCCTCCTAGAAGTCACTGGAACAAATGTGGGAACTGTGCTCTCAAGGGTGTGGCATCCTCCCATGTAGTTTTCGTCTCATCGTATCGATCACACTAGACACAAACTTGATCAATCTCTCTGCCTGGAAGGCCCAGGGTCCCACGCCCTAAAATATAGATGGTCTTCACCATCACTTGCCCCTGATCCTACACCTACAATGCGGTCTATTCCAATACATGAGAAGGATCTAGAATGTAACTCCTAAGAAAAGAAACATGAAATACATCGTGGATGAGATATAAGGTGGGTGGAAATTCTAGACAATAGGCCAAAGGACCAATACACTCCAAGATCTCAAAGGGACCCACAAACCTAGGAGAAATCTTAGAGCCTTTTCCGTAATGGATAGGGCTCTTATGTGGCCTGACATGAAGAAATACCTTCGTTCCCACCTCAAAATATGATATGTCTTCCATTGATTTGCATATTTCTTCCGTCTATCCCGAGTTTCTGTAATCTTTATCTAATCATGACAACCTGCTACTCCATATCCTATAATAAAGATGTCCCTAGAGAAACCTTTTCCTCCAACATGTCCCAAGTTAGTCGTGTCCTGCACTCCCAGCCGTATAGTGCATGAAATGGAGCCATACCAATCGAACTCTAGAAAAAAATTTTGTAGGAAAACTCCATTAAGTACAAGTACTCCCCCCACCTCGACTTATGGTACATGACAAACATTCTAAGCATGTCCTCTAAAATTCTATTCACCCGCTCCATCTGTCCATCTTTCTCTGGATGATATGTTGTACTAAAGTTGATACTCGTCCCAAGGGCATGTTGCATGGTAGACCAGAAATGAGAGGTGTATAAGGGATCGCGGTCAAAATAATCTTCCACAGAATCCAATGTAGTCTGAAAATCTCATCTAAGTATAGTCGCCCCATTGCACTAGTTGTATAGGTGGTTTTCACCGGAAAAAAATGATCCAATTTTGTCAATATATCCACCGTGAACATGATGGAATTATGGTGGTATCTCAACGTCGGTAGCCCTATTATGAAATCCATGGAAATGGTGTCCCATTTCCACTTTGGTATATCATGCGGGTAGAGAAGGCTAGTTGGATGTTGATGCTCGACATTCACCCTCTAACACACTAAACAATGCAACACAAACTTAGCTACATCTCTCCGAAGACCTCTCTAATGGTAACACTTCCTCAGGTGGCGTGCATCTTCTTCACCCCTAGATGGGTTGAATAAGATGCACAATGAGCTCTCGCCAAGATATCCTAACTCAAACCTCCATCCCTAGGTACATATATCCAACCTCGTGTCGATAAGTCCATCTAACTCTAATGCAAATCCATCAATCTCTTCTCTAGATACAAGGTAGAAGCTATCATGTAGAAGTTATCACAAAATCTTTCTCCGCAAGTCTGTACCCACTGAAGTAACCATAACCAAATGTCTCCTTCTACTCAAAGCATCAGTAACCATGCATTCTCCTTCCCCTTCACATGCTCTATCTCCATGTTTTACTCATAGAGAAACTCCATCCAACATCACTGACGAGTGTTGATATTGGGATGCGTGAAGAGGTGACGAAGACTCAAGCGATCAACCATGGGAATGAATCACATGCCTAAAAGGAAATGTCTCCACCAACCAAAGCATGCCCAAATGCCGCAAGCTTAAGATCATGAGTCAGATAGTTGAGATCATAATCCTTGAGTTTGTGAGACTCAAAGATGACTACATGGTCCTCCTACATCAAATATCTCCTTATCCTACCAAAGAAGCATATGTGAAAACAAATAACTCTCCCTGAGGGTATGTAACTGTAAGAATCAGTGTTGTCGTAAGGCATTACTTCATTGTCCTGAAGACCTACTCACATCTATCCGAAAAAAAATTCTCCACTTTCCACTAAAGGGAATTGATGGGGTGCACAATCCGAGAAAAGTCATGAATAAATCTCCTATAGTATCCTGCCTACCTCATGAAATTGCACACCTTGGTCACATTGGTTGGCATCGGATAATCCATAATAGATCTAATATTAGAAGGATCTATTGTGATATTGTTATCCAATTTTTCCCCTCGGGAAAAATTTGATCAAACACGACCTTGCACAGGAGGAAATGGAGAGGTTGGTTCAGTCATGTGAGCTCACATTTCAATTCTAAAAAATTAGGTTATAGGCAAGATTGACAATGGAAATGTAAGGTCGACAAATGAATGGCTAAGGGAACATTGAATGATATCAGAGCTCAAGTGAAAGAATGGAGAAAGGCTCAAAGTTTTTAGACTTCACATTTTCTACATTTTGGAGACAAGGCGGGAAAATTTTGAAAAAGGTCCAAAAAGGGAAAAGTTCCAAAATTCTGAAAGTCGAAATTTCAGACTTTCGGGTTTCAAGTTTTGGAGTTTTGCATTTTAACTCTCGGGGTGATTTTGGCGATGAAAAATGTAAAAAGTATGAAACAAAAATGTCTAAAATCCTAAAAGTCTGAAATTATAGACTTTCGGGTTTCAGAGTTTCGGAGATGTGGAATTTGAAGTCTTCGACGGTAAAATATGAAAAATAACCAAAAATGTTTGAAATCCCGAAAGTCCAAAACCCGAAAGGTTTCCAATTTCAAAAATTCAAACTTGGTCTGGAGTCAACGTGACAAAATTTTTGAAGTTTTGAAACTCTCAGGGAAATTTTCCAATGAACAATAACCCGAATTCTAAAACCAAAATGTCCAAAAGTCCAAATTTCAGACTTTCAGAGGTCGCAACTAATTTGGACTCCAAAAAAGGAAGATCAAGAACTCGCATTTTTGTAGAATGACACCCCGACCTTTAGATGGCCATAACGTTTGACTGGGAGCTCAGATTTGCACAAGAAAGCACTTTTGGAAAGCTTACAGTCTCCTCTTAATTTAAGTGAGACTAAGTTATTCAAAATTAAGAAATAAAGTCCACCATTTTAAGAGGATGTTCCAGGCTTCTCACCTACCACAATAATGAAGGTATGGGCTTCCTTTCTTTCCCAACAAGGCATAGTACATGGAGGCATGGGTTTGTAGTAGAACCCATCATTGTTACAGGTGAATTAAATGTATTCTAGGGTGGTTGGAGCAAGGAATTTAAATTATTCTCTCCCCTTCTCTCATTCTTCCTATATATTGTAAGGAGGGGAATTTTTCTAGTGTTGGATAATTTTTCTTTACACCCTCCCTTCTTCTCTGATCTGCAAGTGAATTTGTGGAGTTAAAACCTCCCATCTAAACTATAATGCAATTTTGTGCCTCTTGGCCATTGTAATGCACTGTATCAATTTGTGGAGCAATAATAAAATTCTATGGATGAATTTCAACCCTCTCGTTATATTCATTGCATCTTCCTAATCTCTCATTGTAATCTTGGTTATCTGTGCATGGTGGTTGTGTTACATTTTTAATGTTTTGTGTTTAATGGCAAAGCAGGTGTTCAACATTCCTTTTGGTGTATCACCTCTGTTAGTTTAGGTTTATTTTCTTGTCATCTTCTTAACCCTGTCTCCTTGGAAATTTAGAGTAGGTTTTAGAGTAGATCCTCTACAATTTTAATGTGTGCATCGGAATGGAGGAATAAGAACCAGACTTCATCTGGAGAGATTTTCCAATCGAAAAGTTATACACTTGGGGAAAAGCTTCATGTTATGCAATCACACTGAAATTTTTAACCCATCAATTTGTAGACATTCGAAGTCTTTGTGATTACACATCAACAGATACCTTCCCCATAAATGATGTGACCCAAGTATTGAACCTCTAACTAGAAAAAGAAAAACTTCCCCAGGTTCCCGTATCATTGTTGCTCACGAGGACACCACAAAACCTATTGAAGGTGCTCCTCATGCTCCTCACACAGACATGAGTATATCCTAATGTTGTCAAGAAACATGAGAACGAAGTGATCCATAAAGCATCTTGAACACCCCACTAATCAAACTAATGAATACCGTAGGGGCATTTGTCGGACCAAAAGGTACCACTTGTGTGAACTCTACCTATGTAATCCTCATGTAGAAATTTGTCTTGTGGATAATGCCTCGTAATCCTCAACTAATGGTAGCCTCGACTTAAGATCTATCTTAGAAAATAATGTGCCCCCTTCATCTTTTCAAATAAATCATCGATGTGAGGAAGGGGGTAACAATTACCGATTGTTACTTTGTTCGGTTTTCGTAGACCACGACACAACCGCAAGGATCTATCCTTCTTTTTCACAAAAAAAAATCACGGGTGCACCCCAAGAAGATACACTGGGATGGATTAAGGATTTCTTAATAAGGCCCTCTAGATGCAACTTGATATCACACAAGCCACGGGGTGGTCATCCTATATGGAGTGTGTGACATAGGATCTACTCCTCGAACCAAGTCAATGTGAAAGTGTATATCATGTGGGGAGGCAACCTTGAAAGCTCACTAGGAAATACATATGAAAACTATGTAAAATGGGGTGATCATCAAGTGAATTTCCAATAGCCCCATCCTTTGACCTATTAATAAATGTAATAGCAAACAACTGACACCCACTATGTGTACACTGCTTAACCTACATAGCGGAAATAGTGTGAATCGAGATGTGTCTCCTAACTCCAGCTATCACCAACTCAACTCCCAAATCATCTACATAAGATATGACCTTCTTTGTAAAAATTAACTCGGCTCTATGTGTAGATAACCAATCCATGTAAAATATCACTCCATAATAACCCAAAGGAAGTATATGAATATCTAAGGTAGTGGTGAAGGGTTCTAGTTCCACTACGCACTCCTGACTAAGGAGTCTACCGAGCTCTTGGTTTCCGTGGCCGCCTCAACATACCAACTAATGACCTTCCTAACTACCACAATCCTACATCACTCTACCAAAGATGGTGCAATCAAATAATAAGACGAGCCAAAATAAAAGATAATAGAGGTAGGGATACCACTAATGCTACTTGTAGTCTCGATCACTGTGGCCTAGTGATCTACATGGTAATTCTCAATTGCTGCGTAGATCTGATGGCTACATCCCATGTTGCCAATTGTAGTCTCAGAAATCAGTTCCTTACCCTTATTATTAGGGTTCTAAGGGATCTCTCTCTAAGATGTCCAAGTATACCACTTCCATAGCAACTACTTGGTCCCCTCCAATGAGATGCGGCTACAACAAGTACTCTAGTGGTCTGTGTCATGGATCCTGATGATCCTACTATAGTTTTCATTATCTCCAAGGTGAGTCTTCTCTAGCTGATTCCATGTAGGATTTATCTACCCTATACTCATTATTACGCCTCAAAGAGTGTTAAGCCTCATGTAATGGCTCCTGTCACCCATTCCCCGACAGGTCATGCCCCAACCGCTCCACCTCATATAACTACATTGACATCTTGCAATTTTTGTATTATCTATGGCAAGTATAAGAAAAATTGCCTACTCTGGAGGTGGTATATCTAACTCCACACGAAAAATCCCCTCATCTGATTCACGCCTCCTACACAAATCAAGACAGGAGTTAGTTTACCATTCTAGGTTTTGTTTCATTTTTCTTCGTTTTAAAATATCATGCAAAGTTGTGTGATCTAGTTGTAGGTTTTACTAGGTTACTTATTTGAGTTTTCAAGTGTGCCCAAGGGTCCAAGCATTGAACCCACAACTCTGATACCAAGTGTAACGCCAACAAATTTCCTACACAAAATTCAAGACAACCCAGTATTTAAATTTGAAAATTTATGGAATAATAATTATTTTTGTTTAAACAAGATTATAACGGAAATACCTTCAAGTAGATTCAATTTAATTCATGGTTAATATTTTATTTTTTTAATTATTATTTAATTAATATAATTTAATTCCCCAGATCGGCATAAAATCCCCTTGTTACAATCTTTATTTAATTTAGTAGCATAGTTCTATTGTCATTTATTAATTTATTATTATAGTGCTAAGTCTAAACTTATCGTCCCATTAAGTTACATACAAATAAATTGAATCCCTAAATTAAATGTTGTCTAGTTACCCTTGAGTAAATTTGATTTAGTTAATTACAAGTGTCAACGGGTTTTTATTTTAAAAGTCACCAACTAAAAATTAAGGTTACAATTTAATTTTATCTTCTAGAACTCTTTTAGTGACCCCTTTCCTATGCTACACATGCTTTTAATTTAATACATATTCCCACCTAATTCTCACCTAAATTTTGTAGGGTTGAATCAAAACACTTATATGGACTCAATGTGGGCCCTTGGATCTTATGGATTTCACACTAACCCTAATCATCTCTATGGAGTCTTCTTATTCATTCCTTTCACTTATTTCCTCATTTTTGTTATGCAAGTTTTGGGAGAAGAGAAAGAGGAAGAGCCATGAGAGAAAGAAGAGAAACCATGGCAAAATTTTCATAGATTTAGTTGTAAAGATTTCATTATTACAATATTGCCCATTTGTTTAATGTAGAGATCCTTCAATGGATCTGTTTTGTATTTTAATGAAAACATTTTCTTGTTTTGAGTTCAACAATTGGGGAAAATACCCCATTTCCTTTAATTTTGCACATTAGGGTGCCATAAAACAAGATTGGAGAGATAAAAACTTAATTTCAACTCATTTATAGTTGCTGGAAATTACCATTTAGATTTTTTAGGCTTAGATATCTCTAATTTTTCAAATCTCGATTTTTAACATATGGATTTTATTTTTTTGCATCGAAAGTGATGAAACCATTGACCTACGCGGGGGTTCATAGATCACCGCTCTATGTTAGGCGATGGTTTTGAAACCACCGCTCGCACGCACAGGACATTGGTTATGTTATCTAAAAATAGAACCTTCCAAACATGCATTTTTTAACAATTCTTCTACTTAAGTTGGTTTTTAAATCAATAATAAATTTAACTAAGGTGTCTTCCATTCATGGGTTACTATATTGATAAAATTTCTAGTTTCATACTCAAATTGCATAACAACAACTCATTCTCTATTCTTTCCTTTAACCTAATAAGAAATGTAACCAAAATTTCACTATTTTCACTATGTTTTCTTTTCAATAGAAACAAGCAACCATTTACTTTCATTCACAATAACTAAATGGAAATCCATTTTAAGAAACAAGTATATTTTCAACATGATCATCAATCTTTTAAAAATGAAATAAATCACACTTTAGAGGCAATAAAATAAACTTAGGTTGAAAGAACTTTATTTCCATTACAATCCCATTTGAAAGTTTCTACTTCATTTAACAATGCAAGATTTGGTGATTTTCCTTTACAAGAACTAATACATTTAAAATGTAAATTTTTCATCCAAAACAATCTTAGTAGAATTTACAAGTTAAAGGGAATTTCAAATAACAAATGTGAATTTCCTTTGCCTCTTTTCTTATATACATACATTTGAAAACTTGATACAAATCAACCATTTCTCAACACATTTACAAGATGTTTTCAATCTTTAAATATTATAATAAAAAATATAATTACAAGCCCTCCATTTAAAGGAGACAACATGGTAAAATTTCTTTTACAAAGAGGGATCTCTTCTCCATTTCTTCAAGGTGCTACAAATACCAAATCTTCACTTGAGCTCCATCATCTTCCCAAAGTCCAAACACAACAACCAAAATAGGGGAGTAGGAAACACTCTCCACCCAACCAATAATCCAATGAGGAAGAGAAGCCTTCTTCCTCATTGGCCCCCAAGCCCCAACAATGAAGAAATGAGGGGTATAAGACAACCATTGGAAACTTTACAAGGCTTCCACATTCACATTCAAACCAAACATTCAACACAACAAGAACAATGAAAAATAACATCAACACACACAAGTTTCATAAGATAAATTCTCTAAACTCAAGCCAAGAAAGAGAAAGGAACATGGGGATCTACTTATTCCTCCCAAGGGTTTGGGTGCCCACCTTAAAACCTCCAAGAACTCAATCATAACCCACAAAACTCTTATGCCTCCCTCTAAGAAAAACAACTCTTATGCCTCCCTCAAGAAAACAAACTCTTATGCCTCCCTCACTCTTATGCCTCCCATAATAAAACAAAAAGATAAACACATTTTACTTATCATAAGGTAGGACACTCCAACCAAACTCCCTCCTAAAATTCCCATTAAAAACTCTTATGACTCCCTAAAAATATCCCCATTTTCATTTTCTCCTACACAACCTAAGGTCATTCTACTTCCCAAAATCACACATGCAACAACCATTCATTCATAAACACATGCAAAACCAAATAGTAATAGAAAATATGGGTGAAGACCCTACCTTTCCATTGCAAGAGTTTCCAATCCACAAGCAAGTTCCAAAACTTTTTTGACAAGTCCAAGCAAGCACAATCCAACTCCAAGCTCCAAACAACACTCTCAAAGAAAGCTTCTCTAATATAAAAAGTCTCAAACATAAAACACGTAACCCCCAAATCCTCAAACAAATTATAATAAATAGAGAGGAGAAGAGAGAGAGGTTATGTGGCTCCATGTAGGATGCCACATCATTTCTCCTCCATTCCACATCACAAGGTCAAACCAAATCTCCAAAGTACAATAAATTGGTGGTTGAGGGAATGACAACCATCTTACATACTCAAACCCAAACCCACACCCCTAAAGGACACAATTAAAGACTCTTATAAGAAAAGTGCAATTAATTGCTATTTTTTTATTAAAACTCACAACAAGGCCTAAAATAAGCCCCTCACATCATAAGCATGTTTTGTGTTTCAAATGACAACAAAAATCAAAACAATACCTTTTCGGCCTTGTGGCAATATTAACGACATCGAGATAATAAAATGCGCACATATACATATCAATTCACATCATCAACATCATAGCTAAACCATCGCTAAAATTAATTAATTCACCAATTATTCACAATTCTAAATATTTTGATTTTATCAATTTATCAATTAGCAATAAGATCACAAAACCAACTAAATCATCTAGCAACATATATATATCAAATCCAATGTGTCAGTACAGTAGTAGCTCAAGATCGTCAAATACTAATATGTCGATCCATGCATATAATCCATCATGTAAATCACATCATGTCATAAATCTAAAACATACATATTGTCTATCAAATAAGCTAATCAAATAAAACAAAGTTCATATATCAATGTATAAAGATCAATATGATAATAATGTCTAAGGCTCCAATCCAAAATAAGAAAAATAAGAGTAATATCCATGTTAAAGAGGCGTTGGCACAACAAATGACTTCAAAGACTCCTAAGACATTATTCCATCTCTTGAAGACATATTTACAATATTTATACAAATTCCTTATGATGCTCCTACATCAATCGAGAGCATATTAAATACATTAATTGATTATCTAAAGAGACAACCATATGAACACTATATATTATCTAAAATTAAATCATAAGTGACATATATATGATTGATTGATTGATTATGTAAAACACATTAATTGAATTGAATATAACTAAAAATAACAATCCTCGAGTCTTCATCCTCAATCGAGAACATATTAAATAAATTAATTGATTATCTAAAGAGATAACAATATGAACACTATATATTATCTAAAATTAAATCATAAGTGACATGTATATGATTGATTGATTAGGTAAAACACATTAATTGAATTGAATATAGCTACAGAATAACAATCCTTGAGTCTTCATTCTCAATTTACATTCCCATATATATTCATCGTTGATCTATCATTCTTTATGCCATTAATCAGTTTATTATCATTTATTTTATCATGTTTGCATGTTCAAATAATTTAAAGTGTTTTACAAAATGTTTTCAAATAAATATTTACATGTTTATCTTTGTCTAATTTGTCCTTTTACACACACACACACACAAAAAAACACACACACACACACACACACACACACACACACACACACACACACACACACACACACACACACACACACACTTCTCAAACTATATAATGATAAATTATAATGTTATCTTCTCCAAAAATTTCTCACTAATTGGTGACTTAGGACGTCAATTTCATTACACCAATGTGTTGAGATCCAAAATATTTTATGGAAAAAAGTATTTTTCAAATAACTTCTCAAAATTAAAAGAAAAAACTTCTAAGTGATAGTCATAAGGATGTCAATTTTAATAACATATTCAATTATTTATCCATGAACATTACATCCCTTGAGCACAAACATGTAGCACCCATGGTGTCATAACAAAATTAAGGCACTCAAATCATATATAAAGAATCTAGTAGATATATGAAAAATAAGCGTAAAGCTACAAACATGGGAAACCCACTGTGTCATAATAAAATTAAGGTACTCAATCTGTAAGAATAAGCAATCGCGTGATCAAGCAATCAAGTAGTAAAATTTATATGTAATCCAAAGGGTGTTGATACATCCAATTTTAAAAATTTAGCATAGTTATATAATA
Source organism: Taxus wallichiana var. yunnanensis (assembly GCA_018340775.1). Classification (NCBI taxonomy): domain Eukaryota; kingdom Viridiplantae; phylum Streptophyta; class Pinopsida; order Cupressales; family Taxaceae; genus Taxus; species Taxus wallichiana. The sequence continues at coordinate 145,953,253 of CM031241.1, forward strand.
TTTATACAATTAGTTTTAGTATAGGGTATTTATCATCAATTCTAAAATTATATTATTTTAGGATATTGAAGGATTATCAATAATACAACAAGATTAGAAATGAATAAACTAGAAATAGTGTAACCATAAGGAAAACAAAAATTTATGTGTTTACTTGACCAAGGATATACTTACAAGGTAAGATAATATTCTCAAACGATAGATGTATGAACCATTCTTCATCTCAAAGTAGTTCGGAGAAAATGCTTCTAAAATTTACCTTCCACATTTGTTTAGGACGTATTCTATAGTAAATTTTGAGAACTTACAAATACATGAGCCATCCACTTTATATGAGGAAAAATACTATCAATTGATACCTTATATAGAATATTTTATCTTATATGCACAAGGAGAGATGAAGGAGAATGTGGTATCAAAAAGTTGGATAAACTCACAAGATACCATTCAAATCTTGGTACGTTATCATTAAGGGAAAAAGCCAAGGAAAGAAAGATGGTACCTTAAGGAGGAAGTGGAAGAATATATCCCACATCTCTTTCCCCACCAATATTTTTTGAGACTAAAATCCATAAATAAGAAAGATATGATCCATAGGGATCAAGAAAACTATTACACTTCATGGTATAGACTTAAAAAACCATTTTTAGTTAGTAGCGGGGCTCTAAAATTTGGTAAACCTTGTCAAGTTTGAAAAACATTAGTTAACATAGAGCATTAGTTCAAAAATTATTGAGATATTTGTATAAATACCAATATTTATAAATATGTGATCACAAAACTATCACGCTAGTTGTGTAACATCCATGATACCTCCATGATAGTTTGGCAACCACCAATTTTCCCAAACATGTGGTTTTACTTGCAATATTTGTACATTACATAGTATCAACCAAGTAAATGGTTTCTCTTAAGTTCTCATACTCCTAGCATATTTTTGGTAAATGAAAGGATACATCCATGCATGTTAAATGGTATGCATGATTTGCAAGAAATAATGAATCATAAAAGTTAGTTTATGTTGGTTATAGGAGAAGGTTTGGATTGAATGACTAAAGGAGGATGCTAAGTGATAAATAAATAAGGACTATTATACACGTTATAACATTATTTCTACTCCTTTTTGGGCATAAGAAGATAGGTATATGGGAAAATACCACTCCCTACTATTTTTAACCTCTTTTGAAGTTTCCAAACAAGAAATATTTTTTAATGTGTTCTTCTTATTTTCAATTGCTCCATATGATTTTTGGCATTATTTATTTGATTGATCACAACATTTTTATTTCCCTAGTAGATAACTAGACTAATTCTAAACACTAGTAGCTTTTATTGTTTTTTTCATTTTGGAATAGTGTTGAAGTAGAACAACATAGTGTATTTCAGTAAAATCATTGATTAGGAAATCTTGGGAGTTTAAAGAATATTCTGAAAAAAACATTTGAATGAATGGATTTGAAGATGACCTTGTATAAGAGTAGATGTGATGGGGTAGCTCCCCATCTAGCTCTATAAGTAAGCCATCATTATAAATGTTTTATATCTATGTTTTTGGTCTATAAAAGAGGATAAATATGTTTTCAAGATCTAAAATCTTTACTGAGAACTTGAAGACAAAGCATTCAAAAATAATGTGCATTCATATCCTTAGAAATAGAAACCATATTATAGTTAAGGTGTTGTCTATCATTCTTCAATTATTCTCGGTTTGGGTTCCCACTTCTTCCATGACTATAATATGTATTCCATCCTTTATCTTTATTATCTTATTTTTATTTGAATCTAACACCTAATGGAAAATGAACATTTCTGTCTATTAAAATAGATAGGAAACCCCTTAAAGAAACCAATAAATGCAGCATATTACCTTGTATATATCAAGAATTTATTATTGTGATATTATAAGGAAATGCATTATGTAAATGAGCTTAATTTTTATATAATTTTTTGGCCTCATAATAAAAGGTTTTCATCAGAAATGATAAAATTTCATTAGTTTGAAGAATGATCAAGCTAAGGGCCTTACAAAGCTCTTAAATATAAGGGATAGTCAAATAATGGTTACCATCCCCACATTTTTAAATTCAATTTTTTTTGTAGAATAATGAATGAGGATCATAACAACATCCATCTACAACAACCTAAAACCATGTTGTTTTATCTTTATAATCAAGTCATTATAAATTAACAATATGGATCCTAGAAAAATATGTCAACTAAATATTTTAAATGTGGTAGCCTTTAAACAAATACTTGTGGTACTAACCATTTTTAAACAAAAAGATAAATATGGCAAACCACATGGACCAATATTAGGTACCAAAATCATATTAGGGTAATTTGATTCCTTTTCCTATCATCATTGATCTTTCCACCTTAGAGAAATATAATTAAATGCTGACAATACGTATCTACAACAAGATCAAAGTCTAAAATTTGTTTCACCAAAATGGGAAAGGATTCAAAGGAAAAGAGGAAGTGAAATGGATGTTAGAATTATATAGAAATAATAATCACATAAAGGAGGTGTATTTGATACGTTGATAGGGGAAGAAAAAAGTGTTGAATAGAGGAAGAATTTGTGGAAATGAAACCTAATGAGGAGGGTGAGTTGTGAAGGAACAATGGTAGGGGCACAATTATGTAGGGTGTGTATAATTATTTTGGCTATTCTATCTTATGGAATTGTGTGGATTAGAAAATATTTGTTTGCATTCATAGGGATTTTATTTTGGGTGAGGAGTATAACACTCTTAGGTAGTACAGTTATGAAATTTACAAGTAGAAGTTTTTTTAGTAATATAGGTTGTTTAGAAATGACCTATGTAAAAATCCACAAATAATATTAGATAAATATCAAACAATATATTGACCGACATGTAACCGTGTGAGTACTAGATGAATATTCCTAACATACCCCCTTAGTGTGAACATAGTATAAAAACATTCACACACTCAGCTGCTGCAGTATCATCACCCCCTGTGAAACATGTCCTACTATGTGACTCATGATCTTGATGACTTATTTAACTATTGACAAATTTTATGAAACACTCTAAATGAAGACAAATACGTAATTTTAATAATAACAATAACTCAAAAAAATTTCTTGAGTGAGAAATGACATTTGAAACTTGAAATTAAATCAACTATTGATACAAAATGATGTATACATACACCAATTTACTTTTACTCTATATACAAAGATTCTAACAAAATAACGTGGAGAGGCTAATTCGACAAATAAGATGAAATGTGTTAAGGCAAGTTGAATCTGATGTATGTGCTCCACAAAGAAGATCAAAAGAACTGTTGGAGCCCTTTTGTTCAAGCCGAATATAAACCAAATCAATACCGCTTAATTCAAAATTAATAAAATCAGATGCAAAGCTTGACCTATGGTAGAATGCTCCTCAAACCCACAAGAAGATTGCATGCAAGTTGACCCACATGTCGATAGCTATCTTGCTTGTCGATAGCTATCTTGCTTGTTATACATGTTGTTTAAACAACCTATGTAACAATGGGTAAATAATATTAGAGAAATATCAAACAATATATTGAGTGACATTGTGTGAGTGCTAAATAAATATTCCTAGAAAATAAATAGAATTTATTAAATAAATTTATAAACAATTATGATCATAACTTATACACTTACAACAATATAGCCTAAAATATTTATAACATCTCAATTGATAGTTTATAGATCATTTATGTCATTGTTGTCAATAGATGAAAATACTCTTCTAATAATTTTAGCAAACCAAAAATGTATACGGTCTAGAAGATCAACAAGCCATTAAATTTTATAATTTCAATTCATATTTTGTGATGGATAATGACGAGGAGAGGACCCCATAATTGTGCATGTACTTAAATATGTACTTTGGTTTTCACCATAGGTTGTTGAAAAAAGGACTAATAGTTGTTCACTTTTTGATTAATGACACTTTTTAAGAGCCAATGACAATGTGCCACATAGGGTGCTCGGTCATTGGTACCTCTTTCAAATGCTTTATATATATTTTTTTCATTTTAAATCAATTCAAAAACTACTTTTCCCTCCAAATAAACACACGAAACAAAAATTTTGATGTGGCACGATGATATACTACACGGTGATATAATTTTTTTGTAGACGAGACCCCTACATATATCTACGTGTCCCTAAAGTTAGGGTGCATGATTATGGGGTCCTCTCCCCTAACTCTCAAAATTTCTTTCCCATAAAACTTCACATCAATAGTAGCTTCAAAGAACAAATAAGTAGTAACCTATACATGAAAGAAAAAAATTTAAGAAAAAAGTTGAGACTTAAAAATATATGTGATCTATTTAATCATCCATCCTTACACATATCTTAATATATGTCATTCATTTACAACACAAGTCTCTTCCATGTATGATTAAGTACCACAATCCCTCTTCATTCCCCACTAGTCTCATCATGTGGGACATATAATATGATGCAAATTTAATGAGTTCATTCTTACAATTTACAAAGCAACGGACAAATACCAGAAATGGACAACCGTAAACTGAGTAAGTACATACATCTATGATATTCTATAAGTTTAAAATACCCAACTCACATAAACATGCACACAATTGGACAACTAGAAAGGTAGGCATCTGATAGTGGAAAGTTAGAAGCACATGCAGCTGTACTAAACCATGATGATGTGGTCATTGCTCTTCCAGCTGTACAAAACATGTGGCTATTTACATTTTTAATAGGTAGAGATGGATAGCTAGATAGTTGCCTTTAGTAAAGCGTGATGATGTGGATATTTGCATGCGGGCATTGGAGGTGTATAAATTTTTTGGATCAGCATACCTTTTCCCCAACAAGTGGGTTTCGATGCATCAAATTTGGAGGAGCAAGTCCTCTCAAGTCTCCCCCACTTGGAGATACGGACCTCTTCCACAGGTGATAACTTCTGATTACTTACATGCCGCAGAATTATGTTTTTGTTTCTTATTTTTCATGCAAATTGTTCCTCTAAATCAGGTTTATGTCATTTCATTGGTTGGTATTCGTTTCACATTTCATTGATCAAAGAATTTTTGTAGCATGTTTATGTAGAATTTTTGTAGAATTTCCTAAATTTACTTAGACATATTAAATTCTCTCATAAATCACCCTCATATTCTTTATATTTTCTCAAAAAACTTCCAAAGGGTGTTCAATTAGCCACAAAATGGAAAAAAATGGCCTTTTAGGCCTTCAAAGGAAGTAGTCTCTCATCAAAACTAAATGAGTTGATCAATCACATTCTAGACACTATTCCCTACACACTGAAATACATTGAATGATATTATTGGTACTTTCCTTTGATCCATGGTAGAGGTTGAACTAATGACAAGTTGGCCAGATGATACAAAGTACCCTGCAATCCTCTTTATATAACTTTAATTCAAAATACAACTTCCCTAATTCAACTTTTTCCTTTTCCCTTGTTTCAAGTAGGTCTAATTAGGGTTTGAAATAAAAATTAAGGGTCTAATGGATTACCACTTGTTTCATCCTTACATCCACCTTTCAACACACCCATACACCTTACTCAAGAACACCTCAATGCTCCATTACTCATTTATCCATAATTTTGCTAGATTTTAAACTTTTTGCTTTTTAAGACTCCTTGCTTGCTCAATCTCTAAACAATCTTCTCAAATTTGTTTTTCACCTTCACCTTGAATTTAAATCAATCTTATTTTAATTTATCTCACTATGCTTACCCCTCTCCTAATCACTAACAAAAATCACTCAACTCTTCCTCTTTCACTTAAGGGTTTTCATACAAACCATTACTCTCTCTAGGCTTCTTTATGGTATTGTGCAAGATAGTCATAAAGTCTTCTTAATTAAATTTATATAAGGATTTTCCCTTGTTCCTCAAGGGCTCAAAACATTCTAACACCACTCCCTCAATGATAGATACAACTTCCTTATGAATTTCTTTCCTAAGACAATTATTTCTCAAGGTTGGTCTTGACAGACATAAGAAAGAAGCATGATTGTACATTACTTCCTTTACCTACTAAACACTTGATACTTTATCCTTATGCCATGATTTTAGGAGTCCTTAATGCCCTTAGGCCTTCCTTAAGCTTGTTATAGGCTCCATAAACTTAAAACACGTGGAATAAAGACTATTTTTCTAAAAGTACCTCTCTCCCAACCCTCAAATTGGGCATTAACATTGTTAGACTGTATTTACACATTCCTTTGCTTTTATTATTATTCTAACCTGTACTAGGGATTTCTAAACTCTTGGTCTTCTTATTACCTTCCTCCACACTTATTAAGGACTCTATTAGGAATAAGTATTAATTTTTACAATGAATTTTCTACTCTAGGTCCTTAAGACTGGGCACACAGTTAGGATTGTGAACGCAAATTTAATTTAAGAAATACTCCTTTAAATTGCTTATAACCTTTTCTTGACTTTTAAAAAACCAAGTCCTTGTGATCAAATCCCTGAAATAGACTCAAGGATTCCATTGAATCATTATGTTCATGCTACATACTACTAAACTTATAAAACAAGGTATAGTCTGGTCTGAGTAAGTCTTGCTATGTATTTTCCATTCCCTGGACACTTTGAGGGTTCTATGAAGCCTTGAACACCATTATAGATAAGAATACAATCCAAAATAATATATTTACTCATGAAAATTATTTTCAAAATAGTATCTAACCTTCAAGTATGATATTTCAATATGAGAGGACTATGTCACTTAACACCTAAGCCTATAACATACCTAGAGCTGGTTCAAATATTCAAATTATAAATTTGGAGTGAAACTCCCTATTATTTCCTATGGAGTCCAAATGGACTATTACAAGCTATGACCATCTCAAGTGGACCCAAGATACCCCTAGTCACATAAGAAAACCATATTTGGTTATTAACAAGATGTTCCTGCATCACCAGAGGAAGGATGCACAATGAATGAGTAGCCTTATTTTCAACTAAGGGTTTAGTTGTCATGCTTCAAAATTTTCAATTTCTTGATGCTAGTTATTTTTTCCATTCTAGAGCTATGAAAACACCCTCTGGGAGATTTTAAGAAAGATGTTAGGAATCCATAGGTGATGTCAGAGAATCTTGGAAGTGTTGAAGGTAATTTAGGAGGATTTAGGAAAGGTTTGATCATTCAAGGACTATCTGCTCAACATCGGGTTTTATAGGTGCAGGGAACAAACACTCTAATGGTAAAACCTAAATTCTCTAGAAGTTTCTAGGAGCTTTGTACAGAGTTATAAGAAAAAATAGGCATTGGAAAGGTACATAAATCCTCTACATGTTGGAGAAATCCATTTTTCTCTAAGGCTTGAAGGCGTCATGAAGAATTTCAAAATAGTAAAGCTACCCTTTTTGGTTCCAAACCAATACTTCACCAATGCAACACTTCATGACACCAAAACATGGAACTAATAATCAAATTTCATGCGTCTTGATGATTGACACCTCATGCGACTCTTATACTACCTAGACACCCTTTTCCATCAATGCAACTTAACAACATTGACAACACCAATGACACTATGTCCAACACATGTGTTTTGATTTGTTATGTACTATAACTTGGCATTTCATGAGTGCATATATTTGAGTTATTGTTGTTTCCTTTTAGATTTTTGAGGTTTATAAAATCTAATTTTGACACATCTAACACTCCTACAAATGTCAATAAACAATCCAAAAGATCCCAAAACCTAAACAATGACTATATTTATTGCCAAAATAGACATCGATGGTATAATTTAAACACTAAAATATTTAGGTTGAATGCTTGAATCCTAAAAATTACCTATGTATTGACCAAATTAGATTATAAAAAATTATCTCCTAAATCGTGACTCATGGAGCTGTGAGACTAGTTCCATAATGTGTAGAGTGACCCTAATTTCTTATATTTACTAAAATAAATTTAAAGTATAAGAAATAATAAAATATAAATAATAATAAATAAATAAATTATAATAAATGAAAAACATTTATTTTTGTAAATAGAAGCATGCCAAAAAGACATATAATGTCTATACTATGCGTAACATGTACACGTTATGTTTTTTTTACTTTTTCCAAGGCATGCCTCTAAGCTTAGATCTGGTTTTGATCCCCAAGCCTAAGGCATGGACCTACAAAAACATAAAAAATGATGTGTTTTTACAGAGAAAAATGGTAAAATACCTATTCCGTGACAATAAATCAAACTAAAACAATCAACCAATTTAATTAAAATATGACTACGAGGTTGGGCAAATTTTATTCTCTCTAAAAATATGATTTTTCAATTTTTTTGACTAATATAAGGTTTCCATACTAATTATTTTCTAATTATGCCTTTTTGTAGCTATTTTATGGATTTTATACACATCTATCTTTCTTCATGTATCTTTTTTTTACTAAACGAAATTGAATAAAATTTTTTTGCCCAAACTAGGACTAATTCTATACATATTAAAAAAACTAATTTTTGATATTTTTGAGGTAGTTAGGGGGCACGATCGGAGCTCCATTATTTTTCAAAATTTAAAATTTTTGTACTAGAAAAATCATTAAACAAAATACTCATTAAAAAATCTAAACAAATATTAGCCCAAACTAGATGCTCTTATTTATCTTTCTACCAAAGGGTTTTCAAAAATATTAAATAGTGCTCAAAAAATGGTGGGGGGCACAAAAGACTATCTACTATGTTTTTTAACAAAAACATGAGCACCTGTTGGTATTTTAGTTATTTGACCCACTTAAACTTAACCATTTAAAAAATAGTATCTTAGAAACTAGACTCAAAATGCTACGATTCATGTTCTTATAACATCTTCCAATTTTGAGTGTAACTATTTAAAATAATTCATAGAAGTTGATGATTTTTATTTTTCATAAAAAAGTGTGCACTTAAGACCCTCTTTTGGCCCCCAACTTGGTGCACTTACCCATTACAGAAATTAACTCAAGCAAGCTAAGTAATAAAATGTGAAAGGAGGATAGAGAAGGACTTAGTTGATTCACAACCAAATCTGAAGTGTACCAAAGTCATGACCAGTTGAACAAAACGGTAGGACCTTCGCTTGAGAGACCAAGAAAAATATAGATCTAGAAGAATAGGTTTAATAGGGGTTTCCAGAAAGGGACAGGGGCACCCACGGGTGCCACAAACCAAAAACAGGCACTTGAGTATGTAAAGATACTGGGAAACCCAACTTTTTAGGGTCACAAGTTAGTCATTATTATTTTCCTTTTGTTGCTCGAATTCACACCAAGATCGCCGAGGTCGCTAGAAACCTACAATGAAATATGAACTTGCAAAAACCTCAAATAGATATCAAATCCTAAAAACAAAATATGTTTAATGAGGGATTGACCTGTCCTTAGTTGTCACAATGGTGAACTTATGACTGAGCATTGCACTACATCTCAACCCCAATTTAGTTATGTGTATGTGGAATTTTGCCCTATTTTTCTCTTGTGTGTGTCACACTTAGATAGTGAGTAAGTAGTTATATGTAGAATATGATAAATGTGTACATGGAAACAATAAAATCCCCTCATGAAGTGTGATGCAGAAAACCACCCTTGTGTCCCTTGTGATGGTGCTTTAGATATATGCAATGGAGATTTTAGATGCTTGATGGATGCAACCTTAGGTGGTGATAGTTAGGGCTTAGTGTTTAGTCCTTTATTATGATCACATAAATTTATATTTATATGATTTATTTGCATTAATTTCATAATTAAACCCAAAAATGATGACTACTAAAAAGATATGATGCTCAAACACAGCTAGAAAGGACCCAAAAAGTGCCGAGTTAAGTCAAAGGGGATGGGAGTGCCTAGAGGGGATGAGGGCACTTGAAACTAGCGTCTGGCTGGTGGTCTTTGGTGTCGAGGATGACAAATGTTGAAGAGTAAAAAGGTAAGGCGAGTAAGTAAGGGTACAAGACTGAAAAGTATCAACAGAAAGCAAAACAAAAGTGGCCAAAGACATGGGTTAATTAGTATTTTTCTTACTTATGAATCATATGAATAGTAGTATGCGATTAGGACTAGATAGTTACCCAAACTATGTGATTTTGTGTCTACATCTAGTATTAAACGAAGAGAACATAGGTCGCCCAACCACCAAGTTCTTTGCTTGTTCTCGTGCCTTCCAAATTCACTGAAGAAATTCCATGAGGAGCAACAAGAAATCCCACAAATAATAACGAAACCAAATGAAGTCATTTTCATCTCTTTTGACCCTTTGAAGCCTATTGGAAATATTGAATCTCACACAAACATTCCAAGGTTCAATTCCGGTCAAAGCCAAGTTTTATTTTTTTTTTACACTTAAAAAAGTGTGGCTATGTAATGGGTACATCCTAGGTATGGATTTAAGTACCTGAGACATAATCAAGGCATGCAGATACATACTCACAGTGTACCTAAATCATACCTATACTTGTACCCATACCAGATACGTATCAGGCTTGGTACGGGGGATACTTGGCATTTTGGGAAGTCTAGTTGACATTGGTGATGTATTTTTTTTTACCACTCTAGAACATGTCATGACTATGTAAGTCAAACTCATCAACCTTTTTCGACATACTTCCATATTGTTCCAAAATTGGATCTTTGGAGTAGGGTGTGAAGATACATCATAGAATAATAGAATGTTCTCTCTTCTTAGATGTAGTTGTGGTTGCTTTGATAGATAGGATTGCAAAATTTTGAAAGATACATAAGGCACGAGAATTGTTTGAAAAAACTTCTAAAGGAAGTGTGTTGTCATGGAATGTAATGATTGTGTGTATGTTGAATAAGTCTCAAAAGTTTTTAAGAAAATTCAATTGATAGGTCCGAAGTCAAACTCATAAATCTATGTTAGCATCATTGAACGTATCTATATAGTATGTTCCTTTGAATATGCCAACATGGCAATTTGACTCTACGTTATTTCATTTACATCTTCCATATTTGGACCTATCAATTATCATTTTGTTACACATATACCATTGATGCCTAATAACTTTAGTTTCTATAGTACACGTGTTTATTATGTCAGAATTCAAATTTTATCATCCCTCCTTACGGGGTTAAATTTGTGCCGTTTAAACATTTTCTTGATTTTAGACGTAAAATATGCAAATATTTTATCTAACCATACACCATTGACTTACACATTTAAAACATAAGAATTTTTATATAGGTTTGTATATAAATTATAAAAATATATGTAAATATATATTAAAAAGATATAATAAATATAAAATAATTAGTAAAAAATAACATTATTTTGTGTTTTGAAAGGCGATATTGAATAATTTCACCTAAAAATTGTTTTGAGTGCATAGTATCAAATTTAACCCCTTCTCCTTACAAAAACTTGAACCTTGAAAGTCCACCAAAACTACTTTGTTTCAATTTCATTATTTATCATGAAACCAATTTTTGTGAGGCATTTTTAAATCGTGTTGGGGTATTTTCTAGGAAATGGAACTACACGGATGATCCTATTGGAGTTGCATAATTTCAGCCATGTGCAAGGAAGGTTAAGGGCTTATATGAGGGGAGAGAATGAAGTTCAATATCGGGACCTGCACATTTGTTCACCTTAATTAGAGCGTGGGGAGGTCGCTGAGATGGATTATAGATCCAAAAATTTGTGTGATAAGAACAACTTAGATAAAATCTTGGAGATGGACTTGCTAATACTTATTTCTATGGGAGTGACAAAATATTCAAGGTGGAAAAAACATAAGAAATGTAAATTGGTAGGTAGTCGAAAAAGGTGCTGTGAATTATTTCAACGCATCATATCAAGAGTGATGGATGAAATTTGACCCTTGGAGTTCAAAATGGCTCTAAAATTTCTCATTGAGATGGTTTTTAATAAAATTATCTCGAGTAGAAATGTGAAAAAAACATCTTCATACTACAAAAAAACATCAACTAACTTGTAGGTGTAAATCTGACCAAAAAGAGTCAATTTTATGTTTTTAGTTACCTATCAATTTACTTGTAAATGTAAATACATAAAAACACTAAATCGGTAAGGCATTATAATCAAATAGACATTTATTTTATCGATAAAAACTATCAATTAAAATGTAATTTGAAAATATTAAATCCTTCCTTAAGTACACACTATATTATTTTTCTTCATCTTGATGACCTCATCTACAAGAAAATCTCTATAGCTTCCTTAACTACTCCATGTGTGCAATAACTATAACCATGTTGGACCAACATACCACATCTCAATCAGTCAATTAATCAAATACATAATGTGAATCCTCCAAAACCATTTTTTTAAATTTATATCTATCATTTTATTTTGCACGACAAAATTTGATAAAACTCACATCCAATTCCAACCATCTCATCATGGATTTTCTTACCCTCTTCCAAATTACTCAATTTCCAAAGGTTTTGACCTTGCATATTTCATCAAATAAAATATTTCCAAAGCATCTTCCGTAAGCTCATGCCTTTTATAACCCACAATCATGATTTTTCATGGGTTTATCATTTGGTTAGACATTTTGTCAAACAATTTTTGTGCATCCTCAAATTTTGTGAATTGAACACAACATGTTCTTAGTTTGGATGTTTTTTCCTTACAGTTTAGTTGGATTTTGAACTACCAACTAAGCTCATATCTTCTCTTGCATTTTCCATTTTCTTGGACTCTACCTTCAAGATCAGTTTATTCTGAATGTGTTTGAATTGTATCAACTATCTTGTATCTATATGTTACCTTTAATTTATTTAATCACTGTGATAATATTTACCCAACTTGATACCACTTTGATTTGGGCTCTTCACTGATTCATCATAGTTGACTACTCACCTCAGCATATCATCATTTTATCCTTCAATACTCAGTCATGAAATCCTTCATATAGTCACCTTCTCAACTTGGATCTTATTGGTTTGAAATTTGTCGTATTCACCTATATTCTACACATTGAATAGATAAGGTGTGCTTAATCAATAAAAGTTCAATGTTTCTATAATGACAATCTAGATAGGGTAATACTTGGAGGTTTTATAAATTTATTTTTAACAGTAAGTTAGATGTTCAATTTATCTTCAAGAGGAAATCCATATTAAAATTTTGTGTCTATTTGAATCTCATTCTATGAAAAAGTTTTTCTTTTTCCTTAGATAAATTGATTCTATAAGGTGTCACTTTAGTAGTTGACATAGCTCCTCTCCTTGACACTATCACTCCCCTCTTAGATCTCAGTGCCCCTCTCCTATCTATAGTGATGAATTATTTAAATAGATCAACAATAATCATAATAGTGGTGGAAGTGGGTGGGGTTCCCTCGGGGAGGTTTGACAAAGATCCTCTCCCGGACATTTCCACTCCCCTCCTAGATCTCATTTTCCATCTCCCACTTGCATAGTGGAGAACTCTTTGACTGGATTAACATCAATGGTAGAAATGGTGGCAGTGGGTGGGGTGCCCCTATGCAACTGAAATTCCCTTAGTTTTTGCCATCTCACCTTGGAACTAGTCTCAACAAAATATTGAAGAAGAAGAATAGTAGTAACAACAACATGATGGGTGGGATCCCATCCTGGACATGGCCCGCATCTCTAGCACTAATGGCCAAGGGGAAAACCTTGACATTCCTCTACCTCTTCTTCCTCTTACCACCATATTCTTTGTTGCAACATACGTTTCTTAGGATTTTGTATATTTTGGTGCCTTTTACTTCTTGCACCTTTTTTAGTTTAAAATCACACTTTTACTACGTAGTATACATTTTGATGTCCCCTTAAGGTGATTTGGCCTTTTCTCGAGACCTTCTTATCTCGATTTGAATTGCATTATGTGGTTTGAATTCTTCCACATATTTTTTGTACAGTGGTAATGTACTATACATTTATTTTAATAAAATTTCAGTTTTCAATTAAAAATAATAATAATATCTTGGCCATATGGTAATTTTTGGGCCCATTTTTCCCGACCACTCAAGGTCGGGCACACTTAATCGCACTGGACTTGATACCATGAATAATTTTCTGTCACACCAAAAGCTCGAACTAGTGGTGGAGAGGGATCTTATTGTGTTAACTACTGCCATGTAAACATTTTTTGAGACTAACTTAATGGTAAAACTCGATTGATTCCATTTAAAAATAAATATTAATAATTTAATTAATTTTCTATGTGAAAAATAAAAATAAGAAGATTGATTGATATCCATCACCATATTTGAGATAGATATAGATAGATATATTTTAGATAGATATATTTTAGAGATATGTAGTAAGTGTCTAAGTTAATGGTGGTCCTTATTTCACAAACATATATGCCATGTGTGTATGATTCCCAAGATGAGGTCCACACAAGATCCTTCAGAATATTTGACTACTTGTTGCAGGAGACCTCAAATGGTAGAGAACACCAAGACAAATGATCCTCTCAAGAAAATGGTGAATGAAGCTCTCATGGAGCAAAAGGAGTAGATGTTACAACAATTCTCCATATCCTTCAACAACTACAAATGGGAAATCCTACATCCTCCTCTGTGATCCAACCCTTCAGTGCCCCGACACCCTTCAAGGTTCAAGTAAATTTTGATATTCCTATTTTTAGGGTAAAATAAATTTTGATGCAGTAGAAAATTAGTTGGACCAATTATCCTCCTATTTTTCTATCAATAAATTCATTGATAAAGAGAAGATAACATTTTCTCTCTTGAAATCATCACTTTTTTGTCAAAAATTGGTGGGGATGTACAAGAACGGACTCGATAGGGATGAACTAACCATTGTAGATGAGCCCACATGGAATGATTTTATGGATGCCATAAAGGAATAATAATACCCTATTGGATCCTATGATGATTTATACATATAGTGGCAACAACTTTGCTAAGGTAAGGACTAGCGAGTTCAAGATTATATCTTCGATAATTTTCATTCTCTATCTCTGCAAGATTGGGAATTCAAGACACAAAACAAAACAAGATCCTCAAATATCACAGTGGCCTATAATGGTACATATGAGAGGACATGGACCTATTTAAATTCCATACCCTCGGTGAGGTGTATAATTTTATGATCAAGATTGAAAAAAGCATGGAAAGAGAAATACAAATAACTTGCCTCTAAAGGGGAAAAATGATAAGGTAGGCCAAAACTGAGGCCAGGGTTAGAAACAAAAGGATTCACAAGGAAATAAAACACAAAAGGATCCTGGAAGATAGGGAAGTTATGTGACCTCCACAATACTAATCGTCATTCCAAGGAAGAATGTCGAGCCATCAAGTCCTTACTTGAGTCATCAAATTCAACACCCATTGCTCCACCGGTGACACACCCCGAGGCCAGAAATGAAGAAGATGAAATTATAGACACTGAAATGGATGTGATCATTGTCACCTCACAAGTCAAGAAGATGGATGAGAAGGAAAATCTATTTCATTCCAATATTTGGGTAAAAGGTAAGGCTCTATATTTTATTCTTGATAGTGGAAGTCAAAAGAATTTAATTCTGTTGATGTTGTGAAAATTCTTAACCTTCTTGTAAAGCCACATCCACATCCATATAGTATCATGTGGTTGAACTCAGGAAGATATCTCCATGTCACACAACAATTTCTCCTCCCATATGCAATCAAACCATTCTATGATGAAGTCTTATGTGATGTTGTTCCATTAGATGTTTATGATTTGCTCCTGAGCCAATCATTCATGTGGGATAGACATGGAATGTATGATTCACAACATCAAAGGGTCATTATTACCATTGCAAGTTGGTGTTATTGGATACTTGAGGTCATTCCCTCCAAATTTTTTTTCCTCATCAGTGCCAAGAAATGTATAAAGATGTTGGAGAAAACAAAGTAGTTTGTCATCCTGATGATCAAGCTAAATACTACCAAGAAAGTTGTAGTGGACACCTTGAACACGTATTCTATGCAACAAAAGAAGTAGATGGACCAAATCATAGTTGAGTATGATGATCTATTCCAGTCACCCACAAGAGTGCCACTTCAGTGTGAGGTAAAACATGTTATTGATTTGTTCTCAAGCTCTCCTTTACCCAACAACCACACGTATCGCAGGCTAGACCTTGAAAATGATGAGATCAAAAGGTAACACCAAGAATTGATTCAAAAGGGACACATTAGGCCAAGATATTCACCCCATGGAAGTCCAATTTTCTTGGCACCAAAGAAAGATGGAACATGGATACTTTGCATTGACAATCGGGCCTTGAACAAAAATCTCAATAATTACTACCCTCTTCTGAGGATTGATGATTTTCTAGACCAACTCCATAGTGTAAATTTCTTCACCAAAATTGATCTCAAGTATGGATATGGATATCACCATATTTCCATCAATCCCACCGATGTCTGGAATATTACGTTTAAGTCTCAAGAAGGTTTATTCCAATGGTTGGTCATGTCCTTTGGACTAACTAATGCTCCTACGAATCTACACCAATTCCTTTGTAGTGTTCTACTTATATGATACACTCGTCTATAGTCAGGCATCGGATGAACATCTATAACATGTTTGAGAAGTACATCAAATGTTCAAACCCTTTGAAAGCACAAGTTGTATGCAAATACAAACAAATGCACATTTGGGATTAGGAAGGTTTAGTACCTAGGGTATGTTGTGATGAAGGAGTCCATGTTGACCCAGAGAAGATCCAGATTATTAAGGAATGGCCTACTCCAAAGACTCTTATAGAACTTCGTATTTTCTTAGGTCTTTCTAATTTCTATCCTCAATTTGTCTTAGGGTTTAACATATTTACTTCCTAAACCAAGTGACTAAAGGAGGAAACAAGATTAGATTCCAATGGGGGGATCCGCAATAGAGAGCATTGAAGGTTTGAAAGAAATGTTATGCTCGACTCTTATTCTCTCCTTACCTAGCATGTATCAACCTTTGAATTGATGATAAATGCATCTAAGTATGCCATGTGAGTAGTTATGATGCAACATGCCCAATTCTATGTTGCATATCATGTAGTGAAACATTCAATGACACATTCAGGAAGTACCCCACATATGATAAGGAGATTTATGCCATTATCCAAGCCTGCAAGTAATGGAAACACTACATTCGGGAAAGGAGACAATCATCCACATAGACCACATGCCATTGAAGTTCCTTCAGACATAGAGTAAACTAAGGAATGAAAGACACCAGAAGTGGGCCATGTACATGTAACAATTCCACCTAATAATAAAACATAAGAAGGGAATTTCTAATTTAGTAGTAGATTATCTGAGTTGCCTTGCAATTGCAACCCTCACAACTATCCTTGACCTTTGCGGACATGAGACTTCCTATTGGTGTACTTTGTATGAGATGGATCCTAAATTTTGATACATATCAAGCCCTCGAGGAGGAAAGCATGTCCCTAATTTCTACCTACAGGATAACCTTCTCTGCCACATGGGACACATTTGTGTTCTAACTGGTGAACAACAAAAGATGATATGGGAGGCACACTTTAACAGGACAACTGGACACTTTGGCGTGGACAAAACATTGGCAATACTTCAAAATCACTTTTATTGGCCCAACCTAAGGAATGATGTGGTTAAGTACATCAAATCTTGTACCCCTTGTGTGATTTCCAAACCAACTAATAAGAGGCAAGGAATGTATATACCATTTCCTTTTAACCAACCAAGCCTTTGGCCTCCATCTCAACAAAATTCCTCTCAGGTTTTCCAACTTCAAAACATGGAAATGATTGTGTTTTTGTTGTAGTTGATCAATTTTCTAAAATGGATATAATGATTGCTTGTAAGAAAAATATTTATGTTGAAGAAACTACTAAACTCTATTTTAGTCATGTATAGATCACCTTTGGGCTTCCCAAGTCTATCGTTTCGGATAGGGAAAATATGTTCTTGAGCATCTTATGGTCCACCCAATGGTGAATGATGGACACTAAGTTGATGAAGTCCACATCCTTCCACCCGTAGATTGATAGAACAAACATAGGTGGTAAACCACCGATTTTCCACATGCTTCATATATATCACTCCAAACACCCACTTACATGGGATGAGGCCCTCCCTACATACAACATGGATACAATTAGACCCTGCACAACTCCACCAAGCACATTCCATTTCAATTTTGTTATGGATTCCAGCCTATGACACCCATTGATGTATGCATTCCGGTGCATACGATGGAATACACGTCTCATGGAAAAATTGAAGTAGAAAGGAAACAAGGTTTACTGAACAAATTTAGTACACTTAACAACAGTTCCATGATATTTTATAGAATAATAATGAAAAGTATAAACAATTCCATGATCAACACAAGGTTCCACATCATTTCAAGGTTGGTTATAAATTTTGGTTGTGGATTCAAAAGGAAAGGCGTTGTAGGTCCACACAAGAAAATTTGACTTCTATGGTATGGTCCTTACACTATCACCAAGAAAGTAAATGAAAATTCTTTTGAGATTAGAAGGAATGACATACAAAATAGATGATTCATTTATCTTGTGAATGGGAATAATAATGAAGAGCTTCCTAGTTACACATTAGTGAAAAATAGACTTGAATATGAAAAGCCTCGCGTATGATTTTAAAAATATGGAATTATGTTAAACCCTAATTGCAAAGTAACACATGTAAAACTATGATAAAGAACTACTATAGACAGGAGAACATAAGTAATAAGTTAGATAAATATGAAACCCTAAGTGCAAGATAGGGAAATATTGACTTAGTTGATTTATGTCTGATGTCGGGAATGCGCATACTGGAAAAAATGATAAACATGAAGGGTAAATTGTCACAACTATGCACAATAAATTTTAGAACTAACTGATGTGCCTGGACTCTAGCGCCTAGAGTAGGAAATGGGCACCTAAGCATTGGTGACCTCTACTGGACTCCTGTGATTGCGTAGATGCTCAAAAACTTATCTTTCTGATATCGCAAGGTTTTTGTTGATAGTCGTTGGCTGCCTGTATGTCGTTGGATGATCACTGAATTCTCCTGTAACCTATAAGATAATATGATCTACAAAACCCTCAAACTACATCAAATCCCAAAACAAAAGATGCAATATAGGGAGTCGGGATGACTATGAAAGTCACCTGACTGAGTGTTGCATTACATCTCAAAATCCATGTAGTTCTTGTGTGTGTGTGTGTAATAATTGTGCCCTAGGATGCTCTTGTGCAAGTTGCACTTGATAGTAGGTTGTAGTGAAATGTAGCAATCTAGTAAAATGTGTGGATGGAATAATGAAATTCCCTTCCTATGAAGTATATGCATAAAATGCAATCCTTTGTCCCTTGAATGAAATCTAGATAGATTCCTTTGATGCTCTGATAATGCCTTTGGATGTGCAACCTTAGGTGATGATAATATATGCTTAGAGCTTGGTCCTTTATTATGGTCACATAGTTTTGTAGTTATATGATTCCCTTGGTTGAATTTTGTAATTGAAAAATGGAAGGCTGACCCATAAGAAAATAATATGCCCAAAAGATAAAATAAGCCCAAAAAGAGTGAGTAAGAAGAAAGAGGTCGAGGGTGCCCAGAAGGACGAGGGCACTTGGGCATTAGCATCTTGTTTAGGTGTTGGTGTCTAAAGTCATAAGATAAAACAATAAAGTTCAGATTGGGTTGTAGGGTGTGTAAGGCCAAAGAGAAAGCAAGAAAGACATAAAAGAGGCCCAAGATAGTAGTCAATTACTAGTTTTCTCGCTTAGGAATCATATAAGTGCAAGTATGTTGTTAGGATCTAGAAATATACCCAAGTGTGTGATTTTGTGTCTACAATGTACAAAATGATAGTTGCAAGAGAATATAATGATGATTAGACTCCATTAACCATGACAATATATTCGAGACCCAACCTTCCATCCTTGTACGAATACGCACCTTTTGCATCCAAGTAATCTCCACAAGCTAAACACCTTTGGAAGTTCCCAAAGCTAGTGTAAGCCTTTAATGAATTTCATTCCCTAAGCCACTCGTTCAGAAGATCCTCCAAGTCGAAATCAAGCTCAAATCCAGCAAATGTGTCCTTCTATTATAGGGAAAGTGCCTCAAAAATAAGAAGAGAGTGATGAGAGAACAATGCTTTTCTTATTTCGATGTAGAGCATGGTACGCCCCTTTGTGGTCATAGCACACTAAGACAATCATTATATGTGGATATTCTTGAGCATGAAATTCACTTGAAATCCATTAAAATGTACACATTCTCATTAGGAGTACAAGTTACATGGAGATCAACAACATATTTATAGTATGTAGTTAGAGATCTATGATGCTCCATTTGTTAGACATCAACCCATCCCATTCCACTGAAACCATTATATATTATCCATTCTTCAATTCAAAATAATTGCTCGATGTGGATGGTGAGGATGGAGTTGTGCATTCAACATGTTTCCAAACATGATCCAAACCATGCACTCTTTGATTGTTGTTAGACAGAATAACCCCAAATCTAATAGGGCCAATGCCTTCGGCATAAATATGAAAATAGTCAAGCTAGTTTCATAACTTCTACGAAACTAGTTATTTTGTTTATGGGATCTTTGAACCTATACTTGGGTTTCTTGAGTGTTATTCCCTTTTTTCTTGTATTTTTCCTCATTATGCGCCATCTTCTACATTAACATGATCCTAATTTTAATTTATGAATTTGTTAACTATATAGTTATATTAGCGCTTTTAGGAACATAGATACTAAATGCAAGACTTATTTTGTAGTTGTAAAAGTAGATAATCTATTTTATTTTCAAAAGCATACCTTGTTAGAAATATTTTCTTAGTGTTCACATGTTAATGTGTTATTGTATGTGGTGTGTGACTTGTAATCCATTAAAACCATTTAATAAAAAAATTGCAAAAAAATTAATAAAATTATAAATCAATATAGTAACAAACAAATTTAATATAAACATATTACTAAATTAATCTATTAATATTTTCAAGTAATTATATTGTAAATACAAATACTAAACTAAATAATTTTTTAAATTAATACATTTATTTTATATTATAAAATATAGTTTAAAATAGAAAATATTAAATTATTAAGAATTAATAATAAATCTTAATTTGAAATGAAATTGTTTATCTTTCCTATAATTACATAGCATGGAAGGAAACTTTCTCTATGCCAAAGTTTTTACTTTAATAACAAAATATGTATCAATAAATATTGATAAATACAAATTCTTATTTAATGCGTCTGCAATGGAGTTGCTTCCAAATTCCAATGTGTAAATGTTTTTTTAATTTTATATATGTAAATATGTCAAGTACTTAAAATTATCATCAATAATACTTAGGAATATGCAATCATGCTTCTCTACGTACACATGTTGCAAGTTTCTCTCTCCTACCCCATGTCATGTCAATGTGCCCAATATTAAAAGGACCAAAAAGACCTCACAGAGTAACTGACAGTAATGGAAGGTATTCGTTTGCACAGTTTGACCATATGGTAGGACCCACTCTACCACATCAGCGAAAACAAAAATGTGTTGGCTAGCTAAGGCACTCCTATTAACATCATTGTAAGTAAAAGTGATAAATAATAACAATTTCAAGAATATAAAATCACTGCATGCCCATATAATGATCTTCTTTGACCTTTTTTGTTTCTGTTTTGTGTAATATTTCACTTTTATTCATCTTTTATATGTACGTATATGAGATTATGAATACAATGTTTGTTTGGGATCACCGTGCTTTATTGAGTTAATGGAGGTTGTCCTTTTCTTTCTTGTGACAATAATTTTGGGAAAGGTTGTGATACTTCTTACTGAGTATTCTTGGAAATCTCCCTTCATATGAAGTATTTTTGTGGACTGCCCTATCATCAGTCAAGATTGTTTGCAATAGAAGTCCATTATTGAGGACAATACTTTTGATCTATGCACATTTTGGGCTATAAACCTAAGACATTCTATTGATAAAAAATTATGAAACTAGATCAAAGAAAATAAATATATTGTGAGAATTTAATTTCCACCTCAGGGGAGTTACAAGAGCAATATGAGAGTGTTACTTTTCCATAAATTTACAATAGGTGTACCATATAATTAGAAGTTTGGTTTTTTAAGATTTTTCAAAGACAACGGGTTATAAAATAAATAACATGAAATTATTTGGATTTTTCAAGCTTCTTAATATAATTTATTATCAACCAATATTGAACATCATACCAAGCATAGTTCCATACAAGATGTCTAGATCCAATATGTTAGATTCTTTTGCAGTATGTCTAGATCCAATTTGTTAGATTTTTTTGCATGCATATATCAAACGTATCTTTTGGGACTACATGTTTTGAGTATCCTGAGGGTGATATAATAAGAATAATAGGTTGTTAATATTTCAATGCTATTGCAATTCTTAATTTTGGATAGGAATAGAGCTTATTTGTTTTTTCTGAACATTTCACAAAGTTTAAGAGTTAACAATTTTTTCAAATAACTGCAATGTAAAATTAAATATGTACTCATTCATGAACTTCAAAATGATGGGTTTTTGAAGTTCCATATGCTTTCTTTGTATGGAAGCATCCAAATCAATCCTCAAGTGAAACAACCACATGCTATTTTATCTGCTTAGAGCCAATTTTCACCACATCAATTAGAAGAGAAATTATTTCGATTCTTCCAAATTTAATAGGAAATTATTTCATCTTCTTCATTCAGGGAGCTGGTCATTTGGACTCCATATATAAAAATATTTATTGGTAGGATGAAGAAGAGGAACAATCACGTGATTTTATCTGAAAATTTGAATATAATTAATTATCATGGGATATCAAATACATAATTTATTAGAAGACAACAAAGTTGTTGATCCTAATCACTGGAAAGGAATTTGTAATACATAAATCCTAGCACTTGAATGTATAATTTATGCTTTTATATATTTATAACATTTGGTTAGTTTGTAAATGTCTATAGGATTGGACTAGGATTACAGAAAATTCATTGGATTGTAAACAAATTCTACAATGAAAAGGTTTATCAAGCTCAGTTAGTCTACTCTTTTTAATTTTGATTATGCTTTGACATATGTTGGAAAAGGTTTTGGATTTTGATCTTACACATGCGAACTATATTTTCAAATGCCTTTTCAACAATCTTAGTTGTGCATATCATGCAATCATTGTGGTCTATGAGATCACATTTCTTTGAGGCATTTTTTCAAATATTTCACATGTAATAATCATTAATGCAATATATGAGACCACATTTATTTGAGAAATTTTCTCATTCATGTGTAGTGACCCTCTCAAAGGATATTTATATTTGGTTTCCTTCCTAGTATTGTAAGTATTTTTTGGACAATTCAAGTCATGTTTGTGGACCCAGTGGTGGACTTACGGGCTTACCATTGATTATACCAGCGTTAGATACTTTTTCACACTTTTCTTATATTTATTCTCTGGAACAACATCTTGGACGGTTGGCAAAACAACAAGTACGTTAATTCAAGAAAGTTGTTTTTGTAAATTATCTAAAAATACTTGGACATGTGTAAAATGTATATGGCTTCAAAGAAATCATGAATTCAATTTTTATTTAATAAATCCCTTCAAAATAAATTAAAAAAAAAAGAAATAAAAATTTCAGCCTTTTGTTGCAGTAATAGAAGGGGGTCCTGTAATTAGTTTCTATACGATTTGAGAGGCTTCTTGTTAGGAGGAAAAGATCATGTTCATGTTCAAATTGAGTTTTCTCTAGATTAAATGAATAGTCTATGTACAAATCAAGCATCAAAGAGCACATGTCTAGTATAGACCTCTCTTGGGAAGAATGAATCTTTGATGTTCGAAATAATATGTTTGACAATATAAGATTGATTTTGAAAAACATAGGTTGCATTCATATTAGAATTTATTTCTACGCGATTCATTTTTGCAATAATTGGTGTCTTTACACTGTAGCAAAGATATGTTAAGTCTTTAGTTGCTTGTATGAATAAATGGCAAGTAAAGTGGGCACCTTGTTGGAGACATAGTTAGTCTTTTGGTTACATAACCCATATCCACAAGTATGAAGTTACATATTCTATATGGAAATGATTATTTATGTTTGTAGATAGATATAATTACAATTCACTTTTCCAGGCAGACTTCCACCCCGCACCATAATAGGAGCTTTGAAACAATTCCACCGAATGCAACAAACATGTGTCTAATCTTATTGGTTTTCCTAACCACATAGCTTCTCTCTTTTTGATAGCTTCAATGAAGCCTTGCACTCTTATTCCACCAAGTTTGATTCATTGCCGATGGAATAAGAGTGGTAATCTATGATAAAGGTATGTATAATAAATATAAATATCTATTTTGGTGGTAATCTATGTAAGCCATTGTTATAGAGAAAGGAAGCTACCGGTTTTCATTGAGCGAGATAAGATGGCTCTTTTTTATTAGCATTGTTCTTTTCAAAAGAATGTGAAGGGTAACTCTAACTATTTGGGGGCGAATGTAAATAATAGAATGTAATAAACTTTAATACGATAAATTATGTAGGTCAGATTTAGGAAGAATACCTTTGATTAATATCCTATTTTGTCGAATCATGGGAGAAGAAAAAGAGAGGGAGAGTAGAGACAACCGTAAGGGAGTGGTGGAAGTGGAGAGACCAGAGATCATAACTCATGCATTTTCCTTAGCTTCCACATTGCGCTCGAGATTTCAAGATGCTTATTATTGCATCCATAGAATTTGGCTTTCTGCACGATCAGGGCTTTGTTGTTGTGTAAGATGAAGAGATTCAACAACATCGTCACAATGTTCTCTTGAAATTTTATGTCCTCTGATGAGAGAAGGGGTTCCAAAAAGGGAATTGCCCCGGCCTCGAAGATGTAGAAACACTTGTCCATCCCACACTTTACAAGGAGACGTAGCTCGTACGCGACCTGTTTTTTCACTTAAGGCATGTCTCTGCAAATGTTTTCGACCAGAAAATCCACGACCAACTTTTTGGCTTCCAACAACACCCTCGTGCTTCTCCAACCTCTCCAACGAATCCCCGTGATCCTTGCACCATTGTTGTATCAAATTCTGCAATGTCTAGTTCAGAATGAGATTGGTATGTAACAAATCCTTCTGCTCTTTGCGAGTGCCCCTCGTCAATTCAACGGGTTATGAAAAATGGTCATACATGCGAACCTAGCCATTAGAGCTCCACACATAGAGGGGCCAATAGACCTTGTACATTTCCAACCTGGCGATTGGAGCTCCACTTACAACTTTCCCTGCCACAAATCTACCCAATGTTGATGTGTGGTTTACCTCCCTTCTAGCTAATGATAATACAGTATGAGTCTCGTGACCGTCCCAGTCATGTGGTGAGTGGTAGTCTGATGTGGCGGTCACATTCAACGAACCATAATAGGTTATGTATCCCTTTCGCAATCAATGGCTTCAAACAAGCCGTGCTTCGATGTCCTTTGCTGCCCTTACCACTTTTGACTTCACTAACGTTGTCAGTTGTGGAAGGGGTCTTTCCCATTATATACATGCCCTTCGACATAAATATTGAGGAAAAAAATTAATTAATTTTTATTTCCCCTAGAAACCTTCTTATCAACATTATTAAAAATTGATAGCCTCCTTGATAAAATATTTCATGACTTAAATATAAAATTCACGAATCGTCCAAATTGTTAGTACGACCAAAAATTTCTTGTGGGGTTTGAACTATGGATACCCTGGTTTGCAATGTATTTAATTAGCAAAACATGTAATTCCAACTATAAGGATAAGTATTACCGAATCCGATTTCGAAAATTGATTTGCACAAATACCAAACTAGATTTTTTAAAATAACTGGGTAGGCTACTGTAAAACCGCGTGCTGATAAAGAGTGAGTTGACGGCAGTGTAAATAGTGTGAGTGTAAAACCGCGTGCTGAGAATCATTTGTAGAACTAGGAGTGAGTTTTTTAAATAAGTGGCTAGGCTAACTTACTGTGAAAAAAAAACAGCCTTTTTTTTTATAGATCATCATCACAGGCTACTGTGAAACTGCGTGCTGATAAAGAGTGAGTACGTCATTGCCAAATGTAGGATTTGATTTTATGGTGCAGATTTGCCCATTAGGTTCAAGATTACTTATCAATAACGCATTTAACATCGTTGGAAGTACTGCACAATAGAGATCCATTACGTATGGATTTGATTGCGTGTAACGGTGTTAGTACCTACTGGCAAGAAATTAATAGTGTAAATAGTGGGAAACCGCGTGCTGATAAGCTGTGGGCGGAGAATCATTTGTGGGACTACTTAGAAGTGAGTTGACGGTAGTCTAAGTACGAGTACGATTTGATTTGATTTTATCGTGTAGATTTGCCAGTTGCCACTGCCGATGGAAATTGGGATATAAGTAACGCATTCAACATCGTTGTAAGTACTGCACAATAACTTTTCCGAACAGTCAAATCTCAAAACGCGGTGTATGCACAGTATGTGATGTGATTTGACTTCTGAGTTGCAATGCTATACTGGATATAAATGTAAAATGTGGGTATTGTGATGTTTTCACTAATACCTATGTAGTTTAGATTTGTGTTACGGTATATATTTTCTTTGGAATGTTTAATTGGAGGAAAACCATATTTTGAAGTGATTTACAAAAATAAATTTGAGTTACACTATGACTATGGTGGACACCAATACTTGAATATGGGTAAAAATGTTTGAACATTGAATTTCTTAATATATACCTATGCCTCATTCAAGGCCATATGTACATATTCACTCAAAAAATAGTTCCTCATGTCTCTAATGTGTCATTTTAGGAACAAGTGTAAAAAATTTAGTGCATGTTAATTGACTAATTGGATCCTAATTTTGTTGTGGTTATACTTTTGCATAAAAGAAGGTTTCCCTTTCTCCATTACATTATCTTAGAAGGGGTTTCACCGACATGGAAGATAGAGTTGTTGCTCAAATATAATTCTCAAATGTATTTCCAAAGGTAATATAATGCACATGAACTATATGACAAAATCCCTCGAAACAAATGTTTTCAAAAACTCTTTGAACTAATAAATCACTCTAGAACATGCCTTGATTGTGTAAGCTTCATTTTTTTAAAATTACCATGCATGTGCATTGTTTGACAAAATGCTTAGAGCGATTGTTTTGAAGTCCATTTGTGTCTCGCTTTGTAATCCGCATCCTTTTCTCTGAAATATCACAAGCTAGACTAAGAGAACATGTGTTTCCACATGAAGCATTAATACTATTTCACTGAATGCAACCAACAATGTCCAATATGATCGCTTCACCTTTGCTAGCATACCCCCATCTTGTGCATAAATAGGATCTTTGAAACATGGAAATAACACCAACCAAATCCTTATGGAGACCTAAAATTTGTTGTTTTAGTTACAAGTGCCATGGTAGATATGTATGCAAAATGTGGAAGCACATAAATGCCTCTTATAACATCATGCCTAGAATTGATCATTATGTCTCGTATGGTTGACATTCTTTGCCATGTAGGCTACTTGAGGAAACTCTAGACTTTATCATCAACATGCCAATAAAACCGATGGTGGTTATGTGGATCTTTTTGCTTGGTGCCTTTAAATCACATAAGATTATGGAGCCATGATTAGTTATAACTACTTTTCTTTCTTAGTTGAATCTTCAAAATGCTGCAATTTATGTTTATCTATCAAACATCTATGCAAGAGTGTGCTAGTGGGGCGAGATCCAAATGATAATGAGATTAATGAAGGATACATGAATTAAAATGGTGCATGGATGTTATTTGATTAAACCAATACAAATATTGGATTTATCGAGAACCTTCATGTATGTGTTGATTTCTAAATCACAACAAAGTTTATCTCCAAGATTGTTACAAGACAAATTTATGTGAGAGATGAGAATAAGCTCCACCTTTTTAAAAAAACATAATGTTTTTATAGAGTTTATTGGTAATGTCATGTGAAGCAACATGTAGACATAGTTTGGCATTAAAACAAGGTGCACCATGTTAGATGTGTAGTGCTAAATAATGGATCTCACATCAACAAACATTTTTAAAGTAACTTTCCATTTACATGCCTTGAAGTTGTTTCACCACATGCAACCAACCATAGGATATGCACACAATGAGTTTTGAAAAGGCCTTTAGAGGTTTGTGGAATCAGTAATATTTGCCAAAAAGGATAACATGTTGCTATGTTTTATTATCAATCATATTCACATTGCACTCCCAACATTTTCCACTCTTCAATTCAATTCTTGAGAAAAATGTAGTCTATTAATGTGATAAACACATATGGTAGGTGGTAAGAAGTGTTGATGGAAGTACGGGGAAATTGTGGTATTTTCCATTGCCATCAAAAATGAAATTTGATTCCTAAGTATATTATGAAGTCAATAGTACAAAATGTAAAGGGGTATGACAAATATGTGGAAAGTTATATTCATCTATGAAGTACATGTATCTAAAATAAATATATATGTAAATCCATAGAGAAATACAAGGAAGTGTTTTTTGAATGTTATAATTGCAGATGCTTTGTTTAATATGTGTGTTAAATGTTGAAACATGCAAAGGGTATGTGAACTGTTTGACAAAATGCCTCAAAGATATGTCATCTCATGGAATACAATGATTGCAATATATTCACAAAATGGGATTATTGAATATGCCTTGGGAACATTTAAATGTAAACGAGGAAGTAGATAAATGACAAGAGTTTGACCAAATGACAAAACATGGTATTTTTTAGCAAATATCATAATTGTGTCTTACAAATATGTGGTTAGTAGCAAAATGAGAGCTTTGCAACTACGTATGGACATCCATCAAGGCATGATAAAAAAATTACAACTCCAACAAACTAAACATTATTATCCTCTCTTTGTAGTTTGCAACTCATGTGCAATTGCTAGTTATTCAATTCATAGACTAGAGTTTACATTTATAAATTCAACGAGCTCTTAAATATTAATATTTAAATCTTATTCATCTAGCTTACCTACTTTCACTCTAATAAGCTGTCAACTATAAGTAAATGTCATAACTTATACTCTTTTACATACGTGACTTGTTCTCACAAATACATTAATCACTCAATAATATTAATGAAGCAAAAATTTCTAATAGATTTCAAATCAAGATCAATTCTAGGCATTGTATGTAATCATGTGATGAGTGGTTGATGTAACAAGAGTCGCAAGGCGGCTAGTTCTTGCCATAAATGTTGCAAGTAGTTTGAAATAAATTTTATTGATTGGCTAAACGATATATTTCTTAACAGTTGAAGGAAAAAGGTGGAATGGACCAAGTGGAAGTTTTAAAATGGTGTTGTAGGTTTCAAGGCAATTTACCTATTTTAAGCTTTTAATTACTACAAATCAGACACCGTAGGCTTCCCCAATAATCTTTCTAAATATTGGAATATTATATCTTGTAGACGGTACACTAATCACTTAAACACTTAAATAGGTGGCATAACAATTTAGCATGTTTATGCAATAAGCATTAATGGATAATGGTTTGCTTAACTAACACAAGATAAAATCATGATGTGAAGTATTTTGAAGACTTTAGAAAGGGAAACAATTGTTAGCCATGACAATAGATAAATAGTAATTTTTAAAGGAGGATAGATACTTGTCCAAAAATAATAATGAAAAAGCACCATGCATAAGTGGATATATTATGTAGACACTAAATCACGCACTTTGGGTATGTTTATAGTCCTGATCACATACCACTTTTCATATGATTCCTAAGCAAGAAAAGTACTTATAGTGTTGTAGGTTTCAAGGAAATGTACCTATTTTAAGCTTTTAATTACTACAAATCAAACATTGTAGGCTTCCCTAATGATCTTTCTAAAAATTGGAATCATATATCTTGTAGATGGTATAGTATACTAATCACTTGAACACTTAAATAGGTGGCATAACAATTTAGCATGTCTATTCAATAAGCATAAATGAATAATTATTTGCTTAACTAACATGAGCTAAAATCATGATGTGAAGTATTTCGTGTAACACACTCACTCTAAGATCGAAGTTCAATCGCCAAGTATGACATTGTCAAATGTAGGATTTGATCTCATCGTGTAGATTTGCTAAGTGTGTGACAGTTGCCACTACCACTATCGATGGAAATTGGGAGCTTTCATTACAAGATTACCAATCATACAAGTTGCAAGTATAATGAATTAAACATCGTTGTAAGTACTACTGAGATAGATATCGATCCATAAAGAATATACGTATGGATTTGAATGCGGGTAAGTACTTACAAGAAATTAAGAGTTTTTCCAAAGAGTCTAATCTCAAAACACGTTGTACGCACAATATGTGAGGTGATTTGACACTAAGTTTTCAATTCATTATATTTTAATTTGTCGGATCCTCCGATCTTTGGATTTTGATGTTCAATGTTACATGTCACAAAAAATTGTTTGGTGGTCTAGAAAATTATATGAATGTCATGTGATGTTTAAAATTTAATATGCACGTTAAATTTGTGTTTACGACATTCTCGAGGGGCCCTCCTTCCTACCGGGACGTCCTCTATCGAGTTGAGATTCAGTAGAGGTTTTTCCAATAACTAACAAAATACATAAATTGAGTTAAATTTTATTTGTATGTTGGTGTTCTTTGTAATATTCTCTTATAGTTATGTGACTTTTATTTAATTATGGATAATAGATTGGACTAATCAATTTCATAGTTTTTCACATATTCATTTTTTCCCCAAAAAATTAATGTTGAATTAATCAATGTGAAGATCCATAAACATAATTAAAGTTTATGATAATATTAATACAAAATTTAAAAACAAATTTAAAGAAAATGATAGAAATTACTCACTTAGTGCAAACTTGCAATTATTTAGAAAATGAGTTCCATTTCCAACTTCCAGGCTTGTAAGTCCAATATTCTAATTTCACCTTTCTTGCAAAATCCCAAATGCAATACATCTAGTTTATTACCCAATATTTATTACGTCCATAAGTTTTTACACTACAATACTCATTTATCTCATAAAGATAATTGATTTGGTAGACCATTGAAGAAATCATGGCCGCTCAAGAAGTGTAATATATATATATATATATATATATATATATATATATATATTGTCTTGTCTCGCTTAACCATGGTCTAGTTGTTTCAGCCATTCCATGGAGATGTAGAATGGTCGTCCAGTCAGTCATTATTTTCAGTATTAGTGCATTTAATAAGGCACCGTTTGGTGGATGTTTTCCATTTTAGTGGTTCAAGTAACGATGAGAAGAGGTACTGTGCGCTTCCTTTTATCTTTAGAAAGTGCACCTGTAGAGAGATGGTTGCAGGTTTTCTAAGCTTGCACAAATGATCTCTCTCTTTCGTAGATACAATGGAAACACCTCAGGTCTGTGGGTATACCTATTTTGAGGTGAGTCTCCGGTATAAAGGCCGGTTCCTTGTTGGTGTATACTAAACTACTTTCTGGGAGTTTAGGGTAAAAGATGAATGTAAAATGATTAAAACTAAGGTGATACACCAAATTTGTATGAGGGCTTTGACTGAGTGTATGCACAACTGATCTGGGAAGGATTCTTGATGCATGAACCAATAGTTTTCTGCAGAGTATCTAAGGGCAAAACACTTGATTGTACTAAGGGAGAATCACAACAAGTACTAATAAGTTAACATGCACATTAAATTTAAGCAGAAAGGATTAAAACTTGCAGCAGGGTAAGGTGGTTGATAGGGAATTTGCATTCACAAGATTAATATAACATACACAAGACTACAAAGTAACTTGGAAAGGCAGAAAACACTTCACACTCAGAGGGCAAAACTGGCAAAATCTGCTTCAAGTACTCATATATCCAAAAGTCCTCTAGTTCCTCCTCTTGTGCTTTGCAAAGGCACACAATATATAGCAAAATAAATTTTCCCACCCTTCCTAAAAATAGACTAAGGCTGTACTCACCCATGCATCCTAATTTTATCCTTTATTTAATAATAAATAAAAGGATAAAATAATACAAACTAGTACAAGAGGCATTAATAGCCTTTGATTACATCTCAGTCAATTGAAGTTGACTGTTCTATTTTTAAGAAAGAGAAGGGTGAATAATTTACTAAAAATAAGGTTGCTTGCAAGGCAAGTCTCTCTCCATGGCATACAACTCTCTATCTTCTTCTCCATTTTGTCCTGTTGTGAAGGCATGCAAAAATAAACTTCCTGTATGTGAGAAAAATAATTACAAATATTTGCAATAATACTCATCCTTATATTAATCTGCTAGGATGTCGACACTAAAATTTTCTTCCATAAATTCTATTTCATTAATGTATGTATTAGGAATAGGATGTTGTTAAGTGTAATTAGTAGTAGCGTTTGATAGAAGATAAGGTGCTTGGACACACCGCCAATAATGTATGGTACAAAGTAATAGTCAAAAGTACAATAGGAATGTTGTGGTAAAAAGTAAATATTTGTCGTAAGTGGTCCAGTAATGTTAAAATGTCAAAGTTGGGGTAAGTAGAGAAGTAGGGTCTACATGATTAGGAATTAGAAATATTATATTAGTAATAAGGACAAGGAGTGAGGTCATAAATATTTTGTGTATTTTATTTGTAAAAAGTCTAAAAATGT
The DNA here is from genome assembly GCA_018340775.1 of Taxus wallichiana var. yunnanensis. Classification (NCBI taxonomy): domain Eukaryota; kingdom Viridiplantae; phylum Streptophyta; class Pinopsida; order Cupressales; family Taxaceae; genus Taxus; species Taxus wallichiana. The sequence continues at coordinate 145,985,903 of CM031241.1, forward strand.
GGAACCCATGTGAAATGATAAGGTTTATCTTATCTTAAAAGATAAGCTTACATGTACAGATAAGAGTTAAGGTATGGAATATGATTCGTCAGAGTGGATTTCTTATCTTATCTTAGAGATAAGATGGATAAGCCTGGAAGTTCTATAAATAAAGAGGCCACCCCCCTCATTTAGGATAGAAGGAAGTAGTGAGAAATATTGTATGAGTAAGTGTGTAAAGGAAGCCATCATTTTGAAGGTGTGTTAAAGAAGCCATTAAGAGGTGTAATTGTGAAGTTTCTCCCATAGTTATTGTTGGAAGGCAAGTGAAGTCAATAACACTTGAAGTACCTCATGGGTGAGATTGTAACAATTTCATGTTAATATTATAATTTACACTGATATTTCATATTTATCATCATTCCTTCTTATCATAGTCTATGGTATTCTTGTGTTATGTTTGTTGTGTTTCCAGATTACATCCACCAAACTAAAATATGTGCATTAGTAAATAATCATAGCATGAGGAGTTCCCGGTGAAGAATTATCATAGTGCTGCATCGGGTGTTGACAGACCACTCTTTTCTCTCGATCCGACACTCATTGTGTTTGTTAGTGATTACATGGATAACATTATGCAAGTTTACTTCAACCCTTGGTGTGGGGACCACCTTCACATTACTGGTTTGGCCACTTGTGGACTTTAGCATATATAAAAGGGCAACCATCTTGATTGATAAACATGCTATATATATCCACCACCTTTTACTTAATTATACATATGTATATATGTGTCGGTATTTGCATAGTTGGAAGCATGTAGCTTGGATTTCACTTTTAGGTGATCATTGTGACATGTACATTTGGATTCGACTTTGTATTATTTGGAAATGACTATGGTTTTGGAATTTTAACATCAAATGCAATGATATTGTTTTTGGACACGTGGGCTGGCCCCTTCCCACGATATTGACTCAACCCTAGCAAATTTGGTCGGTGGTAATCGACCCGAGTTGGGTTAGCTTGGATATTTGGAAAGGAACCTGGGCCTTTGATCTGTGTACTTCTGTTTCGACGCCGTTGATATTTTTACCTGCGGTTAGGGTTTCTGACTTGGATTTGAATGTGGTTGGTGGTGGCTAACTGTGGTTATTCGTTTTGATCTCTGTGTATGGATTTTGAGCTTTGATCTGTGTACTTGTTGAAGCTTGATCGTTGATGCTTGATCATTGGTTAGGGTTTGTTAACTCCACTCTCGAGTTGGTGTAGAAGTAAACTTTGAGCATGATGATCATTTTCATTTCATTTTTAGCTCGCGGGCGAAGCCTGGAAATTTTTTTACAGACCGCCATTGTTTTGATCTCGAGCTCGGATTCGATCTTCTGAACTTGGTTCATTCGTGCTTCTTTTGGTCTACTCAACAAGATTTAATGGCCGACATCTCTGTATTTGTGTATTTATGAGGTCTGGAAGTTGAAATGAGCTCGAGTACTGGCATATGATCTCTGTGAATTTGTTGTTGAGGTAGCTACCAAGGTTGTTCCATTTGAACTCTATAAATATAGCTTTGTTAAGCCTTATACACATATTTTCATCTTCTGTCCTGTAATATTTTCCTGAGCAATATTTGGTTGATCTCTTAGTTTGGCCTTTACTTCAAACTCGGTTTTGGTTGCTCATTTGGGTCTACATTTTTGCGTGCTTCGGAGTTCTGTGAAGACTCTGCATGTCTCGAATTTTCCCTGTAAGTGCCATTTTAGAATTCAAATACCATTTCATTTGAGCTATACTTCCGTATTTTCCTTCGTGGTGAGCCTTCGAGCTCGATTTGTTACCTAAAACTTGTCAATATCCATTTCTGAGCATGAAGTTTGTTTCTCTACTTAGAATGATGACTTCTATTGTTAAACTTGTAGATCTGCATATTCTAAGAAATGGGTATTTGAAAAGGAACTTGAATAACTGAAACACAATTTTTTTAGGAATTTCTATTTGCTTCTTTCTGCTGGTTGGCCGTCATTGTGAATGTTTTGAGCTTGGGTTTTCTTAATACATTGGATTTCTAAGATTTTTGAACCTGTAGTCTGAGGATTTCTACCATTCGGGCTTGATCTCTTCTGTACATGATTATTACCTCATCTGCGGACACTTTGATATTGGAGGCATAATGGTAGTCTGTCTCCTTCTAGCATCCCTGTGTAACTTCGAGATCTCAAGCTTGAAAACTCATTTTGTGACTCGTTGTCTGATTTACAACTTTTGAGGATTTGAGAAGTTTCATTTCAAACGGTGAGCTATTAATGTTTCTTTGACTTCTTGATACCTATTGATGGGTTTTTCTGATACACTCAAGATCTATACTTGCTGTCTGATTTCGTTGATCTAGTATATGCAAAATCCCTTGTATTTTACATTCTAGTATTGTTATTCCTCACCCTAGAGTTCTTCTTCTATCCATATTTGATTTCTTTGACTAGAACTTGCTCATTGCAAAAGAAACTATATATCTCTTCTTTTAGTTCATTTTTGAAATGCCTATTTGTAACCTGTAGTTGCACTTATACTCTTTGATACCTACAGTAATTTTTAGCAATTCTTGATCTGTTTTGATATCACTATTTGGCACAAGCCTTGATTCAGATACTTTACTCTATTACTTTCACTGCATTTCTTTAATTTCAGTTTGATATAGATGCTGGAAAAGTTGTAAATGTTGATTTTATAGGGTGAAGCCCTGCCAATTTTTTTCCAGAATTATCTCTCTTTAAAAACATTTTCAAACTAGACATGTTCCTTGCTTGCAAGTATCCCCTCTATTCTGAGAAGTTGAGCTCATGAAGACCTGTAGCTTAATCTTGGTCTTTGCTTGTATAGCTACTATATGATGATCTTTTATGCACATTGTATCTTCTATAGCTTACTTTAAACTATCATCATGAGATATATTTTTTCACCTGTAATGGCTTCTGCTTATGTTGTAGATGAGTACAACCTTGCTTGAATGGATATATTTCATTGATATTTGTAGTGATTCTATTCTCTCATATCTGCTTTATTCTGAAAACTATAACCTTAGAAAAATTGAAATTTGTGAGTTTATCTTGGAATTTCAATTTATTTCAGCTATTTAAGCTATAAAGAATTCTTTTATGCAATTATATACTACTTTTCCTTTCATTACAACTTTGATATGTATGCTGAAAAATCTGAAATGTTGATTTTACATGGTGAAGCCTTGTCAAATTTTTTTCCAGAATCTTCTCTCTCATCCTATTTCAACTGTAATCCTTTTGCTTTTAGCCTCAGCTTTTTGAAATCTGATTCTGTTTCTTCTTTACAAATTGAAAAGTATGCTTCTACCTTCCATTCTCTCTTCTGAGCTCTAACTTCTTCCATTTGCAAAATGTTTGCTAAAATTTGAGTTGCACTCTTCCTTCTTCTTAGCATGTACTTATGACTTATTTATTTCTTTCTTTGGTTGCAACTATATACTCGCACACACTTAGGGAAATAGTTAGGAAATATTTAGGCCTTTTGGCCTCTCTTATGTCCATGTTTTCTTCTTCTTTTCACTTTCTTCTTTCGAGTGATTAAAGCATGCATGCAGTTTTCCTTCAAGTAGAATACATCTCCGCTTAGAGAAGATTCATATGCATGAAGTAGGATAGTATAGGAATATGGTTTGATCCTTGAGCTCGTGATGATGATTGATTTACTTTTATTTTTAGGTACCATGACTTGAGGATGAAGGAGATGGCATGGAGATGCTCTCGCACAAAAAAAGAATATACAAGGCAATGATGGGTTCACCCTCATACTCTCTCCGCTTTCTCCTTCATGCATGTGTATCTTTCTTTTTTAGTAGTTGTACTTTACTTTCTAGTTACATCCCATGGCTTGTATGGGAAACATTTGACTCTCCTTGTGAATAAAACATTGAATTCTGTAAATGAGTTGTATATCTCTTTCTGCATTTCTACTTTATGTATGGATTGTATAATGAACTAAACAACTCAATAACATAATTGAATGTCTTAATCGTAAAGGAAAGAACATTGAGTAGAACTTGTAACATTCAAGTAACGAACTCTGATTTTTTGAGATCTGCACTTATGTATGTTGTTCCAAAACCTTACACTTCACCTATTCTACAATTGGACATTCTCATCAAGACAACATAATTGTCCTTTGGGGCTTGTGTTCTTTTGCTGAGGATAGTCATGAAATTGTAGACTATGTGATCTATTACGTTTTGTAACAAAGCACACATAGCTACAGATTTCATGTAGTCTTTTAAATAAATCAATAATAACGACATAATCTGATGTGATCTCCCCTAGCTTAGGTATGCTTCACCTATTCTATCCATCGTAACAAAGTTTTGAGTTGCTCATTTTTGCACAAGTGCAAAAATTTCAACACTTCCTCCATTGAAAAGTGGGTTGGTTCAACTATGACCAGTTGCAATGTGGAGGGCGGCGGTAGCATGTAGAAGATAACACCAATTTTTCACGAGTTTATGCATTTCTCTTCCAAATGGGTTTTATATGGGTAGAAGATCTGAAAACATGCATTTGTTAGCAGACTGTATTTCAAAGTAGATTGAAACTAGAGCATGTATTCCATATTTTTCTTTAATGGTTGTTGATGCCCATGTCTTTCACATATGGATGTCTTGCTCTGCTTAGTGTTCTATTAGATGTATTTCCGATATATTGTGAAATATTAATCAACTAATTAAATCTTGTTTTGTGAATTCTCGATTTACAAATGAGGCCACCCCTCCCTCCTAATAAAACATTTATAAATGAAACATAGTGCTCTAGGTAGCCGCAACAATAACAAGTGAATACACAATAGCCACATTCACTCTCTCAAGCAAGTTTTTTATTGTTGTCTCTTTACCTCTTTTACTTTTGAAGATTTACCCACTTTTACGAAAGTAAAATTTAAACTTTCTTGGTTGTGAAGGCATGTTTTGATGCCCTTAAACATTGCATCCATAGACCCACTGTAGAATCTCTTTAATCACTCGTACACAATTGGAATTCTAGTAATTTTGTTGAACCAACTTATTTTTATACCAATACCTATAGAATCTACTAAAGGCATACACCTAAAAATGAGGGGATCTGAGCAGCTAAACACAACACCTAGAAAGGTCATTTTCCTAATTTTAGCTTTCATGTTTTCCTTTCTACTTTGCTTTCAAATAATACATGTTTCATTTTACATACGTGTTTTCTTAAAGTCACTTGCAAGATTTGTGATGTCGAAAAAAATCCTACGTTACCGATTATACATATTTGTGGTTTAAAAAATCTTTGAGTTTTATCTCCAGAAATATCACGCTAACATGAGTCTTAGCTCTTTTTAAACATATAAATATATTATTAAGGGATATTTCATTTTTCAAATGATTATTGGTTGGTCATTTCAATAGTTCTCTTAGATTTTTGTACCTAAAAAGGGTGTCTTTTTTATCATGTTACTCAAAGTAAGATCTTCCTTGTCACTTTTAAAATTGTTTTGTCTATAATAGAATTTCTAAATAAACTTACAAGTCCCGGTATTTGGAGTTACTATATTATACTGCATGGTTAGTTCTATTTATCATGATAAACTTTTATATATATATATATATATATATATATATACATACATATATATATATATATATATATATATATATATATATATGTATGTATGTATGTATATATATATAGATAGATATATATCTATATCTATAAATTTGAAAGCTTTATGTATGTATGTATATTATTATATGTATATTAAAGGGAAAGCTTTACTATATTTTATTTTGAAGGGCTACTTGACCCTTCATAAGTGACAAAGTAAATAATACGTTTCCCTTTAATTGAAGAAATAAAATCTTAATTTTTTATTATTATTGGTAAATGGTTTTTTGGGAGGGACCATACCCAAAAAACAAGAAGGTTCAAAAACTAGATTTACAAAGAAATATTAGAACAAAAGCAGGAGCATCCATCCAATAGGAAGCATGAAAATAACAATCATGCTGCAACACAATAGCTTTGAAACCACATGAAACCATCAAAAATAGAAAACAAAAGAGAAATAGATATTTTCAAAGTTCCTTGTTCAGACCGTTGGTAGATTTTAGTTTATCATGTCCTTTCTTTCTCATGTCCACCACCGTCCACTCCTTGTTATCTTCTTTCATGAAGGCTAGAAGAACAACTTCAAGAGTCTTAATAGGGATGTGACCCTTAAGCAATGACGCAAAATCCATCGTAGATTCAACAATTACCCCTTGATTAGAGGAATCTTGTGATATCCCAGCAAAGTCAAGAGGATTAGAGAAAAAATGGATGGTTTTAAAGACTTTATTTTGCCTCCTCTAAAAATGTTGATTTTTCATTCGAGACCGCTAGGTCAGTCTGCAAAAATTTCTCTTCCCTAAGAATCACATATTCTTTGGGAATAATATGATTTTTCCTTCACGTAAGGACTTGAATTATATTTCCAATGGTATCTTGTTTTCCTCTTGAATCATCTCAGAGCTCCGGGAATCTTCTATTGAAGGTTAGGTGAATTTTTACACTACAAGCTCCTTGAGTCTTCAAGACACACTTTTTTTTGTTCGATCCCAAACCTATCAAAAATTACAAAAATTCCCTAAACTTATACCATTGCACTTTATTCTCTTTAAAAATAGCCTCATATGACTTTGGGCCTCTTGATGAGCTCTGGAGAATGAAAACCTAGTTTAGAAAGGCTAGGGAAGCCTCTCTAGGCTTAGCACAAATTTCCACTGTTGACGACATTTCAATGAATGAAATGGGTGACCTCATGACCATATTTAAAATACTTGGGAGATTTTTATCACAATATGAGTTCCCTCAGTGATGGGAAGGGTATGACATAGAAGGTCGGTTGACCCGGAGGTTAACTCGGGAGGGGCTTTGGTCAAATTTTTTGACACTGGGGGATAGTTGTCATGTTTCAACATTGAATTGTTTCCTTGAAAAATATCATGAAAACACTAGGCTAGGATTATTTTTGGTGCCCAAAAATCCTGGTGCTTTTAGGAAACATCTGTTCGAAATTGTCCCTTAAACACCCTCAAAGAAAAATAAGCTATAAATTTGAAGGGTTATTTATCGGTCTGTAGAACCTTGAAAGGTTTTGTCTATACCTAAACCTCCATGTTGAGACCCTCTACAAAATATTTTCCCCAGTTCAATTCAGTTTTCTTGTTGTCCCATTGTTTGCAATGGTGTCAAATACTTCATTTTGAGTCAATGTAAGGCTTCTCAATCCTATATTTTGCAAACAAAATCTTGTGGCACCAAACAGATTGTGCCCACACATTGGGGTGGGTTGGTAAACACCAAGAGAGTCTTCATTTTAGTTCCTAATGATCCTAGTGCTTCCTACCAACATCGTTTGGGCATATTCCCTTAAGATCCATGAGAGAAAAACATGTTATAAATTTGACGATTGATTTATCGGTCTCAATGGAACCTTGAAAGGTCTTGTTTAAACCTACACCTTCGTGTTGAGATCCTCTATGAAGGTCTGTCTCAATTTTCCCCAATTCAATTCGATTCTGCTATCCAATTTTTACAATGGTGCCAAATACTTTAGTTTGAGTCATTAAATATCAAATTTCAAGCATAATGTTCGTGTTTCTAAAATTGATAGCGTAAATGGTACTATGTACATTACGTTTCAATGGAATGTAGTCCCCATTTTATTTTTGAATGTAAGAAATGATGAATTCATCAATTTACCAGAATGTGCAAGTACATCTCTCAACCCTATCCGATTGATAATGTTTTGCTTAAAAGATTGTATAATTTTTTAAAGGCTAGATATGATCATTGTAGGTGTAAATAGGATCTACAAACTATTATCCAAATAAGCCCCCTGCTTATTTTGGCTAACTTTCCTTCATTCTTTCCTTCTTTGTGCCTCAGTTGAATTTTTTCACTTTTCAGGGACTCAAAGTTTCTGGGTATGGCTTCATCAGATAGATAATTTTCTCACCTTTCCAGAAAGGTAAAATTTTCCTCCTAACTCGTATTTTGCAAGTTATGGCTCGGTGAAGTTTTTGGGGGAAATTTTCCTTGGGGAGGCCCGCAACCAATAGGACGATGACACGTGTCATGGTAGAGCAGCGGGCGTCGGGGGAAGTTAGAGTTTTGACGCTTTGGTTGATTAGTGCAAAGGGAAGATTTTGGCCCGAAAGCCTGCAAGGAGATGAGAATGTGCCACGTGGCAGGCGAGAGGTCGGAGTGGTGGGATAACTTCGGGTTTTTGGTGAAGGGATCAAAGGCGTCAAAGGGGAAAATCCAAGTGAAAGCCCACCGAGCAATAAAATGCTGCCACGTGTCCTGTCGGAGGCGGGGGTCGGAGCGGTGGAGGGATCTTGGAATTTTCTCCAAAGTGGTCAATGACACAAAGGTAAAAAATGAAGCGAAAGCCCGCCGAGCAGCCAGGTGGTGACATGTGTCCCGGAGCGGCGGGGGCACGGAGTAATTTTAGAAAATTTTCCAAATTCAAAAAAGGGGTAAAATGATTGTTTGAGCCCGCAGAGCAACCAGAGTGTGCCATGTGCCAGCGGAGGTCGGGCCGGTGGAGCTTTTTGGGGATTTTTTCCCAAAATTGAAAAAAGGGGAAAAATTCAAATTTCAGCCCGCGAACCCATTTTTGCCCTAATTTTGCCAAATTTTCCCTAAATCCTCAGAGGGCCATATCTTTCAAACTAGAGCTAAGTTTTTTCGATTTTGGTGTCATTGGAAATCTATTGAAATTATCTACACAATAGTCTATTCAATTTTGATTTTTGGCAGAGTTTCGTGGGAGAAAAATGAAGAAATGCCTCTGGTATGGGAAAAAACACAGGAACGCTCCCAACCACCAAAATTAATGGAGTTTGACTTCTCTTCTTGCTCGCAAAGAAAAATACATGGGGATTTGAGTTTTTTTATCGAGCCCATCAATTTGTAATCAAATTTAATACTCCTGTCAGTGGTTGAATGTGGATTTTGGAAATCTTACAATCTCCCGCTCGATTTTCTTTGTTTTATATGCTATAGGGGTCATTTTTCAAAGGGTTGAATGTTTGTTCTTGCAGACTCCCCTCTTCCCCTTGGCATGTGAATTTGAGGAGTTTCAAACCTTCCATGGAACCTATGATACATTTTTTCCTTTCTGCAGTGTAATGCATTATATCAGATTTGGGAAATGGTAATGCATGTTTTGTGAATGATCCCCAATCCTCTCATGCATTTATTATTGTTTTATGGTCTTTCATTGCATTCTGGAAATATGTGCATGCTTGGTGTTACATTTCTATGATTTGTGTTTATTTGCAAGATAGAAGTTCATCACTCCTTTGGTGTATCACCATTTTTACTTAGTTTTATTTCCTTTTTTTGCATCCTTTATCTCTATCTCCTTGGAATTTAGAGTAGGATTTAGTATTAAACCTCTGCAAATTCATGCATACACCTAAACAGAGGAGTAAGAACCAGCTTCAACTGGAGAGTTTTCTCACCTTGCAAGGTCCCACACCTTGGAGAAAACTCAATGTTGTGCAATCACACTAAATGACCCAATTATAAACTGCATATCTGAAGGTCATTTAGGGGTGTTGTAGATTTACACTAACAGTTTTGGCACGCTTGGTGGGACCTTAGAGGTCTTCATCTTCATTACAAAAAGTTGATGTGCATTTTTTGTAAGTTTCTTGCTTGAAAAGAGCCCTGATTTGCACATCTGGTGACTCCAAAAGGATAGAATCAACTGGTTTCAACAAGTCTGAAGATTCATGAGAAGAATCCAAACAAGGTCAAGGGCTAGAGAAGAGGAATATTTGTGAAGGGCAGTCATTAGCTCCAAGTGATCCACAACCTTCCATCGCTCCACAAGGTGTTGGCAAGCAAAATGTAGTTCTAAATGTGCAAGGACAGCCCAAACCACCTCCTAGACCGACTCAAATGCCGGTTGTTGCAGCCCATGTACAAGAGAAGAATGTGCAAATTAAAGGACAACAAAGGGATGTTTCAACCCCATTTAGCATCATTGAACAAATGAAGAAGACAAATGTGAACATATCTATGTGGGAGTCACTATCCATCCCAAGCCAAAGGGATCTACTACAAGCTGCCATGAAGAATTGGTCAACCTCAAATCAACAAGCTCATATGCAAGAGAAAGTACTCACAAATGCTACTCAGCCCGAGGGAAAGCTTGGAGGACAACAAGGTAAAATTTTGAAGCCCCCTCCATTCTATGTTTCATTGATCATTGGGGATAAACTAGTACATATTTGTATGATTGATTCTGGGGCAAGTAGTTCTATGATGCCCAAGCAAATAGCTGATCAGTTGGGCCTCCAATATGAATTCATATCCAAGGGGGTGGTATAATTAGATGGGAAAACAAGTAGCCACAGTTGGGGTAATTAAGGATTTGAGCCTCACTTTACATGCATGCCCCAATGTCACTGTTTTGCAAGATGTGTCGGTGATAGATTTGCCACCACTTTTTGCCATATGTTTGTCAAGGGATTTCACAGCTAAAATTGGAGGCTACTTATCTACTGATTGGTCACACATGTTGTTTAGGACAAGGTATGGAGCCAAGGCCACAATCAGGTCTGAACCTATTGCAAAATTTCACATTGAGCCTCATACTCCAAGCCCAATCAATGCCAACTATTCAAAATTTGATCAAGAGGACTATCCAAGCACACATGAAGTTGATACCAAAGTTGGAAACATCCTAGATTTGACTCTTGATGAATGGGCAAGCAAGGTACATGCTTTTGATCCCTACAAGGAAATAGAGGAATCTAAACTAGGAGTCTATTACATGCATAAAGAAAATCAACCTATTCCTAGCATCACCAAGCCAGACCATAAAGATGACAATGAGGTATGGCAAGCTGTTCTTTGATGGATCAAGAAGTAGACAAGGTGCAGGAGGGGGAGCTATGTTTGTTTCACCTCAAGGCATTAAGTATTATTCAGCTTTTAGATTTCAGTTTCCATGTTCTAACAACATCGCTGAATATGAAGCTTTGATACATGGATTGCATTGGTCAAGAAAGAGAGGTATCTAAAATTACAAGTCTTTGGTGATAGTGAGCTGATTGTTAATCAAGTTAAAGGACAACATGCTACCAAGAATGACCTGCTCAAGAGTTATAAGAATAGTGTGTGGGACCTCATTGAGGATTTTGAGGGCTTTGGCATCAACTCCGTCCCTAGGAAAGAAAACCAAGCTGCTGATAGGCTTGCAGTAGTTGGAGCAACTTTTGATGTTGTGGAGAGTATCAAAAGAGATAAAATATAGCCAAACATCCATGTGATTGTGAGGCCATCAGTGCCAGACAATGATGCAAGTTGGCAAGTGTTTGAGAGTGACTAACAAATTATCAATTTCTTGAAAGAAGAGGCTGAGTTCTCAGCCAAAAATAAGGAAAAGTTAGAACAACAATATGGTGATCAAGTGGTAAAACTGAGAACCAACAAACTACCAAAGGGACTTGTGACTTTAGAGTCTATTTTTAATCCTAATGATCAATTTAGGAAGGAGAAAGAAAACATCTAAATCAAGGGAGAGGATTAGAACCCATCTCGGTTGGAGAGGGCAAGTCACTTTGAATTGGTAAAGTGGCAAACTGAGCAAGAAAGATATGAGTTCATGTAACTTTTCCAAGAGTTCCGGATGTATTTTCTTTGAGCTATGAAGACTTGAGAGGTTTAAATCCCAAGCTATCTCAACACACAATTGAACTAGATCCAAGTGCCAAGCCCATCAGGCAAAAATAGAGACCGGTCAACCCGCACATTGAGCCTCTCATGAAAAAGGAATTAAATAAATTAATAGAGGCAAGTATCATATTCCCCATCAAGCATTCAAGTTGGGTTGCAAACTTGGTTCCAGTTAGAAAGAAGAGTGGAGAGATTAGGTTGTGTGTAGACTTTAGAGATTTGAATAGAGCATCCCTCAAGGACCACTACCCACTTCCTTCTATGGAGCAGATTTTGCAAGTTGTTGCTGGCTCCGAGAGGTTTTCATTGCTAGATGGCTATTCAGGGTATAATCAGATCATGGTAAAAGAAGATGATCAGTTCAAAACAACATTCACCACCAAATGGGAACCTATGCATATAGAAAAATGCCATTTGGGTTGTTTAATGCCGAGCTACTTTCCAAAGGGAAATGGATATGGCATTCAAGGGATTGATCAACAAAATAGTGCTGATATACCTAGATGATATTACTGTATTTTCTAAAAATGCAGCAGATCATCTCTTTCATTTGAGACAAGTGTTCCAAAGATGTAGAAGATTTGGGGTATCCTTGAATCCCAAAAAATGCATTTTCCTAGCTCATGAAGGCAAGCTCCTAGGCCACATTATTTCCAAAGAAGGGTTAGTAATTGATCCAGAGAGGGTTGAAGCAATAAGAGCACTGCCATTGCCAAGGCATAAGAAGGCTCTTCAAATTTTCTTGGGAAGAATCAATTTTGTTCGAAGGTTTGTTCCAAACTTTGCAGCCCTTGTCAAGCCAATAACTATGATGTTGAAGAAAAGTATGGCATTCAAATGGACAGCTGAAGGTAAGGCAAGTTTTGAGGCAATCAAAGAAGCTATCTCACAAGCTCCAACTCTCATTAACCCAGATTTCTCCAAAGACTTCATCCTTTATGCATTTGGCGGTGATGATACAATTTCTACAATTTTAGTACAACAGCAGAACGAAGAAAATGTAGAGCAGCCAATTACCTTCTTTAGCCAAAGTTTGGAGGACTATGAAGTAAGGTATTCCTTCATTGAGAAGCATGTTCTTGCAGTGATTAGGAGCTTGAATAAATTTAAGCATCTAGTTTCAAACAACAAGGTTCAACTGTTGGTTTCTCATGTGGGAGTTAAAGACTTCCTCCTCAACAAAGATCTAAATGAAAAATGTGCAGGGTGGATTACTCATGTCATGGAGTATGAAATTGAGATCAAAGTCACCAAGTTGGTCCGAGGAAAGGGATTGTGTGAGCAATTGGCCTTGAGCCAATCAATTGAAGCAAGCAAAGAGAAGAATGTTGTTTTGGTGTTGCAAGACAACCAAGAACAAAGAGATGTTCAAGAAGAAAATGGTGGTATGCTCACTCCTTGCTAGACCCAAGACATAATGCACTTCTTACAAATAGGCCTATGCCCTCCAGAGATGAACAAAGCCAAAAGAAGACACTTCAAATTGTAGGCTATTCCGTATGCACTTGTTGATGGTGTCTTGTTCAAAAAGGATATCAATGGAGTGTTGTTGAGGTGCATTGAGACAAATCAGATTGAGAGAATGTTAGAAGAGTTCCATGGTGGATCAGTTGGGGGAATTTTTCTCCAAGAGTGACAGCTCTCAAGATCATGAAGGCTGGTTATTATTGGCCCAAAATGTTTAGTGATTGTTATGCATGGATCAAGAGGTGCAAGAATTGTGCATTCTTCACAGGCAAAGAAAGATTAGCAGCACTTCCATTGCACCCAATCTCAATTGACCAGCCATTCATGCAATGGGGTTTGGACTTCATTGGAGTCATTAATCCAAACTCAAGCCAAGGGCACAAGTGGATTCTAACAACAACATACTACTTCACCAAATGGACTGAGGTGGTGGCACTCAAAGAGGCAAATGAATCCAACATTCTAGACTTCTATGAGGGGATAGCAACCATATTTGGTACACCTGCCACTATAATATCAGATAATGTGTTGGTATTCATAGGATCAAAGGTAATCGAATGGGATATGTTAGAAATGGAATCTATTTGAGAACTTCATCAAACTATTACCCCCAAGGTAGTGGCCAAGATGAGTCCACCAACAAGAATCTATTAAGGATCATCAAGAGGAATCTTGATGAAAATCAAAGGACTTGGGACACTAAGCTCAAATCAGCTCTATGGGCTGATAGGATAACTCCCAAAAGATCCACAGTAACTCTCCATTATGACTTGTTTATGGGAAAAGAGTGGTCTTGCCCATGTCACTTGAGTTGCCAACATTGGAACTAATGAAGCAATTGGAATTGTTGGAGTTTGAACCCATGGAGGTTAGATATGCAGAACTAATGGAACTCCAAGAAATCAGAGAGCATGCAGCCCAAACAATGGAGAAGGACCAAGCTTTGATCAAGAGAAGCTTTGATAGGAAAGCTAAAGCTAGAACCTTCCAAGTTGGAGATCTAGTATTGAAATGGGATGCAGACCGAGAAAAGCCAGGAAGGCATTCAAAGTTCGATGCCATTTGGAGTGGCCCCTACATGGTCACAAAATGCAAGAACAACAATGCATTCCAATTGTCTACATTGGATGGTGAAGAACTGCAGATTCAGTTAATGGAATCCATCTAAAGCATTGCTACTAGAAGGGAAAATTCTCACCTTGTACATATTAGCTTAGATTTTTATTCCTCCAAGTGCTTATGCACATTGTTTTGTTATAACTTAGTTTTATATTTCCCTAAGTGCTTTGGCACAAGTTTTTTGCCTCGAGGATGCATCTTTTGTAGGCCATGTTCTAGATCAAAGTAATGTTCTACTCTCACAATATTCATTTTAGAGATTTTCTAATGAGTTGAGAGTAACAAGCAGTTAAGTTGATGACTCCATTGCCAATTGGATTGCTTAAGGCAGCTGGTCACTTCATCTAGCAGAGATAACCCTCCGAGTTGCCAAAATTGTTATCCAAAATAAGCCCCTACTTATTTTGGCTAACTTTCCTTCATTCTTTCCTTCTTTGTGCCTCAGTTGATTTTTTTCACTTTTCAAGGACTCAAAGTTTCAGGGTATGGCTTCATCAAATAGATAATTTTCTCACCTTTCCAGAAAGGTAAAATTTTCCTCCTAACTCCTTGTATTTTGCAAGTTATGGCTCTAAGGTGGAGTTTTTGGGGGAAATTTTCCTCAGGGAGGCCCGCAACAATAGGACGATGACACGTGTCATGGCGTGAGCAAATGGCAAGCGTCGGGGAAGTTAGAGTTTTGATGCTTTGGTCAATTGGTGCAAAGGGAAGATTTTGGCCCGAAAGTGCACAAGGAGATGAGAAGGTGCCACGTGGTAGGCGGGAGGTCGGAGCGGCGGGATAACTTCGGGTTTTTGGTGAAGGGATCAAAGGCGTTAAAGGGGAAAATCCAAGCGAAAGCCCGCCGAGCAATAAAATGCTGCCACATGTCCTGTCGGAGGTGGGGGTCGGAGCAGCAGAGGGATCTTGGAATTTTCTCCAAAGTGGTCGATGACGCAAAGGTAAAAAATGAAGTGAAAGCCACCGAGTAGCCAGGTGGTGACATGTGTCCCAGAGCGGCGGGGGCGTAGAGTAATTTTAGAAAATTTTCCAAATTCAAAAAGGGGTAAAATGACTGTTTGAGCCCGTGAGAGAAACCAGAGAGTGTGCCAGTGTCGGCCAAGGTGGGCTGGTGGAGATTTTTGGGGATTTTTTCCCAAAATTGAAAAAAGGGGAAAAATTCAAATTTCAGCCCGTGAACCCATTTTTGCCCTAATTTTGCCGTTTTTCCCTAAATCTTCAGAGGGCCATATCTTTCAAACCAGAGCTCGTTTTTCTCGATTTTGGTGTCATTGGAAAGCTATTGAAATTATCTACACAATAGTCTATTCAATTTTGATTTTTGGTAGAGTTTCGTGGGAAAAATGAAGAAATGCCTCTGGCATGGGAAAAAAACACAGGAATGCTCCCAACCACCAAAATTAATGGAGTTTGACTTCTCTTCTTGCTCTGCGAAGAAAAATACATGGGGATTTGAGTTTTTTTATCGAGCCCATCAATTTGTAATCAAATTTAATACTCCTATGTCGGTGGTTGAATGTGGATTTTGGAAATCTTACAATCTCTCGATCGATTTTCTTTGTTTTATATGCTATAGGGTCATTTTTCAAAGGGTTGAACATTTTGTTTCTTGCGCAGACTCCCCTCTTCCCCTTGGCATGTGAATTTGAGGAGTTTCAAACCTTCCATGGAACCTGTGACACATTTTTTCCTTTCTACCAATGTAATGCATTGTATCAAATTTGGGAATGGTAATGCATGTTTTGTGAATGATCTTCCAATCCTCTCATGCATTTATTATTGTTTTCTAGTCTTTCATTACATTCTAGAAATTATGTGCATGCTTGGTGTTACATCTCTATGATTTTTGTTTATTTGCAAGATAGATGTTCATCACTCCTTTGGTGTATCACCATTTTTACTTAGTTTTATTTCCTTTTTTTGCATCCTTTATCTCTGTCTCCTTGGAATTTAGAGTAGGATTTAGTATTAAACCTCTGCAAATTCATGCATACACCTAAATAGAGGAGTAAGAACTAGCTTCAATCTGGAGAGTTTTCTCACCTTGCAAGGTCCCACACCTTGGAGAAAACTCAATGTTGTGAAATCACACTAAATGACCCAATTCGAACTTCATATCGAAGGTCATTTAGGGGGTGTTGTAGATTTGCACTAACACAAACCTTATCACAAAAGTTTAGCTATTGAAATTGAATTTTACTTCAAAAAATCCATTATATCTTTTCGAGACCATGTTTAAACCCTACCTAGGATTTTAATGAATTTTTTTTTAGGGATTTCCAAACTTTTGAAAGGCACGAATTGAAACTCCAAGGTCTAATAAAGGATATAAACATAATTTTAGGGTTTGGATTTGAGGTGATATACTCCCCTATTCACATTTTCATCCAATTAGATCCCTTTGCATATCTCATCACCTTATAGACCCATATCTTTGTGTTCTTTACATTCTCCTAATGTTCATAGCTTCATTCAAGCCCCTCACACACTCACTCCATTTACCAAGTAGCTTTCTTCAATTCTCTAAAAATTGTTTGACGCCAATCTCATCACTCTCCCTCCCAAACCACCCTCGACATTATGGTGTGCCTCCCATGACACGTGTTCCTATTACCATAGTGGTAGTCACTCCACGAATCATGTACCCAACTATGTAATATCATTCAAGACCTTCTCAATAAGGGGGACATTGTTGTTGATCCTACATCTCCACAACCTTCACTTATTAACACTTATTGAATCACTTCACACAATATTGCTCTGTCATTTCATCCCTTTCTTTATGGATTTGAAGAAACAGATAATGTGATGGGTCAAGGAGGAATACTTGTTACAATGGTCGATTGGAGGTCGTGCACGTGTTCTAACTTCTTGATCCAATGGTAACTGCGATAGCTTCCTTTTGGATAGGAGGAACTACCTGAAACAAAAAAAGACCACAAAAGAGAGTTAAACAATATATGTCAGTGGGCTACCTAGTGTGTTCTATATTCGGGAAGTATGATACTTCCTTGATGGTTCTCAACCCACTGTTTAATACAATTTAATGCAATAGATAATGTAGATAAATAAAATCCTATTGTAGTTGATGTGATTTAGGTATCTCATCCAAATACAATAAGCACATCTAATATAACAGGCTAGGTTATGATCAGATCTGGAAGTAGGGTAAGTAGTCAAGGTGCTGGAACAGTCAGGGTCCGATTCTAGGTGGCTTGAATTTCTTGGGTGTAGGTTATTAGGTTTCTGTTATTGGCAGGATTACCAAATACAGAGACCGATGTCGGTGAGGTATGACCAACAATGGTTAAGAGGAACCTCCGATAGTTAAGGTGGGATAGTAGAAATTCAATAAATTGGGTTTTGAGAACTTTTTGAGGTAAGACCATGGGTGTGAGGAAAATGGCTAGGTTTGCAATGGTGTTGGGGGTACTTAGAGGTATTCAGAATCAAGTATAGGTGATTAAATGATTGTGGGTGATGGAATGGTTTGATTCACAAGAAGGTAACAAGGGTGGGATGAAAAATGCAAATAGATGTTGATAAATAGAGATGAAGAAACTTTATAATCTGAATAAGTATGTAATGATGCAGAGTTAGAGATACACTTACTGGTGTTTGCAGATTTTATGGCTGGATGATGGTGATGGTTGATTTGTGGAATGGTGCTCGGTGTCGCAACAGTGCTTCTCGGAATGCTACCGTGAATGCAAATACCTTCGGATCAGTCTTGGTGCTGGCTATGGCTATCTGGATGTGTGAAAGGGCTCTGGTTCTTGCTTGCATGTAGATCTCCTTCATTCTAAAACTTGAGAATGTGGCCAACCTCTCAAACAAGGTTACCAAAGTGAATATATGGTAACCGACGATGGTTTAGGTGACCGGTGTCGGTTTAGGGTTGACCGGCGTCGGTTAAGGCAAGAAATCCTAGGTTTACTAAAAATGACAAATCTTGGTAATATTTTTGGCTAGGTCTATCTATTCTTGTGGATCAAAATGGGATTTTGCGCTTAGATAACTAGGAATATGGTTAGAGGAAGAATAGGCATGTGATTTTAGGGTTGAACTAAGTCTTAGTTAATTAAGGTAGGTAGGACTAAGTCTTAGTTAGTTATGGTGAGTGAATGTTGAGTCCTAGTAAAGGGAAATATGCTAAAAATAGGTTTGTGATGAGGTTTCTAGGTGAGGTGGTGGGATGAGGTGTCTAGGTGAGGTGGAAATTAGTTTTAATTAAGGTAATTAAATAATGAATGAAGTGAGGATGAGTATTAATTTAATTATAAATAATTAAACTAATATTAATGTGGGGTAAAAGGGTCATGGTTAGGTGAATATGTTTAAGTTGGCTATTTAAAAAGGGACCAAGGGGAGTGTGACCCAATTTTGGTGTCTACATTTTTCCCCTTTTTGTTGCATAGCTTGTATTGGTAAGTGACACTGACAAAAACAAGAAGTGATTGCCCCATGTGTGGGTGAAGGTGATCCCCCTCAAACCAGGCACTGATGAGGTGTAATACAGAATGATGAGTGGTTTGATAAATGTGTAGTTGGTGAAGATAGATGGTTAAGGGTATGAGTAGTATGAAAGGGTGATGGTCAATCGGGTAATAGGTAATAGGCTAGGGTCAGAATCAGGTCATGGGTAATGACAATCAAATACACACACATGTATAGATTGTAACACGGTACCAGGTTGAAGAGTGTGAAAACTCTACATCGTCCAAGGTCGATAGGTTTATCCAAACAAGGGTGACATGATTTAGGTATCCAAGGTATAGGATTTGGTCCTGAAAACAAAACGTAGGTCAGGTGCAAGAACCTTTAGGTATGTTTGGTACACCAAACGTTTGTTCGGGATAAATGGCATGACAATAGACAAGGTATGGTTGGTAGGCTAAAACAACATAAGTAACAACATCGTAAGGTATAACGAGTACATAATGTCAATGGTCACACAAAGTAGGTCAGGTTCGGGTAAAATGGGTCATGGCATGTGTAAGGCAAGGTAAGGTGAAATATAGGTAGTGTGGGCTCATAAGTATGGTTCCATAGGTGTCCTGGAATGATAAAAGGTGTGTGAGCACTAATGGTTGTAGGAAAAGGAAGCTTAGCAAGGCCAAATAGTTATAAGGGTTGACCGATGCCGGTTATAGGGTGACCGATGTCGGTTGGCTAGGGCACAAATATGGTGGCGTTAGTCAAGTCGGGTTGGGTTTATAAAATAAAAATATGTGACTTTGGAAAAAATGACAGATTCGCTTGACCTTTTGTACCTTTTATGAGAGAGAAGGACAAGGCATCAGATCTTGGGTGAGGTGGAGATTATGATTTTGTGACAGGAGCTAGTAGACGGGTCCACGAGATTTGTGTGGTTGATTGTGATGGTTGGAGGTGAGGGGTGGATTGGGGCATGACAGAGGTAGGAGAGGGCTCGGGTGGGCCACGGTACAACGGCCAAATGTGCCACCATGTGTAGACAACACCAAGATGAGGTAGGATCTGCCCTATCTATGCATTTATGTTTAAAAACGAGGTATGGAAATCGGGTTGGGTAAAATTGTGTTGGGTGGGGGTTGATTTTGAATTTAGGGTTAATATTGAGGTAATGAGGGAAGGGGAGGTCCCATGTAGGGTAAATAGGGGTGGGAATGAGTTTATGTTAGGTTTGGGTAGAGATGGGTAGGTAGTTAGGGTATTTTGTCAATGTTGTTTTTGGGAAATGGTGGGGGGTTTCGGGTTTTTGAAATGCTACAGAGACTGATGTTGGTCAAGGGTGGTCGATGTCAGTCAGACATAGCCGACATCGATCAAACAACAAGTGACCGATGTCGATCATGATGGACCGATGTTGGTCGGCATTTGAGAAAGGAAAAGAGAAAAAAATAGATCAAGAAAGGGTTATGGTGGGAGGGAAAGATAGTTAATGAGGTGTAAAGGCAAGTGTGGTGAGAATAGGTAGGGTAAAAGGTATATATATACTACAAGTTGAGGGGTGGGAAAGTGGGATGGGGAAAGGGGTAGGTTGTTAGGGTTGGGGAAATAAATAATAAGAATTTCATGAATAGGTTAGTCGGGTAAGTGATATGTTAGGTATGGTCAAGATTTAATAATGGTGTGGTTTTTTGGGTGCAAGCTAGGGACTAGCTTTAGATGAGAGAGACAAGGTACCACCAATGTTATCAAGTGGTACGAGGGAGTGTGATGATAGAGGAGTGGCAACATGTTATAGATGTCAGACTTATTAGGGTCAGATGATACATGCACATAGTTGGGAGCCGAGCTTGATGGTCGCACTCATCGATAGATGGGATTTAGCGACCAACACATTTCATCTGCTTGAGGTGAGATCACAGTCACCCTAGAGGACGTGTACAGGATCTTGTGGTTACTGATAGTGGGGATGTAGGTTTACTCTATTTCTTTAGAGGCATCAGAGGAGTTGATGTTGATGGTGTTTGGAGAGGGGATGGCATAGATGAGGTTCCATAGTGCAAGCCTGAGCTATGGAGACATGTACATGGCCCATCCCAAGGAGATGAGGTTAGTGGTCCTAATCATAGAGGCAGTGTGTTATTTTGCTTGTGCTGCAGATTTAGAGGGTGGGAGATTACTATGGGCGTTGATGGGGGTTCTCCATGACATGATGGAGGATAGGACCCATTTTCCTTAGGCACCAACATACTTGGTGCAGTTATAAAAGGAGTTATGGGCCTACGGGTGGTTACAGAGGTTCATTTTGTGATGTACCTTTCTTCTTCACTGCTTGGCATACGAGCACATCATATGTGTGTCCAGTTGGTATGCCCAACTGGATGCATTCGTGGCGGCTTTGCTCGAGTTGGCTTATAAGCGTTTGATGCATGTTGTTGGAGAGCGTAGGGATTCTAGGATACACACAATGTAGCATACTACCGGCATATATTAGAGGGGTTTTCAGAGTGGACATTATTTGGAGGCCGTATGTGGGATTCCCTTCCTACATGCAGATGGTAGTAGAGTTAGACGAGCTGCAGCTTCTCATATGGATACACATGAACCATGTCAGAGAGCACGAGATGATACCCGTAGATAGGGTCTGATGGATAGTTTGGGCTGCCCCAGGATGTGCCTCCACCATTCCCTCACAAGATGAGAGATGACATGGAGAGACATATGCCTTTACCACAGCCGACAATGTTGATAGGGAAGAAGGAACATGCAGTGTACCGGTGGATTGATGATGCTGGAGTTACAGATAGATAAAGATAGTGGTGGTCAGCGTAGCTATGGGCATCACCACCGAGGCCAGGGAAACCAAGACTTGATGACCCTTACATTTAGAGGGATACTTTGCAGGGGCAGGTTGCCACTTTACAAGCCCACATCACAAGTATTACAGGGGCAGCTGACAGGGTCTGAGGCACAAGTGGCCACATTATAGGCACATGTGGTGGCATTACAGCCCAGATTACCCAGGGACAAGCACCCGTAAAGGGTGAGGATGGAGATGAGGGTAGGTAGCCACCCTTTAGGAACATGTAGTAGGGTTACATGGCCACTTGGTCATTGCACAGGATTAGATTGTGACCTTACAGGCTCAGGTCACAACACAGGAAGCACCTCAGCTCAGGGGGCGTGGTCCCATGGTACATACATCAGCGTGATAGGATAGGGTACCATGGTATAGAGAGGAGGGAAGGGCTCAGGTATAGGGGCCGAGACCACCAATAGCAGGGCAGGGTTCACAGGTTGTTGTGAGACCCATGGCACCACCACTAGACAATGTCGATGGCCAGATTCAGGATGCCTTGAATGAGGCCAGTACTACCAGGATCATTTGACTACTTCCGGGATAGACGTCCCTTCCTATGTGGAGTACAAGGTATAATAGGCCTCGAGTGAGAGGACCAAATCTCGCACACATAATACAGAGAGTACAAGGGGCCAATGAGCCCATAGAAAGGGTTAGGGAGAGGCTACCATCTCACGGAGGACAGACCTAGCTACAAGCCAGGGAAAGGTGAGGGATAGACCCATAGAGGGTGGAGAGATGGTGAAAGGGTGCTAGGCAAGGGGAGAGGAGGAGATAGATGAGAACGACATGGATATCAGGTGGGGTGATAATTAGTCACCATATATGTTCAGGATATATATTTTTGTATATTTTTATTTATACCGGCCTGTGTGCCGAAGATAACGAGGATGTACATGAGATTTTTATGATTTTTTATTATTATACCAACCTACGTGCCGAAGATGTTGAGACTGTATATGAGAGGCACGTGTATTGGTTATGGTTATGTGTACATATGTATGAACACACATATTCATATGTTTTATATAGAGATGGTGACATTTATAGTATGATGTTGTTTTTATGTTGTAAAATTTGTCATTGTTATATGCATATGGGTGAAAACCAGGTGGATTAGGCATGATGGAGTCAAGTTGGTTTAGGCATGATGGAGTTAGATTGATTTAGGCATTATCGATTGAGTCATTGAGGCATGGTGGAGTTAGGCTAGTTTAGGCATGATGGAGTCAGGTCGATGTAGACATGATGAAGTCAGGTCATGTAGGCATGTTTGATTTAGGTCATTGAGGCATGGTGGAGTCAGGTCAGTTTAGGCATGATGGAGTCAGGTCACTTTAGGCATGATGGAGTCAGGTTGGTTTAGGCATGACAAAGTCTTGTTTTTAATTTTGATTTAATGTCCAAGTTATTGGTAACATGGGAAATAAATGATGAGTTATATGTAGATTTTCAAAATATGTGATATTATGGAAATGTGAAATGATTGATTGGATGTTTTTATGATGTGGTAACATGGTAGATATGTATGTTTGTATTAATTTCCAAGGGTTGTAGAAAATGGAAACTAAGATAGAATATGAATAGGAAAATGGGGGAAAATAGGTTAGGGTAGAGAGTGGTCGAGTTAACCTCCAAGGGCCCCATGCCCAAGAGTGTTGCCTACATAGCCTGGAAAAAGGGGCCTCAGGTCGATGTAGTTATCCCATAAGCTAGGGAAGAATCTGACGAGGTAGAGGAATGGGTTGGTAAGTTTTAGGTATGATTGAGTGTAGGTCATAGGAATGGTTGAGTTGAGGTCATAGGCATGGCTAAGTTGAGGTCATAGGCATGGTTGAGTCGTTTAAATGTAGGTGACGATGGTATGGTCCTGTATAGGGTGATCAATAAGTAATGAAGAAAGTGAATGGTAAGAGGTGGTAAAAGAGCCGCTTAGTTGATAAGAACCTTAATGAGTCTATCATACCAAAGATTGGCTTATGAAAGTGAGACCCTAAAGGCGTTGCATAATGGACTATTCTAAGGGTGAAGAAAGTCACATGATCACGAAATGTCATAGTTGCGGCAAGTCCCTTGAGAAGATAGAACAATGGGGTGAGACAAAAATGAGGTGAAAATAGGTGGTTGAGCATAACTTTAGTATACGACAACATGTTTACCTGGAAAGAAACCCATGATCAAAAATAGGCAAGTCCATGACAAAAAGTTATCATTTTCTTCATTTGTTTGTGTTGTTTTGATAGAATTATCGATGCAAGAAGTCTATATGGGATGAGTATATTATCTCCTTGAGGTCTTCGTGAAGTTGATCGATGCGGGAAGCTTTTGAACATTTTATTACATTTTTAAATGACTTTATATAGTTGTCCTTCGAGGGAGCAATCTATTTATAACGGAGATAAAGAGAAAAGATGTCCTTTTTGAGGGAGTCATCTTTTTGATGGAATTTTGACTCAAGGATTTGCATCCTATTTTGTTTTTGGACGTTTAAGTCATGGACAAGACTATAAAGGAAGATGAGGTTCTTGTTTAGAAGACAAAACCATAGTACATAGAGGTTAACTATGAAAGATATGGTTTCAAGTGACAAATGACCATGGGATTCCATCTTTGAAAAATATGAAAAGTATCCATGAGAATCATGTTATGAGTAGAGCCTTGGTACTCATATTAAAGATAAGGCTGCAAAGTGACGGGTAATCACATGATTCTTGTTTAGTCGTTGATCCTCAAAACAAGTAACATGGAAGGTGAATGGTGCTCAAAGGACAAGTAGTCAATAGACAGAAGGTGATATAGGACTTGATGTCAACAATAAAATGGTCTAAGATGCAAGGTATTGAGGGGCTCAGGTTCGGGTTTACCTTCAAGTGAAGATAAATGATAAGCACCCGATCCATATGTATGAGTAACGATATAGGGTTCAAGCCAATTAGGAGAAAATTTTCCCGTTTACTTTTCTCTTATTTGGTTACATGTTTATTTTCCTTCAGGATGAGGTCACCAACCTGGAAGGTTCATTTGTGGACATGTTTTTCGTAGGCACGCTTGATACATTTTTGGTAGATTTGGAGATGGTCAAACACATTGAGATGATTCATCTAACAACTCAAGTTGCGCTAAACGGTCCTCGCGAATATCATCGTCATTGAGCATGTCTTGTAGTGAAATGAAAAGAGATGGAATCTTGACTTCGAGAGGCAAGATAGCCCTGCAATCTTGTAGACCATAGAAAAAGGTGTGGTAGAAGTTGAAATGCGAATAGTAGTGCGATAAGCCCACAAGGTGAAAGGAATGTGTGTATGCCAATTCTTATGAGTATCGTCAACTACTTTCATAAGAATTTTGTTCAAGGTTTTATTGGTTGATTCCACTTGGCCATTTTTTTGTGGGTAATAAGGTGAAGAGAAACTGAGTTCAATGCCAAAAGTGTCACACAACTTTCGTAGGGTTTTTTTTTTGAATTGTTTTTCATTATCAGTGATGAGGTAGTGAGGAACACCAAAGTGACAAATGATGTGATGGTTGATGAATTCACATATTTTCTTGGATTTTTTAGAAATGAGGGGAATGGATTCTACCAATTTAGTGTAATATTCAGTAGTAGTTATAATCCATTGATGGCACTATGAAGAATGATGATTGATCTCTCCAACAAGATCCAAACCCCATTGAGAGAAAGGCCAAAGGTCTCGTGCGACCTATAAGGCATGACTAGGTGTGTGATGAATATTAGCATGTTATTGGCATTTCACACAACGTTTGACATAGTCGAAATAGTCATGGTTTAGGGTTGGCCAGTAATAGCCAAGACGAAGAATGCATTTAGCAATAGCTAAACCACTAAAGTGGCCTCCACAAATTCCGTCGTGAACTTACTTTATGGTATAGGGAATTTCAAGACTTGTAAGGCATCGTAAGAGAATACCGTCGAAGCCTTATAAAGGAGACCACCCATAATGACATAGTGAGAGAAACTTTTAAGAAAGGCACATTGTCCATTACGAGTGAGATCAAGAGGTAGAATGGAAAGGGAAAGGTAGTATGCAAATTGCTTATACCAAAGGTCATGGTTTTGATGGGGTCGAGGTAAACAACGGTTTTGATTGAGAGTGGACCTCACACGAGGTAAATAAGAGGGTGATTGAAGTAACCTTTGTATTTTGTAACAAATATTTTAGAGTTAACATCTAAAACAGGTGAAGTGGTATTCGAGAATCCAGAATACCATGGTATCCAGGTAAATTTGTTAGTGGAACGTGGAGTGAAGCGGGTTTCGAGAAAGTTTATAATGTGTGAAGTTTAAATTAGTCAAAATATATCTACATGATGCTTATACTTTTGAAGTATTTCATTTCGACACGGTATATATCATTGAATTGATTTACAACCATCCTGGGAATCACCAAAGATATTAATTGACTTAACATCTAAAACATAAGCATCTTGGAGACCCAATACGAGTGCTTTTATTCGGTGATATCATTTGTACAATAAAAATCTAGTTTGAAAGATAAAGGCATGGGTTCACCGCTAAGAGGAATGAGGATAACACTAGCACCACCCCCATGCTGACACTTAGAACCATTGAAGAAGAGGGTCATTTGGTAAGTGGTATCGTCTAAGGAGAGGTTAGCTATGGATTCATCCAGAAAATTGAAGTTAGAGGGTTGATTCCTGGAAAGAGGTGTGTCTGCTAGTTGTTCAGCAATGGTTTGGCCTTTGATGGATTTTTGATGAATGAATTTGAGGTTGATGTCTGTGATAAGAATGAGCCAATGTGTAGCACACTAATGTTGGTAGGGTTTGGCATACATGTAAAGGTTTTGTGGTTGAGTAGGTAATGACGAAGCTTGGTGGTGAAAAAACTCAGGCTAATGAGATTTTTTCAGCATGGGTGTATCTATTTTCATAGTCCAAAAGGGTACAACTTATGTAATAAACCACTTGCTCTCTGTGTTGTTCATCATGATGAGCAATCATGTCACATAAAGAATGGTCAATGGCAGAAATGTTTCAAGGCATCAAAGGCTTTATGGCATTCATCATCCCATTTGAAGGAGATGTCCTTTTTGAGGAGGTGATGAAATGGTTGGCAACGGTCGGAAAGCTGCGAGATAAAACGATGAATAGATTGCAACTTACCTTGCAAGATTCAAAGTTGACAAAGATTATTAGGTGGAGGCATTTATAGAATAACCTTTACGTTAGTAGGATCAAATTCTATGCCACGCAAAGAAATGATGAAACCAAGGAGTTTTCCTGAAAAGTACCGCAAAGACACACTTCTTAGGTTGAAGGCAAACACAATACTTGATGAGGTGGTCAAAGATGACCTTAAGGACTGTCAAGTGTTTAGACCGATATTTGGATTTGGCAAGAAGGTCATCTACGTAATCTTCTAATATGTGATGCATGATGTCATGGAAGATATAAGTCATGGCTCGCTAATATGTGGCAGCAACATTTTTAAGGCCAAAAGGCATGACTTGATAGCAGTAATGTCCCCAAGGAGTGATGTTTTGTGTTAATCCTATGGAGTGAGTAATATTTTATTATAACCGAGAAACCTCCATGAGTGATAAGCATCTCATGGCTAGTGGTGAATCAACCAATTGGTCAATTCCTGTTAGAGGAAAATCATCTTTGGGCCAAGCTAAGTTGAGGTCATGGAAATGCGTGTAAATGTGGAGTCCCCTTTTACTTTCATGACATTAACAATATTATAAATCCACCAGGGATAGTCAATGGGTAGGATAAAGGAAACCAAGAGAAGGCACTAAAGTTCTTCTTTGACAAGAAGTGAAAGGTGAGGATGCATTTTTTGTAGCTTCTGTTTTATGGGCTTGGTATCGTGAATGGTTACAATATTGTGGACCACAATGTTTGGGTCAATAGTGGGCATATCAGCATAGGACCAAGAAAAAACAATGCTATGGTCCTAAAGGAAAGAAGTAAAATCTTCATGTTCATCAACGATTTAAATATTAGCTTATCTTTAGAATGTGCGAGTCATCATGAGTATTAATGTTGATTTCGATGGTCGATTCATTCAATATGGTTTTCATCTTAGAAGGTAACGACCGATGAATATAATAATGTTCTGCACCAAGGTAGGTGAGGATAGACTCATCATCCTGACATTAAATGATGTTAATAGAAGGTGTATCGTCATCGATCATATCAGGATACAAGAAGGGAATAGAAGAGGGAGCCTCATCATTACGTTGATAGGTCGAGGTCCTAGGGAAATCATGTTTATGAAAAAAAAGTTAGGAGGAATAGATTTGGGATCTATGGACTCCGTGGGTGAAGGTGGTGACATTGGTAAATGGGGTGAAGAAGATTTGTCTTCCTCAATGAGGTTGAT
The DNA here is from genome assembly GCA_018340775.1 of Taxus wallichiana var. yunnanensis. Taxonomy (NCBI): domain Eukaryota; kingdom Viridiplantae; phylum Streptophyta; class Pinopsida; order Cupressales; family Taxaceae; genus Taxus; species Taxus wallichiana. Next base: position 146,013,900 of record CM031241.1, read on the forward strand.
GCGGGCCTTCTTGGTAGGTGGTGTGGCAAAGCTAATACCATTGTGATCAGTTGTGGTTATAGGTGGTATGCGAAATGATAGTATGGGGGCCTTGTTCATAAACACCGAAGCCAAAGCCTTTCTATGCGTAGTATGAAGGAAAGTGTGGGCAAAGTGACAGTTAGTAAGGCATTAGAGATTAGATGAAAACGATCATGTTTGGGATGGAGGTTTGGGTGAATAAGTGGAAGTGTCAAGTCCCCCAGATGTTAGGTTAGTACGAAGGTGGGGAGGACCACAAGGAAAACCTCACCTATATGGTAGTCATAAGAAGGGTGTTGGTGTAATTTTCCATACTCCTCAAAGTGAGGCATTGAAAAACACCTTCTAAGGGATCGATAGTCGATATGTGGGTAGTGGGGATAGACGATTCATTAGATGATTGGGGAGGAGTGGTATCGATTGGTTGGAAAGTAGATGGGTCAGCTATAGGGGTTGTGGTGGTAGTAAGAATACTAAGGTTAGATGTGGGAGAGGTGGCAAAAAACATTGGTAGATGGGCTCGTGGGTGAAGGAGAAGTGGGGGTAGTGGAAAATGTCTTGACTGGTTGTTAATCAAAGAATACTTGGTAAAGATCACACACGAGTCCGCGTGATATAGAAGGTCGAGGATCAAAGGCGCGGAAGGATAGGAAGGACCCTTGCATGGAAGGAAAGTTCAGATTTTAGGACTTAGCTGATTTTGAGCATGGAGATCTATTTTTAGAAGATGGCGTGTATAACACACCAATGAAGAAGAGACACGCATGCCATGCACTATCTATATTGGAGAAGCGGTTCAAAGTGTCTATGCATGAAGATGAGCTAAGAATAGAATTGAAACTTCGATTAATCAGTAAGAGGACTATAGATAATGCACTTACATGTGTGGCTATAATTGTAAACAACATGTGGTCTATCAATAGCATGCGACCTATTTCTGGAATAGTTAAGTGGTGAAGGGAAAGTACCCACCCTATATATATGATGTTAGGTGCATATTAGAGAAGAATGACATGTATCACAGAGAGCGGTGTATGTGTGTATCGATCCATATGCCTTGATATAAATTGACAAGACTGTAAGGAGCTTCTATATTTATTAATAGATGGAAGATATCGATGAATCTAAGTGTCATTCTATGTAATTGAGTAGTGCATGTTATCAATTCAATGATGATTATTGTTTAAGCTTGTTATTTCATAGATCTATGGGCAAATATGCACCGTAGAATGATGGATTAATTATGAATCTATATGTTTTGTCTTCATCATGTTAACATCCTGTTATAAAGAACCCTAAAGGGGGACCCGGTACTTTGTGCGCTTTGGGTGAGCGCTCGCCTAGGTTGAGTGATGTGCAAAGTGTGACTAGGGTGTTATCTTGCAAATTCTAGGTCGCATCACTCGTACTACAGTACAAGATAACATGTTGGGTCGTATAACATGTTACAAGTTTTGAATGACGACAGGTCGGTGGGGATGGTATAGTTATGTCATTCATGTTTGAATTTTACACAGTGGTGTAAAGTTTAAGGGACACAACCCATGACGTAAATCTAGGGTCTGCCAAGTAATAGGTTATATTGGAACTCCCTCTCTAAGACGTAGAATAGTTTCAGGACAGTGCGAGAGCCTACGCGAACATGAAGGATAATGGTGCCAAGGGTGAAGGTAATGGTGCCATTGAAGGAACACAACATAACTGGGTTATTATTAATACAATTATAAGGAATGTGCATTTGATTATACGTGGGAGGAGATAAAGTTAATGCTAGCAACACCATCGATCATGATGCATCGTATGCGTATGTTATCGATATAGATAAAAATGAAAAGGGTGGGATTAGGGTCATCTGATTGAGAGGTACAATCTCCTCATCAGAGAAGCTGAGGGTGGTGACTTGAGGAGTGGGCATGGGGGTAGAAGAAGGAGATGATTTGGTAAGCGAGGCCATGTGGTGAGGGGTAATAATGGAGGCCACTGGTGTGGGGTCATTGGGTAAAACTTCAATGGATTGTAAAACCTCTATAAGGGCTTGTCTATGAGATTCAAAAGTTTGGACGAGATCGTACAAAGACATCTTTAGAGGGGACTGATGTAATTGTTTTATCATTGTGCGATGGGTGACCCCGTCTAGAGATAGGGTATGTAGGTCCTCGAATGGTGATTTTGGGTGCGGGTGCAGATGGTATATGGGCATAGGGTGGTTGATGGGCTAGTTACGTTTTTTTTTTTTATCTCGAGTGCGGTGGCTACGTCAACCATGCTAATCTGAGGGAGGTGGATGGAGAGTGTGTTCATGAAAGGTATAATGACATAAGGGACAAAACCTAGTGGTGGATAGGAGCCTTGTGAAATGAGTAGGAGCATTGACATTTGGGTGGTGATTTGGCCAACTCTCTAATAAGAGACCATGTTGATCTCAAATTTTGGAGGTGGATAAAGTCATTGTGGGGGTGGAGATACTAATCACTGAATCGGTAAAGGACGCTGATGTGTGGTGACAGGTGAAGGTGGAACATGGTCCTCATCAAGAAGGTCATCATCATCAAAATTTTGTTCGGGAGGACAAAGGTGGAACATGGTACTCTCTCTCTCTCTCTCCCTCCCTCTCCCTCTCTCTCTCTCTCCCTCCCTCTCTGTCTCCCTCTCCCCACTCGCTCTCCCTCCCCATCTCACTCACAAAGTTGGAAAGAATCATACACGGACATAATCATACACGAAGCCGTACCCTCAATCGGCTATGCAAAAACCAAACTTCAAAACTTCCTGCGAATACCAATGGTCAACATTACAGTTGATCTAAGGGTTTTGGCATATTCTAGATCTAATGGTGTCATCTATTTCACACAGTAAATATAAGTTACAAAAATATATTAAGAAATTTGATATATATAATATATAAACCCTCGTTTACAAAGAACACTTACAAATGGATGTCTACATCATCTACAACTCGATACCATGAAATAAATGATAAGAATATTATTCTAAGATGTAAATATCTTATATGATCATAACACACCACATTTGACAAATTGAAATGAATTTTTCATAATAATTGTTAGTGCAAAATTACACCACCCTTTGAATGCTTCGCAAATGAATTATCTAGGCAATTAATGTAATCTACTAACATGTGATTGTCTTAAGGTTTGGGACCCTTGTAGTTGATAAACCTCCAGAGAAGGTTGTTTCCTTCTCTTGTCTTTGGCACTAAACTACTCCTAAGGAAATAAATGCAACTAATTACTCCTAATCTATTGATTCCAAGGACCAGTGGTGAGAGGAATGCATGAAATGTATATCCTAAAACAAGGAGGTGATAACACCAAAACATGACTAGAGAGATTCATAGTGAGTGAAAGTGGAGGAAAATGAGGTAGAAGATGGTAGACATAAGTGCCATAGTCACAAAATACATTCAAACCTCCAATTTCATGGAGCAAAATGAATTTAAACCCTATAAAGGAACAAATTATGCACAATATACCTAAAAATTATAATAGAAGGCAAGAAATGCAATACAAATCAATCTAGGGAAAGAGAAAGCCACAAAACACTAATTTTATTTCTTAAAATGATACACAATCCATTACAATAAGGCACAAGGCAAGAATCCTTTACAAAATTCCCAAATTCAAGGCCTACTGACTCACAAAAGTTCTAGAACAATTTTGACAGAGTTCCTTTACATTCCAAAATGTCTCCCTACAAATGAGGGGAAATTACATATATATAGAAAAAGGGGAGCTACCAACTGACAACCTTCATTAATTTCTGTAAGGAGGTATGGGCAACCATACCGGTCCACTTTCCAATGGTATTTTTCTTACACGACAAACATGGGTGTCATACCTCATTAAACCAATTGTTGAACTACCATGTGCAATGCTATTAATGCCTGGCGTGTAGTTGATATTTCTTAGTGACACCTGACAGGAATGACCTATTGATGCCTGACAAGAATGGAAGGATAGTTGCCAACAAGGGAAGGAGTTGTCGCAGGACAAAAAAGGAGGTCGACGTGTAATAAGAGGGAATGTTATTGTGTGATAACAAAGGAAAATGAAAGGGAAGGAGGCAGCGAGACACATGACAAAAAGGTGGGACGCATTTATGACAACAAGGTAAAAACGTGTGACAATAAGATGAAAGACACGAAAATAAGATGGTAGATGCATGGTAAAGAATGTTACAAATGTGAAATAACAAGATGTGGTTGACGTGTGATAGTAAGGTGACAGACTCGTGATAAGAAGGTGGTTTCAAACCTTCACTGCAGACCAACTTCGACCAAGTTGACCCACCAATTGCCTTATAGATTATAACATCTAGAGTCACTAAAGCCTAGACCTATCAAATTGTCCATTTCGCAGGGGCAAAAAAAATGGACAACATTTTGGCAATTCACTGGGTAATCTTCCTACTAGATTGAAGAGATCAATGGCCTTGAAGCATCCATTGGGCATGGAGTCACCCTCGAACTCTAAAAGTGATCTAAAACTTGAAATCTCATCCCTAAATCCATCTAAAGTCTTGAATGAGCCTGACACTTTTTTGGGTTGGTATTTGATTGTCCCCATGAAACCTTTCCTATAATTAGAAGGTGCAACAACAACAAAGAGTAACTATGTACAAACAAAAAAATCATACATATCCCAAATGGAATATGCAAAGAGTGCACAAACACTTATACAAAAGAAAACCTAAACTATAACACAAAAAAGTTCCATAAACACTTAGAGGAATTGTAACCTAGGTTAATATGTACAGATTGAGATTTAACCTTAGAAACAATGCTTTAAGTAGATCCTGTTGACTAGATTTTTTTTTTTGCATCCTCGAAATCATATAAGGGTCACTCCATATGGATCAAACTTGGAGTGTCTTCCCAGTTTTTCCTGATTTGCATTTCACTTTAGCACCAAATATCCCTCTTGAAAATTCCTGGACTTAGCATTCTTGTCAAATATTCTCTTTATTAAATATTTATCCTTTTCCATGGTTTGCATAGATCGATCCCTAAGTTCCTCAAGCTCCATAAGATCTTCATACCTCACCTACATGGGCTCAAACTCAGCCAACTCTAACTGCTTGAGAAGCTCCAATGCTAGTAACTCAAGTGATATAGGAATTTTTTCCTCCCTTCCATAGACCATCTTATATGGAGAGTTTCATATAGATCTATTAGATGTGATTCTATCAGCCCATAAGGCTGATTTTAGCTTGGTATGCTATGTTCTCGATTTTCATCGAGATTTCTTCTTATGATTCTAAAGCAAGTTCTTGTTCATGAACTCTACTTTCCTCGTTACTCTTGGGGTAGTAGTTAGAAGAAGTGTTGAGATATATCCCATTTCTAACAGCCCATTTAGTGATATTTTTGCCAAGTAATGCTAGAGAATTATCTAATATGATAGTGGCAGCACACCAAACCCGGTTACTATCCCCTCATAGAAGTTTGGTATGTTGGATTCATTTACCTCCTTGGGTGTTACTACATTCATCCACTTGGTGAAGTAATGCACATCGTGAGTATCCACTTGTGGCATCGACTCGAGTTCGGATTGATAACTCAAATGAAATCCAATCTCCACTGCATGAATGGTTGATCTACTAAGATGGGATGAAGTGTCGAGTTGCTAGCCTCTCTTTACCTGTGAAGAATGCACACTTCTTACACTTTTTAATCCATGAATAAGCACTCACTAAACACCGTAAACTAGTAAGAGTAACCAGCTCTCATGCTCATGAGAGGTATTACTCATGGAGAAAAATGACTTCTAACTTCTCCATCATGGAACTCATGTAATATTCTCTCCATCTAATCTATCTTGACACATCTTAGGAGGACACTTTATGATAGGAAGTGACATGTGAGCATGAGAATCTACAAGCAACTTTTCTTCATACTCGGCCTCCGAGGTCAGTGCGAGACAATCGGTGGAAATGAAATATATATGGATACGTAAAAATAGTTGGGCAATCTTATATCTTGACATGCAATAATGGAATCTCATGAATCTAAGGCAAAGAAGGCTCTCCTAACCCGAATTGGTGTAATGGATCATTCAGATATAAGAGCTACTCTGAGGCTCGAATCAATGTCGAGCTCACGAGATCCTATTTATGGCAAATAGATACGTGGAAAATGACCTCGTAGTGCTTCGTGTATATTGCCGCATAAGGTCATGGAAAATGGTGATGAGAGGCATAGTGGATCCTCCAAAGTTTTATGGACGATTCTCTAGTCTAGTCCGTAAATCCCTAGCCCGATTGGGTCGCTACGTTTAATATGGAGAATTGTGTAATGATGTTTGGCGGAAGTGGCAAGGATTTGAATATTAGTGTGTGTAAACCATCATTAATGTCGATTGATTAGTAGGCCCATTGGGTCATGGGACCTATGGGTCACAACCGCAAGTTCTTGGTTGTGGTGGACCCCTATGGTCATATGAGGAGTTAATATCTTCTCTGACTATCCAATAGTCATAAGCCTTTTCAACCTCTATGTTTAGAACTAGAAGTTGTATAATTTTCTCGTAATACCTTACAAGTGTTTCGACAACTTGAATACGTAAGCCAAGTATATCTATGTTGATGAGAAGGTCTCCTACATTGGGTCTGTGGAACTAAAGGATCGCAACCAAATATTTATTCTCTTTCAAGTTCTCAGACGGTCATGTAGATATCTTATCAAGGTAGTTTATAGTTGGGGTGATTTGACCGTAATGTGTATGCTCTGTTGTATCTTCAATATTCAACTCTCTCAATTGTTCACTAATTACTCGTAGGTTTATTGTTGTTTGAAAAACCTGAATCCTAAGGTCTTGATCTATATCAACTAGTGTTGTGGGGAGATTTGGTTGAGGCACTATTGGTTCAAACACGTATTCTCCGGGTTCTCTAGGTCCCGTGATTGTCATGCAAAGATTATTCAACTTTAATCGAAATGAATAAACTAATTATGAAAGATATATCTACACTATGCATATATATATTGTATATTTCAATGAAGTATTCTAACGAAATTAAAAGAGCAAAGCTATTATAATATATAGAAAATGGACAATTAATCTAATAACATAATCAAAACAAGAAACATAGCTTGGTATAGCTATTTTGCTTGTGCAGCTTGTGAGTTTATCCTAAATATTTAAGTAACCAACTAGTTTAATCGAAAAGACTTCCGATCCTACCTCGTAGTGAAGAATGAATCATAGTTTCTCGTAAACTATCATTCCCCATAGCCTTCCCGGAAATATCGAAAGTGAGCTTTTAATCGAAATAAAATAATTTACTACTATATTTGATATATTTTAACTACAACTTTAATAGCTCAAACCTAGAGTTTACATAATAGTGGTAAATCCGGTGTGTGTGACTTTTTCCCCTCAAGCAGATCTCCTCATTCCTTCGTGTTCTCGTGAATCCAAAAAAGTGTGTATATGATAGCGTCAACAATGGCAGCATTTTAAGAAGATTCTCAAAGTAAGAGAGGGATAGTGCTTGAATATGCAATTCCTAATAGGATTTATTACGAGAATACAATGCAAATACACCAAGAATTCTCGAAACTATCTCTTGTGAAAACAAAACCCGCAACTCTAAGATGGATTCTAATTTAAAATGAAACTATCCTATGCTAAACTCGATTGTATGGGACAACAATGAAGTAAGATGAAAGAAAGAAGATCAAATGATCTCTAATACGTAAATGAGAGATTGATAATTGATGCAAAATATGAAACTATGTAACTTATGCAAGAACTTCAAACAAATCAATCTTTAAACATAGAAGGAGAGGGGCCATTTGTTTGAAAACAAGCTGGCTATTTATAGCATTTGGATTTACCAGAGGGTAACTTGGAATTGATCTCTTTTACTATAAACAAAGGGAAAAACTATTTACTAGGCAGCCAAAACATAAATGCAAGCCAAAGTGGTTGAAGAATGTGGGTGAAAGTTGAATTTTTACATTTGATGTGATCATGGAACGCTCGGAAAAACACGCACATGACCGTCACCCTATGTAGGGCAGCGGTTACAAGACCGCCGCCCTTCAGGCGGACCGCCACTAGGTAGGCAACCAAGACATAAATGCAAAAGCCAAAGGGTTGAAGAGGATGACAAAGCACACGGATTTTTCCATTTGGTGAGATTTTCTAGATTCCAAACACCTCACAAGAGACCGAATCATCATTGGGGTTTCCCTTTTCGTTAGTACAAGCTAAATTTTTGGGTACGTACATACCCCACGAAACATTTGTCTTGGCCATTAAGGCATAAAATGGTGGGTCCGAGTATGCAGTCCCGCACGTCTCCGTGTGTCGAAATGTTCGCCATTCACTTAAGACCAAAATGAAAAGAAAGAAAGGGGGTAGAGAGGATAAACAAAAAGCACAATGGATCTTGATAAAGCATTTGGGATGAAACATACACTTGGTGAGATTTTCTAGATTCCAAACACATTCAAGAGACCTCGAATCATCATATATTTTCGTAACCTCTTTTACTAGTAGTGACCTAAATTTTTGGGTACGGTACATATTTCCCTGAGAAACATTTTAGCCATTAAGAGGCATAAAATGGTGGGTCTCGAGTATTTAAAGTCCCAAAATGGGGAGTTAGAAGTTATACCTCGACACGTTAGTCGTGTGAGAAATGTTGCCATCCAATTCCAAAATGATGTACCCGCAAAATGAAAAGAAAACTAAATTCGGGACAGATAGATAAAATAAATCAAAAAATAAAAACTAAATTAATATGAAATGAGGACTTACCATTCATAAGGTGGGGATTAGAAATTACTTCCTCGACACTCCAACTCTACGTAAAAACATTCAAAACCAAATTAGAATACTATATATATTTAAAACGAGCTCATTTTACTATTCATTTACGCGTGTTGATTTGGTGGTTTTTGAGCTCTGGGACCCACGGTGACCGTTTTGATGAGAGTACATCGATGGAGTAGAGAAAACATCTCCCATGCATGAGATATTGATCATGCCTCCAAGAGTAGACACCTCGACCGACATCTTGCGAAGTCTCAGGTTAGTTCTTCTCAATTTATCATTTTTTTAAACCTAAAATATAGAAATGTAGAAATCTTTGTCTTGGGGGATTATTTTCAAAAATGTTAGTCTTAAATGAGTCTTTAGGGGTTGCCTCGATAGGGTAGGTCTTCATTTCATCCAAAATGATGTATTTTTGCATTTTTAAAGTGTTTTAGGGCTAAAGGACGTTTCACCGATTCATTGGGAGACTTTAGATTACGCTCGCTTCTTCAACACATCGATGGCTTGGTCATGGGACCATTTCTCACTACTTCCTATGCTAAAAGGGGGTAGGTTATTTAAGACCGCTTATCCCTCATAAGGTGGTGATTAGAAACCGCCACTGCACATCATATTCCAACCTTTTGAACATAATGCAAAAAGAGATGTATTACTTGATTGTTTTTACATTTTTGGCATTTTATACGTTCCACGATGATTTTTCCACTTGGATTATGTTACTAACTTACTCCTTTTCTATGTTTTGGGTGGATGCCTAATCAGGAGGAGTACATCGATGGACCCAGAGAGACCGGACCACTTACGATAAATATTTGGGCAGTGTTTTCGCTCCAACAATTGTTGGATGCATTGACCTGTGCCAAGAGAGACACCTCAGAAAGCGGGATGACATCTTCATCTGGATATCTCTAGTTCCTCACATTACTCCTTCCTAATACATACTATGTGACTTATTATGGAGGAAAATACTAGATGTCGATACATGACCGAAATACCTTCAGCTACTGTGTGTTAGGGGTGGGTGGACTATCACCCTTGAGGATGTCTACAAAGTATATACTGGGGGTCCCGATTCTTGGGAGGCATCTCTGTCTCTTAAGATAGCAAAGATTCATATCTCGATGGTTCTGGGCCACATTTATGGGAGATGATGTTGTTTCCATGGGTTCAAAGAAGGGGGTGAAGGTTTCTCTATTATTGATTCGATATCCCCTCGTGCTCCGCAAGGCTATTATGGGCATCCTTGCCTCGCGATTGATTGGGGACAAGGGAGGGATACTCTTTATACCGTTGGGCTCCTATTATTACAATGTATTGAGGTGCATGGCCACATTTACACTGGGGAGCAGATATCCTGGGACTACCTATCATGATTTCAGTATAGGGTGGTTAGATTACATGGGAAGTCATTAAGTCACCCTACTCTAGCCATGAGTCGGGTGTATGAGCACATCATTTCTATGGGAGAGGTGTACAGCAGAGGATCCCGGGGTTTTTTGTGGCAAAGCAAGAGGGACAAGGATGACCGTACTTAGATGCCACACTAGCCTGCTGGCTTCTTGACTGACTACCAAAAAAACATGGAGGCCACTCTCTTATCGTGCCATGGCAGGTTATGGGGAGAGGAGACACTCACATTGATCGCTTGTCATACTACTAGTCAACCGATAGACAAGACAGTGGAAGTTAGAGATCCACCCCTTGATAGAGTACCATAACAGTTTGGTGTCCCCTATATCAATATGTTTCCTTTAATGAGGCTAGATACGTATCTGCTCGTGAGGCTAGGGAAGGTCCTAGAGGCCAGGGTTGGACTACGATCACTCCTAGAGTTCCCATTGTAGCTAGGCAGGTGGTTCATGCCCGAGGGTAGCCAAAGGTTCCTCGAGCACCTTTACTTCAGATCGGAGCCACTCCCTACTCATAGTGGAGAGAGTGATGAGCCCATTGATGTGGACTCAGACTTTGAGGAGTTCACTAGAGAGGAGACAGAGGAGGAGACAGAGGGAGGTGAGACAGGTGGGATGGTCAGGGATGATAGTGACTCTGAGTATCATGTCACTCGTAGTATCCCGAGGGCCGAGAGGGCAAGTGCAAAGAAGGTGACCTTGATCTCGCAGGAGTTGCCTTTGGGACATCAAGGAGATGATGAGTCCATAAGTAGATGTCACTTCTTTCCAAATTTGGGGAGGTTCCATGCGGGGCGAGGCAACATTAGTCACAGTGCAGATCCTAGAGATCCCACCTGGATGCCTGGAGATCCAAGTGAGTTACTACTCTTTCTTTGATTTTGTTTTAGTTAGAATTGTTTTAGTTGATATTTCTCTTTGTTGTTTCATTTTTTTTTAATCTTATCTTGGAAAAATTTCTAACTTGTTTATTTTGCAATGACTGCTGAGGGATGGCGAGACTTGATTCGCCAAGTGTGTGCAGACACTCTACTACTCCCTTCGGAGAGTACAAGGGCCAAGCTTACTACGGATGTGGGAGAGTCGTCACAGCCAAGTAGACATACCGACGTGTTTTCCCCTGTCTGGAATGCGGAAAAGATCATGAGTTATCTCCGTGTGGCCGAGGTAGCCGGATATAGGAACACCGAGCGCTTGATGATGAGGAGTCATTCGAAGCTGAGACCACAACTTATGGCCATGATCGTGAGCCCTCGCTCATTCAGAGTCATTGCAGCAGGAGTCCTAGACATGGTCATGCATCTTCCGAGGGATCTCACAGGATTGAGAGATCACAAAGTCCCTTTTGTAGTGACTTTGGTCGAATGATTATGCAAGTGTTTTTTATTTTTCCAGATCATTGAGCATTTTTACCATGCCTAGTGCATGATGGCATCAGATATAAACATGATGGCATTATATATAAAACATGATTCATATATATATATATATATATATATATATATATATATATATATATATATATTTCGATCTAGATCTTCTTGCATCTAGAATTTTTGTGATTCGTTTCCCATGTGTACACTAGATGTTTTTAGAGTATTCCTTTTTATATGCTTCTTAATGTATGCAATGGATGACAAGTGATAACAAATAATGAACATAATGTTTTACTTTATTTGCTTTTGTAATGCCGATATGTGACGATGTAAAACATATTGTAGTACTTCGAACTTTTGGCTTCTTTGGGCAATGTCTCTGTTTCTTCTTATGTTGGCAAAAAGTGATGAATTTATAGTGATAAAGAGATGAACTTGCCCCACTCCCAAACTCCACACAACTAGTAAGATGCGAGGGCTCAACACCAAGAGTTAGGAAGGGCACAAATTGTATGAGTTTGACTAAATGGAATGATGAAAGATACACAAACCAAAGGATGACAGTAAAACCAAACTTAGACCCACCTACACACTTACCCTACTCAAAACTACCACCAAGCTTAGAAGGCAACTTACTTTCTAGTTTATCTAGACTTAGATCTATAAATGACAACCTGGTTGACAAAATCTGGTTTTGAGGATTTGATCTCATTGGAATTTGGACACTTATTTTCACTTAATATAATTTGATTTGTATTTCTAAAATACCAAGATTTGTTAATTTGTGTGAATGGACCCCCCACACCTTGCCCCATGGCATTAATAAAAAGCATGGGTTTGTCACCACATGTAGGATATGGGCGAGTAAGGGCACTTCTTTCCTTCCGCAGCCTCGCACCACCAAAGAAGAGATGCAGCTTATCACAGAAGGTTAGTGGGGTAAAGAAGTGTGTAAAATAAAATATTCTATTTGCTTGGCATTTTTAATTCTATTTGATTTTAAGACTTGATTTGTGATTTTGGGATATCCTTGTTTCAAAGAGACATAAGAGGGATAGATGTGACACCAAGAAGCTTTAGAACAGACCGTAGGTAAGAACAACTTCACCTAGCGAAAGAAAGAGCAAAACCAAGTATATAGGCCTGGTATGGTTTTCATCAATATTTGTCTATCAAACTTGATGAAAAGATTTTGAAACTACTTGATAATGCTTCAAGAGATGCAATTTAAATTCTTTTGCCAATATTTTTAGAAATTTATAATAGATTTCTTAAGAGTAATTTTTCTTGACTAGAAAAGTGACATGGGAGCATGAGAATCTACAAGTAGCTTTTCTTCATACTTCCGACCTCCCGAGGTCGTGTCGAGACATCCTATGGAAATGGAATATATATGGATACAAACAAACTAATTAGGCAATCTTATATCTTTGATACACAATAATAGAATTTGTGAAACTAAGGCAAAGAAGGATCTCCTAACTGAATTGGTGTAATGGCTCATTCAGATATAATAGCCGTCAAGGCTCCAATCAATGTCGAGATTTCCCGAGATCCTATTTATTGGTCGTTGGATACGTGTTGGAAAATGACTCATGTAGGTGCTTTCATGTATATTTCCGCACAAGGTCATGGAAAATGGTGATGAGAGGCATAGTGGATCCTCCGGAGTTTTATGGACGATTCTCTCGGTCTAGTCCGTAAATCCCTAGCCTAATGGGTTGCTATGTTTAATATGAGAATTGTGTAATGATGTCTCGGTAGAAGTGGCGAGGATCTCGAATATTAGTGTGCGTAAACCAAAGTTGTCAATGTTTGATTGATTAGTAGGCCCGCTGGGTGTGGGATCTGTGGATCACAACCGTAAGTTCGTGGTTGTGGCAGACCTCCTATGGTCATATGAGGAGTCAATCTCTTCTTCCAACTATCCAATAGTCATAAGCCTTTTCAGCTTCTATGTTTAGAACTAGAAGTTGTATGATTTTCTCATAATACCTTACGGGTTTGGCAACTTGAATACGTAAGCCAATATCTATGTCGATGAGGAGGTCTCTTGTGTTGGGTCTGTGGAACTAAAGGATCGTAACCAAATATTTGTTCTCTTTTGAGTTCTTGTAGGGTCATGCAGATATCCTATCAAGGTAGTCTATAGTTGGGGTGATTTGACCAGAATGTGTATGCCTTGTCATCTTCAATATTCAACTCTCTCAATTGTTCACTAATTTCTCGTAGGTTTATTGTTGTTCGAAAAACCTGAATCCTAAGGTCTTGATCTATATCAGCTAGTATTGTGGGGAGATTTGGTTGAGGCACTATTGGTTCAAACACGTATTCTCTGGGTTCTCTAGGTCCCGTGATTGTCATGCAAAGATTATTCAACTTTAATTGAAATGAATAAACTAATTATGAAAGATATATCTACACTATGCATATATATTTTTTATTTTTTGTATTTTTGATGAAGTATTCTAATGAAATTAAAAGAGTAGCTATTCTAATATATTTATAAAATGGACAATTAATCTAGTAATAGAATCAAAACAAGCAACATAGCCTGGTATAGCTATTTTCCTGTGCAGTTGTGAGTTTATCCTAAATATTTAAATAACCAACTAGTTTAATAAAAAAGACTTCTGATCCTACCTCAAAAGTGAAGAATGAATCATGGTTTCTCAAAACTATCATTCCCCACATCTTCCCTGGCAATATCGAAAGCAATCTTTTAACTGAAATGAAATAATTTACAACTCTATTTGATATATTTTAACTACAACTTTGATAGCTCAAACCCGGAGTTTACAAAATAGTGGTAAATTTGTGTGTGTGACTTTGTCCCTCAAGCAGGATCTCCATTCCTTCGTGCTCTCATGAATCCGTAAAAGTGTGTATATGATAGTGTCAAAGAAAAGAAGATACTCAAACAATGGAAGATTTGGATATAAACCAAATACAATGCAAGTAAGAGAGGGATAGTGCAAGTGAAATAGAGCTTGTCTATGTAATTCCTAGCAAGATTTATCATAGAATACAACACAAATACACCGAGAATTCTGGAAACTATCTCTCGTGACAAAAAAACTCGCAACTCTAAGATGGATTCTAATTTAAAATGAAACTATCCTATGCTAAAATGATTGTATGGGACAACAATGAAGTAAGATGAAAGCAAGAATATCAAATGATCTCTAATACAAAAATGAGAGACTGGTAATTGATGCAAAATATGAAACTACTGCAACTTATGCAAGAACTTCAAACAAACTAAATATTTAAACAGAGAAGGAGAGGGGCCATTTGTTTGAAAACAAGTTGGCTATTTATAGCATTTGCATTTACCAGAGGGTAAATCCAAATTGATCTCTTTTACTATAAACAAACGGAAAACACTATTTACCAGGTGGCCAAAACATAAATGCAAGCCAAAGTGGTTGAAGAATGTGGGTGAAAGTTGATTTTTTACATTTGACGCAATCATTGGAACATTCTGGAAAATGCGCACAGGACTGCCGCCCAGGTAGGGCGGTGGTCATGTCACTTAAGACCAAAATGCAAAGAAAAAGTGGGCAAAGGATAGAACAAAGCACATGGAGCTTGGATAGAGCATTTGGGATGCAAACATATAGTTGGTGAGATTTTCTGGATTTCGAACACCTTGCGAAGAGACCTGAATCATCATTAGAGTTTCCGTAACCTCTTTCCGGCAATACAGTACCTACATTTTTGGGTACATATAGACACCATTCACATCCTTCTTAAACAAAACTTTATCTATAAGCACATAGGGGATGCTATGAAACCTGAAATGCCTCCTCATAGACTTTCTCAATTCTTCAAGGAAATGACCTATTTGAATAAAATGCACAATATCCTAATGTCCAACAAGAATTAGGTGGGAAATTGGCTAATCTCTTGATTATATTGCAACACCAAAATAAATTCTCCTTCATCTCTTAACTTGGCATGCTGATTGGAAGCCAAGTTTAATATCAATGGCATATTCCATGACCTTGGTTATCCAACCAACTCTTTTTTCATTAAGGTCCTTATTTAAAAGAAATTATTTTACACCAAAGATGTGTAACTAGTAAATGGATTCTCGTTATTTGATATTAAATGCCCGAATTTCTTTAAGCTTATTATCACAACAAGGACATGTTTCTATCAATGAATATCTCACCTCATAATCCTCAAGGCCTTTCTGAATAATAAAATAGGGTGCTCCACTCCTCTTGATTTAGTTGTACTAGTATTGTAGATATTGCATATATGCCACCAAAAGCATATAGAGAGAATTATTTCAAAAATATGGATTGATGAAGGTTGGAGCCTAGATTGATGGCCTAAAATCTCCTTGCCTTCTACCATCCACTTGAAATCCATACTTTTCTTCAACATCATAGTCAATGGCTTCACCAAAGTGGAAAAATCAGCACAAATATGTGAACAAAATTTATCCTTCCCAAGAAGATTTGAGAGCCTTCTTATTACTGGAAGTGGTAAAGACACTGGATATCTTCAACCCTTTCTAGATTAATAGTGGCCTAGGAGCTTAGACATAATGTGGCTTAGGAGATTACCTTCATGTGCAAGGAAGACATAATTTTTTTGATTTAAAGACACTCAATCTCTCTCGCATATTTGGAAAACTTTCCTAAGGTGGAAGAGGTGTCTTGCTACATTTTGGAGAATACAATGATGTCTTATAGGTACACAAGAAATATCTTTTTATCAGCCCTTTGAACACCATATCCATAGCCTTTTTAAAATTTATTTCTGCATTTAACAAGTCAAATGACATCTTCCTATAAGCATTCGTTCCCGACTTTTGGTGAAGGTTGTTTTGAATTGATCTTCCTTTTTCACTATATTCTGTTGTATCCCAAGTAGCCATCAATGAGTAAGAACCTCTCCGATCCAACTACTACCGTAGGATTTTCTCCATAGAAGGAAGTGGGTGATGATCTTTGATTAAAGCTCTATTTAAGTCCCAAAAGTCCACACATAATCTGATTTCCCATTTATCTTTCTTACCGGCACCAATTTTGTTACCCAACTTGAATGTTTAATAGGAAGATGATACTTTCCTCTATCAACTTATTTAGTTCTTTCCTTATGAGGTGATCAATGTGAGGATTGGTTGGTCTTTGTTTCTATCTAATAGGTTTGGCTCCTGGGTCCAATTTGATAGTGTGTTGTGCCAACTTTGGATTAAATCCTCTCAACTCCTTGTGGCTCCATGCAAAGACATTTGGGAATTCTTGGAAAATATGTATGAATTCATATCTTTCTTCGATCAATGCTTACATTTAAAATTCAAAGTAATTTTCCTTCTCCCACTGAAATGGACTCTAAATATTCACCCTTTTCTTGAATGTTTTCCTTCTCCTTTCAAAACTGGTCATTGGGATTGAATATTGACTCCAATGTTACTAAGCCCTTTGGTAGCTTTTTGTCCTTTAATGGACCACTTGATCACCATACTTCTGCTCCAACTTGTCTTGGTTCCTAGAGAGAATTCAACTTTTCCCGTAGAAAATTTATGATCACCGATCACTCAAACACTTTCCGATGGTGTTGCTTTTGGGAATGCTAGCCTTACCACTACTTTGATGTGAGGTTGAATTTGATCTCTCTTTATACTATCAACTACATCAAATGCCGCCCAATGGCCATCGTAAGCCTATCTAAATCCTCATTATTCTTCCTGAATGGAAATTATGTTGAATGCCTTAAAATATTCAAAGAGATCTCATATCCGGTTCTTGTAACTCTTGAGAAGATCATTCTTGGCAACATTTTATCCTTTGGCCCGATTAACAATCAGCTCATTACCTCCAAAACCCGCAACTTCGATACCTCTTCTTATTTCCTAGTGTAGTCTCGTGGATCAATCCTTCATACCCCCGTGTTATTTGAGCAATTGAATGAAACCAAAAAGTTGAGTAGTATTCATTACCTTGAGGTGACACAAAAATTTCTCCTCCTCCAACATTTTGTCTACTCCTCAAGCCTATCAAGAATAGCTTCCATACTTCATTATCATCCTGCTCTGGGGTGAGGCTAGGAAGAGGTGTGTTTTTCTCATGCAAACAATAAATTCCCAACTCATCATCCTCCATCTCCTTATATGGATCATAGTTGTGTATTTTATTTTCCCATTCATCAGAGAGTTAAGTATGGAATTTTTCCAACCTTAGTATCTACTTTCGAGTGCTTGGGACAATCTTCTTGATCGAAAGTTAAGAAATTTGCATTGATTGGGCTTAGGACATGAGGTTCAATATGGAAATTTTTAATAGAATTAGATATGATTATATCCTTATCCATACCTTTCCCGAAGAGCATATGTGACCAATCGCTACTAAGTACCCACCAATTTTAGTCATGAAGTCCTCGATAAGCATAAGGCAAAGAGTGGTGGAAAGTTGATCACGATACATATTGCAAGATTGTGACATTGGGGCATGCATGCAACATGAGGCTCAACCCTTTGGTTACTCAAATAGTTTTCATGGTTATCCTGTCAAATCGCACTACACATTTAGAAATTACTTCATACTTAATACCCAAAGGATCAACTATCTTTTTAGGCATCACTGAGCTACTTTTCTTGAATCAATCATGCAATTGTGCACAAGATTGCTTCCAATAATTAGATATATGTATAATGGAGAAGACTTCATGTTTTTACCTTGTTTGACCTCCTTGAATCCTTTCTTGTTGATTTTTATTCGTGAGCACTTTCTCTTGATCCTTAGACAACGCCTTTGATACAAACCAATTTGTCATGGTGTTTGTCAGAATAAATATCTTTGGCCTAGAATTTTCAATGACGCTGACATAAAAATTATTACATTGGTATTTTTAATTTGATCAATAATGTTACAAGAAGATTGGTTCTCCTTCTACTTCCCTTTACTTGGCACATCTTTCTCGCACATGGCCTGCTACAATTGGTACTTGAGTTGGCCTAGATGGTGGTTTAGGCTGATTCCAATGTTTGGGGCTGCACTTGGGTGCTAATACCACAAAGTGCGATAAAAGGTTGAGAGGTAAATGGATTATATGACTTCCCTTCCTATATATTGCACTACTTGGACCTTGTGTTCAGCCACATCTTGAGAAGGGGACTAATTTATACCACAAAAATCCTCTCTCGCACAATTAACAAGTGTCATCTCACTTGGAGGTGCTTCTTGAGTAATCTCTCGCTGCTAATTTTCCTCTTGATTTGTTTCTTGGGACACATCAACCATTTTCACCATTAGATCTTGATTCAAAGCACCGTTGAAACATATTGCTTGATTGTGAAGTTGGTTGCACAGAAGCGCCATTCATATTCTTATGCCATGTTGTTTTAAACTAGTACTAAGGCTCTAGATGTAGAGGCAACATTAGGATTATAAGGCTAAAATAGACTCATTGCTTGAGGTTGCCCTTAGTTTTGGTTAGAAAATTTAGGAGGTGGCCTATTTGGTTAATATGGAGGTCTATTTGGTTGGGCTTGAGGTGATATGGTATGAAATTTTGAGCTTGTTGCTCTTGAGAATAACCAACTAATGCCTAAGTTTTTTAATTGTTTCGTAATCTCCCGGAGTTCATTTAAAGGGCTAGAAGAAGAAGTGGAAGCTTCATTTGAACTATGATATTTGGGATCATGGATAGGGGTTATTATAAGTGCTTCACTAGAACTTAGATTACCCATATCCGGATTGAGAGGCATAGTGACCTAGGTGCAAGTTTACGTACTAAGATATTTAGATCAAACCAAGACTTGAAATGGTTTGATCCAAGTTTAGCACAACATACTATTGAATTATAGCCAAATTCTAAACCTAGTTAGGAAAAAACAGAGGCCTGTAAATCCCAAAATAGAGCCTCTAATGAGGAAAGAATTATCCAAGTTGATTGAATCAGGTATTATCTTTCCAATTAAGCATTCAAGTTGGGTAGAAAATATTGTTCCTGTTAGGAAGAAGAATGGAGAAATCATATTATGTGTGCATTTCAGAGATCTTAATAAAGCTTCATTAAAAGATCACTACCCACTTCCAAATATGGATCAAATTTTGAGAACAATTTCTGGTCTAGATAGACTATCTCTTCTAAATAGTTATAATGGATACAATCATATTTTAGTTCGAGAAGAAGATAGGTATAAAACAACTTTTACCACCAAGTGGGGTACTTATGCTTACAAAAGAATGCCTTTTGTCTTTCAAATGTTGGTGCAATGTTTCAACACACAATGGACATGGATTTTTCCAGCTTGTTAAATAAATGCATCCTTATTTATTTAGATGATGTTACTGTATTTTCAAAAGATTTTGATGAACATCTAACACATCTAAGGCATAATTTTCAGTTATGCAAGCAATTTGGAATATATTTGAATCCCAAAAAGTCTATCTTTTCAGTACATCAAGGAAATTTATTTGGTCATATTGTTTCTAAGGAAGGATTAGCAATTGATCCTTTTAAAATCAAGCCATATCACAACTATCTTCGCCTCATCAAAAGAAGGCATTATAAAGTTTTCTGGAAAAATCAACTTTGTTAGAAGATTTGTTCCAGATTTTGTAGCATTGGTTAAACCATAAAATCTATGTTAAAGAAAGAGAAAACTTTCTCTTCGACCCGTGAAGGGAGAGAAGGGCTCAAGCAATCAAAACAACCATCTCTTAAGCTCCTACTCTTGAAAATCCAAATTTTGATAAATATTTTACAATGTATGCACTTGCAGAACTAAACAATCTCACCTATATTAACTCAAGTTAATGATGAAAATATTGAATAACCAATTGCTTTCTTCGATAAATCTTACATGATTACTTAAACAAGGTACAAATTTCTTGAGAAATAAGTACTTTCAAAAGAGTGGGACTAAAGAATTTTAAGTATATGTTTTCAAACAATTAAATCCATGTTCTTGTTTCTCATCCAAGTGTGAAAGATTTCTTGTTAAATAAATAATTGAATGAGAAAAGAGCAGGTTACATAACTAAAGTTATGGAATATGATGTTGATATCTAAGTTGCTAAACCTGCTCGAGGAAAAGGTTTGGTGAGCATATAATTGCGATATGGAAAAATAGCAAGCTGCGTAACTAGAAGATTCAAATCAAGCATGCTGAAATTACGATCAACAATCAAACATTATGGTTCAAGCAAAAAATCAGAAACTTGAACTTGCTCAAGAAACTCAAGAATCAAGACATGATGACCTGATTTGGTTAACTATTTACAACATGGCACCTATCCGTAAGGTATGGACAAGAATTAACAAAGATATTTTAGATTACAAGTTGTCCCCTTTATCTTTGTTGATAGTGTTGTTCAAAAAAGATATAAATGGAATCTTGCGATGATGTGTTGACTATGATAAAATTCAAAAATTACTATTTCAATTCCATGAAGGACCTAGAAGAGGTCACTTTGAAGACCTACAATAGCTTTAAAAATCATGGAAGTTGGTTACTATTGGCCCTGGGCATATTCAAGGACTATTTTGAATGGACCAAAAAGTGTAAAAAATTTCTTTCTTTGTCATTGAAAAGAACATTTAGCCGCATTGCCTTTTACAACCTATTTTAATTGATCACCTTTTATGTAATGGGGTCTTGACTTTATTGGCATGATAAACCCACCTTCATCACAAGGACATAAGTGGATCTTAACTCGATACATATTATTTTACATGATGGACTCAAGCAATAGCCTCAAAGATGCTAATGAAACTGATACTATCCTTTATGAAGGCATAGTTTAGCAGATTTGGTGTTCAGCAAATATCATATCGTATAATGCTTTAGCATTT